>JAJHSJ010000018.1:47430542-47544196 GCA_021015155.1 Magnolia officinalis | reverse complement strand
GGTTAGTTGGGTCGGGTTACTGGGTTGGGTGTTGGGTTGGGTCAGGTCAGGGTTAAATCGACTTGACTCGGGATAAGCTTGCCCCGACTAGATTCACTAACTCGACTCGAAAAGTTTGGCAAACAAGCCAAGCTCCGATGGTAAACTCAGGCCGAGCTCAAGCTCGAGCTTGAACTCGAGGAAAGCACGGCGAGCCGAGCCAAGCAAGCTTGGCCCACCTCAACTAGACTCGGCTCAATGTACAGCATTAGATTTTAGATAGGGTGTACTTCAAAGTGTAACTTAGTCCATATACATGTCACTCTTAAAGTGGGTGCCAATTAAGTGGCCATCAACATCTAAAGTGTCCATCTCCTCTATGGGAGTGTGTGTATTATAATAAAATTCATCTTACAGTCACCACATGTTAGGACAAGGAGATAGTCTTACATCGTCCAAAGTTCTGAGGGTACAGCTAGCAAAGGTATTCTCTCAATCTCATGGACAAGAGTGTATACATGTGTGTGCTTGCTAAGCTTGTGGACACTGACTGAGGATGATTTAATCTGATCCGACAGTGTCAACTTGTTGTTCATGATGTACATGCTTAGGAAAAAATATTTTAGTGAATCAAAAGTGCTTGATGGATGATGAATCAATGGTCAAGATGATGGGTTATGCATATGCACATGATTATCATAGTTTCACATGCTCCAAATAAGATATAATCAATTTAGATTGTAAATCTAAGAAATCAAAACATGTTAACGTAATTCAAATGCATATCGGTCCAATAAATCAAGATAGAAATGAAATAAATCGTGGCCATCCATACTCTTGGCCTAAGATCAAGAGATGTACTTGGGATAAAAATATAGAATTCATATCATTTGAAAGCCAATAACAAGGGGAACAAAATGAATAGTTTGAATTAGATGGTTCACAAGATAAATAAATTAATTTTGATGATCTAAATGATTCGTCCATTCTTTTGCTAATTTTTAATTGCTCAAATGTCAATCGAAAGAGTCAAACATTACTCTAGATGGTTTTGATACATGATCCATGGTGTGGATTGGTGTTTAGATGGACAGATCATATGCATTAAGTAAAATAATTTGATGGTCCGCATAACGGTCATTTTGGTCAATATTTTTGAAAAAACAATTATATTATAAATTTTATTAAGAGTATTACGGTGTGCCTCTTTTTTCCACCATATTTGTGAATACCACTCTGAGTTGTTATGCTTTTAGTAGGTTATATTGCGTCGATGGATATGGATTGAAAAGATTTCTTGGGTTATGAGTGGTAGTATGTTCGTTATTTGTATATAGTGTTGACATGCTGTGGCATCTCATTGGGCAATGTAGACTGCACATGCCAGTGTAAGCAATGCCTCCCACATCACTTTACATTTAGAAAATGTGAAGAGACATAATGACGCTTCGGCTTTAGTGGTCATTCGATGATCGACACGTGATGGAATGGGGTTCAACAAGGGCTTTGACGGTCATGACTCGCAAGGTGGAACCGATATAACAAGATGACGCTCTCTTCGAACAATGGTCAAGCTTAGGGGCTTGGCCACTGTTTTCTTTTTAAAAAATGATTAATGCCTTCCTCTCGAAAGATAGTTTTCTAAAGATCATCATTTTTGTAAATTCTCTTTTTGCTTTTTCTTTTTGTTAAATATATTAATATTTTTATAAAGAAAATTTTGGAATGATATCCATTATGGCTGATTAAGTGGGAATGAAATACACACGCACTCTCCTTTTTCTCTTTCTTTTTATTTTTCTTCATTTTTAGCCCACTCTTCAGCCGATTCCTCTTGCATTTGCATGAACTCCATTGAGTAAGGTCTTTTTTTTTTTTTTTCTTTTTTTTGAATAACGGTCATTTATTGGATTTCTACTTTCTTGGTCGTTCCTATCTTATAACAAATAAGCTCCCCTTAACACTTTCTTGACTATGAGTGGTCTTTCGCATATGGGAGACCACATACCAAATTTATGGTTTTTGGTGTTGTTAGGGAGAATACTCTTCCAGGCCAATCCTTCTTCACCGAAAGATGTGCCCCTTACCCTTTTATGGTGGCCCCGATAACTTTAAACTTGTGAACTTTTACCATACATAGGGCCTGCAATCTGATGTCGTTGAGCTCTTCAAGCTCCATTATCATTACTTTGGTGAACTCTTAAAGAGTTAAGTAGTTTTGAAAGGTCACCTTGAGTGAGGTGATGCTCACCTCCAAGGTAAAAACAGCATCATGCCCACAAGATAGGGCAAACGGTGTGATTCCTATTCTAGTTCTTTGGGATGTTCGATATGCCTACAACACTTCTGACAAAGTCATATGTCATGACTGATGATGGTCTTCCAACGTCTTCTTGATCACATTCTTCAATATCTTATTGGTTGACTCGGGCTATCCATTAGTCTGAGCATAATATGAAGTTGAATAGACCAATTTAAATTTATAAGCATTCACAAAAGCTAAATTTGGGCCCCTGAAATTGCAGCTCTCTGTCTACCATAATATTATTAGGAATTCCAAATCAGTAAATGATATGCTCTTTTATAAATTAATGGCTTACGTCTGGCTGACCCCCTCCATCGGTTGTGCTTCAAGCCACTTGGTGGAATAATCACTTGAACAATGGTCAAATTGTGTTGTTTTGATGATGGTGGTTATATTTTCCTGATAAGGTCTATAGCCCATTCTAGAAATGGTCATGGCTTAATGACTAAGTAGAGTTTAGATGAGTGCACGTGCTACAATGGCCCATGTCTTTAACAAGCTTAGCACTCTTTTGCATATTTCAAGCAATTCTTTAATATGGTCGGCCAATAATAACAGTTTCTTTGTATCAACCATCTCGTCTTTTGTCATGCTTGATGGCCTCCATAAATTCCTTCATATACTTCTCCCATAATGATCATAACTTCATATGTACCCAAGCACTTGAGCAATAGACAATCACTCCCTTTTCTATATAAATCTTCATATAAGAGCAAATAGTGTGGCACATTTCTAATGAATTGGTCGGTCATGTTGGTTAGTCTCATTAGATATTCGATAACTAGATTTCTCCAATCATCTTTTGAAGTTTTTAAAGAGGTGATCTCGACTATCATTGCTCTCTGTTGTGTGAATAGGAGTGATCATTTTTCGAATCACACGTTGAAAAAGGTGAGCTTAACAGTCCTGGGGGGGGGGGGGGGGGGGGGGGGGGGGGGGGGGGAACTTAGCTTGTAGGACAACCTTCATAAAAAAACAATGTTTTAGGCAAGATCAAGACTTCAAACCAAGCAAGAGATAATAAAGTTATTTATTACAAACATTCATCACTAGTGCAGAAATAAAATTACAATAATTCATCACTAGTGCAGAAGAAATAAAATTACAATCATTCACCACAGATACAAAAATTAAACATTCACTACAACACCAGGAATTATAGTGGTTCGGTGTATACACCAACTATTCTCAAACAACCACGGCTACTCCACTCCCAATAATCACAACCCACGAGATATTGGCTTTCACTAAAAACAAGGTTTTCACAGGTTCACCTTAAAACCTTATACAGTTGTGATTTTAGAAAGTCTATCACAAACAAAAAAAAAAAACACCTTTCTGAGATTTTCTGGCTATCTCAGACAAACAAACAAGTGAGATTTTCTGACTATCTCAAAGAAATCAAAATATAAAGATAAATTATACTTATCTTCACCTTGAAGACATATCTCTTAATGTAGCCTGTAGAACCACTTCTCTTGAAGTAGATTGTTCAATGTCTAGTCACATAAACAAGGGTTCTAGGTTCTAGATAGATTTTAAATCGATTCAAAGCAGAGGCTACTTGTTTGAATTCTTCTAGATCTCAAGGTAGAGTATCAACTCTCTTTATAAAATAAGATTCATAAAAAAGAGATATAGGAATTAAAACAAAAGGCTATTAAAAAAATATTAATTAAAATACCATGCAATAGCTTCCCTATAATGGAGGCTTATCTCTCTCTAGATGTAGGCTTTTCTCCGCTATAATTGGTAATTTCGGATTAAGAGAAAGCCTCTATTTATAGTTAGAAATATCGTTGCTTCAACTCGTTTAAGGTTCAACAAATTTTTAAATTTTGAGCGCTTTCATATAAAACAGTTCTTCGACTGGTCGAGGGCCTTGTTCGACTGGTTGAGCATGGGCTTCGACTGGTTAAGGGTGCCAAAATTTAGTTGTTGGACTTTGAGTCGAGCAACCCTCGACTAGTTGAAGGCTCTCTTCGACTGGTCGAGCAGTCTACTTGACTGGTCGAGGAAGTAACAGAAAAATTCATTTTTATACGTTTTTGTTAAGATGTGGAGCCACATATGGGGGCCGCACGACTGGCTGTGGGCCCGGCTCGACCGGTCGTGGCCACCTGCTCGACCAGTCGTGGACTGGCTCGACTCAAAGTCCAACGAGTATCAGTTTTTTTGTTCCGAGGTGCTCGACCGGTCGTGGTCCATGCTCGACTGGTCATGGGGTTCGCTTGACCGGTCATGCAGTCTGCTCGACCGGTCGTAGTTACGCAGATTCGTTTCCGAATCTGTTGCAGACTGCAGATTTTTGTGTCGCCTTTCGCAAGGGTGCGAAAGGAAAGTTGCCAAAACTATAAATTGGGGTCCCTAGGGCTATTCTAGGGTTAATGTGAATAATGAGGAGTTATTCTAAGGTGTGGGCAAGGGATTTTCTCTGTACTTCCAAGGGAGAGGTTAGTATATTGCCTTGTAATCTTCGTTCTTCATAATGAAAGTTTGCATCCATAGTTTTTTACCCTAGATTGGGGCTTTTCCATGTATATCTTGTCTTGTGGTGTATTTTGGATTGCTTTGATCCATTTCTAGTTTATATTTCTTTCTGTTTATTGTTTGTGGGTGAGGCCTGAGATTGGATCTAGCTCACTGCGTTGTTGGCGTGCTGCGCAACAACTGGTATCAAAGCTATTGGTTTAGTTCTATTAGGAGCGATGACAGAAGAAGGAAAAACTAGAATTGAGAAGTTTGATGGTTCAAATTTTCCCTTCTAGAAGATGCAGATGGAGGATTATCTGTATCAGAAGGACTTCTATATTCCTCTAGGAGGAAAAGAGAAGAAACCAGAAAAGATGACAGATGATGAATGGTTTTTACTGGATAGGAAGGCTTTAGGAACGATCCGACTCTCTTTGTCTAAGAGCGTTGCCTTCAATATATCCAAGGTAAAAACTACAAAAGAATTAATAGAAGCCCTAGCCACCATGTATGAAAAATCTTCTGCATCCAACAAGGTTCATCTTATGAAACAACTATTCAACATGAAAATGTTAGATGGTGGAACATCTAAACGAGTTCAATACAGTCACAAGCCAGTTGGAATCTGTTGGCATTGTTTTTGAGGATGATGTCAGGGCGTTATTAATCTTATCCAGTTTGTCAAACAGTTGGGATGGTTTGGTGATTGCTGTGAGCAATTCTTCAGGGTCGACAAAGTTGAAATTTGATGATGTAGCTGGTCTAATTCTCAGCGAAGAATCTAGAAGAAAGGCATCAGGAGTTTCGGAGAATGCTCTAAACGTTGAAGAAAGAGGAAGATCGCTAAACAAAGGAGGCAATAAACACGAACGTTCTAAGTCGAGGAAGAAGTCTAAGGGACCGAAAGACAAAGACGGGTGTTGGCAATGCAGCAAGAAGGGGCATATGAAATGTGATTGTAAGGTGCTCAAGAAACAAGAAGGAAGCTCTCAAGGCGGGAAGGATTCAGTGAATCTATATGAAGAGAGTGACACAGAGGCATTGATCTTGTCTCTTGATGCGAGGAATGAGTCTTGGGTTATAGACTCGGCTGCTTCGTTTCATGCAACCTCATGTAAGGAAGTTCCGCGTGATTATGTGTTAAGTGACTTTGGGAGAATCTACCTAGGTGATGATGAGCCGTGCAGTATTGTTGGAAAGGGGGACGTTAATGTCAATCAGAAAGACAAAACGGTTTTGAAATTGAAAGATGTTAGACATGTACCGAGTTTGAAACGTAACTTGATCTCAGTGGGGCAGTTGGCCGATACCGGTTATGTGACGACATTCGCTAGTGATTCTTGGAAGATCACAAAAGGTGCCTTGGTGATATCTCGAGGCAAAAAGGAAGGTATTTTGTACGTGACTTCAGGATCGTATAGTTCACTTGCAGTCGCATTAATTGGAGTGAATGGGCAGTTATGGCATTAGAGGTTGGGACATATGAGTGAGAAATGGATGAAAGTGTTATTATCAGAAGGAAAGCTACCAAGGCTGAAGTCGATTGACTTAGAATTATGCGATGACTGCGTGTATGGCAAGCAGAAGAGAGTAAGCTTCAAGAAGACGGGATGCGCTCCAAAGACACATCTGTTGGAGTTTGTACACACTGACGTGTGGGGACCAACACAGGTATTATCTCTTGGTGGCTCGCATTATTTTTTTCCTTTATTTATGATGCTAGTAGAAAATTGTGGGTTTATTTCTTAAAGCACAAATCTGATGTGTTTGATATATTTAAGAAGTGAAAAGTTATGGTAGAAAATGAGACAAGTATAATAGTAAAATATCTCAGATCAGATAATGGGGAGAGAGTACTGCGATAAGAAATTTAAGGAGTATTGTGCAGTAAATGGAATCAAACATTAGAAAATGATTACAGGGACACCGCAACAAAATGGTATGGCTGAGCACATTAACAAGACCATCCTTGAGCGCGTCAGGAGCATGAGATTACATGCAGGGTTGCCCAAGACCTTTTGGGCAGATGCTGTGAATATTGCCGCATATCTCATCAATAGAAGTCCCTCAGCACCATTGGATGGTGGGCTACCAGAAGAAACGTGGACTGGGAAAGAATTGAACCTTGCACATCTCAGAGTGTTCGGTTGCACTTTATATGTTCACATTGATGCAGAGCACAGAAACAAGCTGGATGCGAAGTCCAGGAGGTGCACGTTTATAGACTACGGGCAGCATGATTTTGACTACAGGTTTTGGGATGCAGAAAACATAAAAATCATCAGAAGAAAGGACGTAATCCTCAATGAAAAAGTGATGCATAAAGATAGTGTGTAGAAAAATAAGGCTGATAAAAAGAAATTCGTAGAGTTGAAAGAGTTACTAGACACGGGTGTTACAGCGTCACATGATGATCATGCACATGAGCATTATGAGGCAGAGCCACAAACACCGGTTATGAGGAGGTCTACTCGGGAGAGGAGACCCATGATCTGATACTCACCCTCCTTACATTATCTACTACTGACAGATAATGGTGAACCAGAGTGTTTTGAAGAGGCATTACAGGCAGATACACGGGTTAAGTGGGAGCAGGCTATGAATGATGAGATGGACTCTCTTGAGTTTAATCGTACATGGGAGCTAGTCACTCTACCCAAGGGTACGTAAGAAAACTCTTCATAACAAGTGGGTTTACAGACTGAAGGAGGAGCACGATGGTTCGAAACGGTACAAGGCTAGATTGGTTGTGAAAGGGTTTCAACAAAAGGCAGGTATCGATTTCACTGAAATATTTTCACCTGTGGTGAAAATGTCTACGATTCGCATAGTCTTAAGTATAGTGGCTACAGAGGACTTACATCTAAAGCAGCTAAATGTTAAGACAACCTTTTTTCATGAGGACCTTGAAGAAGAGATATATATGCATTAGCCGACAGGATACGTGACACCGGAAAAGAGAACAGGTGTGCGAACTGAAGAAGAGTCTATATGGCCTAAAGCAGGCCCCGAGGCAGTGGTACAAGAAGTTCGACAGTTTCATGTCAGGAAATGATTACAGGAGATATCATGCTGACCACTGTTGCTACTTGAAGAAGTTTGATACGTCGTACATCATCCTTCTTCTGTATGTTGATGATATGCTTGTGGCCGGTTCAAGCATGAAGGATATCTCATATCTCAAAAGACAATTGTCTAGAGAATTTTCAATGAAGGATTTAGGAGCTGCAAAATAAATCCTAGGCATGAGGATAAAGCGTGACAGGAAAAACAAGAAATTAGTTTTGTCACAGGCAGAGTACATAGCCAACCGACTTTAGTCATGTAGTCCCGGAGCCACATCTGGGGGTCGTACGACTGGTCGTGGGCCCGGCTCGACCGGTCGTGGCCCCCTACTCGACCAGTCGTGGACTGGCTCGACTCAAAGTCCAGTGAGTATCAGTTTTTAGTTCCGAGGTGCTCGACCAGTCGTGGGGTTCGCTCGACCGGTCGTGCAGTTTACTCGACCGGTCATAGTTACGCAGATTCGTTTCCGAATCTGAGGCGGACTGGATTTTTGTGTCACCTTTCGCAAGGGTGCGAAAGGAAAGTTGTCAAAACTATAAATTGGGGTCCCTAGGGCTATTCTAGGGTTAAGGTGAATATTGAGGGGTTATTGTAAGGTGTGGGCAAGGGATTTTCTCTGTACTTCCAAGGGAGAGGTTAGTATATTGCCTTGTAATCTTCGTTCTTCATAGTGAAAGTTTGTATCCGTGGTTTTTTTACCATAGATTGGGGTTTTTCCACGTATATCTTGTCTTGTGGTTTGTTTTGGATTACTTTGATCTGTTTCTAGTTTATATTTCTTTCTATTTATTGTTTGTAGTTGAGGCTTGAGATTGGGTCTAGGCTCACTGCGTTGTTGGCGTGTTGTGTAACATTTTGAACTTAGATTAGTCGAAAATTTCTTAGACTAGTCGAGCCAAAACTTAGACTAGTCGAACCTAAGCCTAGACTAGACGAAGATTAGTCTATATTAAGCATAAAAACTCATATATGATTATGTTTTGAAAGGGCCTAAGCATAAGGTCTTTATAGGGTCAATTATACCTGAAAAGACTGACATCAAGTAGTTTGAACTTTTTAGAGCTTGATCTTCACCTTGAAGACGTATCTCAAAGAAACCAGAATACAAAGATAGATTATACTTATCTTCACCTTGAAGACGTATCTCTTGATATAGCCTGTAGAACCACTTCTCTTGAAGTATATTGTTCAATGTCCAGTCACATAAAAAAGGGTTCTAGGTTCTAGATAGATTTTAAATCGATTCAAACCAGTGGCTACTTGTTTGAATTCGTCTAGATCTTAATGTAGAGTATCAACTTTCTTTATAAAGTAAGATTCATAAAAATGAGATCTAGGAATTAAAACAAAAGGCTATTAAAAAAATATTAATTAAAATACCATGCAATAGCTTCACTATAATGGGGGCTTCTCTCTCTCTAGATGTAGGCTTTTCTCCTCTTTAAAAATGTTGTTGATTCGACTCATCTAAGGTTCTCTTCGACTCGTCTAAGGTTCAACAAATTTTCAAATTTTGAGCGCGATCAGATAAAACGGTTCTTCGACTAGTGAAGGCCCTACTCGACTGATCGAGGGCCCTGATCGACTGATCAAGCATGAGCTTCGACTAGTCAAGAGTGCCAAAATTTAGTTGCTGGACTTCGAGTCGAGCAACCCTCGATTAGTCGAAAGTCTCTCTTCGACTGGTCGAGGAAGCAACGGAAAAATCTGCTTTTCTGCGTTTTGAACTTATATTAGTCAAAAATTTGTTAGACTAGCCAAGCCACAGCTTAAACTAGTTGAACCTAAGTCTAGACTAGTCGAAGATTAGTCTATATTAAGCATAAAAACCCATATATGATTATGTTTTGAAAGGACCTAAGCCTACGATCTTTCTAAGGTCAATTACAACTGAAAAGACTGACATAAAGTAATTTGAACTTTTTGGAGCTTGATCTCTAGTTGAATCTTCAATAGGGCTTGAAGATGGAGCTTGATCTTTACTAGAATTGAAGTAGAATTTATCTTGAAGGTAAACTTTCTGTCTTGATCTACTTCTTGACTTGAACTTCAGGAAAGTCTTGTATCTTAGTAAAAAGCATGTCTTGAAGTCATGTCATGAACTTTCCATCTTGATCACTTCAAGTTACTTCTTGAATTTTTCATCTTGATTCACATTATGTGAACCACATTATAAGCTGTTTTGTCTCATCGAAATTTGACACACAAGAGTGTGCTTTATACATTATAGAACTTACACACATTATGCAATGCGAATGCTTTGGTCGTGACCTTCTGTCTTTAGAACCTATGTTTCTGGATTATGGTCAGACCTTGAGTGTTTTGAGGAAACTTTTGGTGGACTGCAGTGGTCCACTAGTCGGTCTGAGCCTCAATTAGTTTGACCATCCTTTGTATTGTTGGCAATCATGTGGTCTAATGGTCGTGGTGTCTATTGATGATGCGCCTCCTTGGGGCTTAATGTGGACTCTCATAGATCCTTAAATCACGATTCTTTGGAACCCACACCTGGGTCAATCGAGGTTCTTTTCTTATAGTAATTAATGTTGAGCAGCGTCGGTTCATCTCTCCACATTCACACATTGAGCGCATGATATGGAGCTGTCAACTGGCCATAGTGATAATCGTTCGTCACATCATTGTCAAATTCTTCTTCGAGTGGCTCAACAGTTGTGTTGTTGGACTTATTTGCCTGCAGGGGATGGTCGTATAGGGCTCTTCAATGCGCTTCGAACAACACTTATGGATAATGGGACTCTTGGACAACTCATTGAGAGGACGTTCCCCTTGTCCTTAGACTGAGCTTGCTCTTATTGAAGGCTTCATCATTGCGGCAACAATGAGGAGGAATGACTGTTTATCTTTGGAATTTAGATGTCTCTTTTACTGTAACCTGATGGGCCACCGTCTTCCTCTTAACCAATTAGTCAATCATGTTGATTTCAGCTAAGACAACATAGATATTGGTGGTCTTCAGGAAGGGATCTCGATTGACCTCCATGGCCTTCTTTCTGTTTAAAAATTTAAGAAGGCCCTTGCCAATGTCCTAAAAATGATATAAAAAAATTAATAGCATGAGTCTTAGAACCGTACCATTTATAGTATTCCTCTTTCTTCAGTTCTTTTGCCAATAAAATCTTTTGGTATTCTGATACCTTAATAAACTTGACCTACAAAAGGAGCTTGAAGATCTCATCAGCCTTGGAAATGTTGAAAGAATATTATTTGAAAGATTCAAACGTATTTTTTTGAGGGCCGAATATTCATATGGCCGTTTGGCCACCACTTCTGCGACAACAAACTCATAGTTAGGGTTGTGATAGTACATCCCTTATGATGAGTTCATTTTCTACCTCTTCTCTTGGAGAATCCATTTGTAGTGAGTGGTCTAGGCTGAGAGCTCGAACATATTGCCAAAGTTCATGCCTTTGAGCTTCTTGTGAAGCTTAAAATCCATGCCGCCAAGCGCAAGGTTGGCAAACTCGATCTCTGGAAAAATTACGGAGCACCAGATTTTCGCTTTCTGGAACTGGACTATAAATTGCTAGACTGATTTACCAAGCAACTGGCTAAGTTTGGACAAATTGCCCATAGAGACTTCTATCTCAGTTCAATAAAATTGCATTTGGAACTTTTCCTCCATCTCCAGCTAAGTTTGGATTGAATTAGGAGGGAGGTTGATGTACCAACTAAAGGTCGCTCCTATTAGAGAGTTACCAAACAACCTAACTTTTAAAAAGTCGTGGGTCTATACTTTACCACTACTTGGTGAATCGACCGATGTACTTAATTGTTATTGATTCGGCATCCCCTGAGAAGAGAGTAAACTTGGGGACCCTGAACCGTTTGGAAAATTCAAAATATTGATTGACCCAGTGAGGATAGGGCTTTCGATAAATCGGTCGAGTAACTCATCGGCCGTTAGGTTGGATGATATATTCCCGTATGAGCCCTATGACATCATGGCTAAGAGGGCACTGCTACTGCACGGGATGGTGCAAATGCACCACCTAATTTTTTGCAACCGAAGGTTGAGGGATAAGAGGTTGCCCTCGGGCACCTTAGCCCTTTGGTAGCATTGGTGTACTATTGAGTTGATTGGTGCCAACGCGGAATTGCTCCGGGTATATAAACATTATGGGGGTCGACATATTACTATTGGCCATTCTGACAGTTGCTTCTTCTTACCACCATTGGATGAGTATACAACGGCCTTGACTTTGTCTCGACTGATCCTTGTAGGAGGTTTGATCGGTCGTTCCTCATTCAATCTTACATGGGGGCGGTTAGTGGACTGAAGGTTCGCTAATGTTGTGAGCCTCTCAAAAAGACTTTTTACCAATCTGGCGAGGCTCTATGCAGGTCATGTTTCCCTTTATGAGCTACCACAAATCTCCTCGCATGTCAAGGATGTTGTTCGTAACTTCTCCTAGGGTAGTATTTGGTCGGACGGAGGTTCTTGCTTCCACTATTCTTGATGCCCTTTTTCTATGGCTCTTCGACAACTTTAAGGGGATTATTAGCCATTTTGTTTATCTCCTAACCATTGCTTTACTAATAAACGCTAAAATAACACATCGCAATACCATCGGGCATGTCAAAAAATAGTGTTGTTGTTCAATCGGTGACAATGCCAGAGGTGTAATGAACAACCTGCACTTAGTTAAACGTGCACAATTAAGATTAGTGGTGGGAGTGCCAGAATCACTCTCGACTTGAATCGATTGAATGCTTATGACTTTAGGAGCCGAATCAGCCAGATTAAGATTAGAGCTGTGAAGGTCAATCTAACTATTTAGCCACCAATGTCACAATGATCAAGAGATTTAGAAGGGGATGATTAGTCCTTCAGATGGATCCTTTCCGCCTTAAGCTAAGGAAATTTCTTTTCTACAATGATAACATTCTTAGGTTTCTCGATAATGTAATGATGAGTGGACAAGATTGGAAACTAAAAGTTGGATTACCAATTTTCATTGATTTGAAGAGGAAAAGTATAATTAGTGGGATAAAACAAGTAATCAAAGAAAAGAAAAATAAATACCTATGATCATCCTCATAAATAAATAACCAAGGCGAGAGTAGTCAGCAGGATATAACAGGTGTGATCTACTAAATAAGGACCTAGTGTTTAGAGGCATCCGATGACAACGGTGGTTGTGGATATTAACACTACTCCTAAAGAGTACTGCAACGATTGTGTTGGACAATAGCAGAGCTAAGCTAAACTAATGGTTTTGAATTTTTCTAGCGTGGCTAGATAGAAGTAAAGGGTCAAAGTTAAGAAGCTAAAAACTAAAGAGATTGGTTATGTGTGACATGGGCTTGAAACTTTTAGTCGAATGATGTTTTTATAAGCTTGGAGAGGCGATAGCCATGAAGAGATTTTTTGTGCTGATTTTTGAATGTGAGTTGGTCATATTTCATTAGAATTCAGATTTCTTGTACCATCTTATTTCTAATTTTAGAAGGCCGTTTTTTTTTTGTTAGTACTTTCCATGTTCCAAAAAAGTCACGATAGTTTTTTTTTTTTTTTTTTTTTTTTTTTTTTTTTTAAGTTTATTTTCTCTTTGGCATGATTGTATGAGATGGGCTGCCAATATATCCTGAATTGCAAGATACTTAGTATCAACAGGTTTTAGGTAGATTCTTACATATGCTGAAGGTGACATGTGCTACTCATGTTATATTGCTATGGTTGCGTGTCTTTCAGGTCATGTGTCTATTTCTCTCTTATTATTTTTAGTTCATTTTTTCCTGACCATCTTTGTGCACAGGGCTATTAGTCCTGGCCTTGATGGGGTATATGGCACTGGACGCGGTTTGGCTAGTGACGCCGGCACCAGCCAGGTGGCTAGTGGTCAGTGCTATGTGGACCCCACCATGATGCATGTGTTTTATCCACGCCGTCCATCCATTTTGAAAGATAAATTTAGGGCTTGATACCAAAAATGAGGTAGATCTAAATCTTAGGTGGACCACACACAATGAGAAACTAGCAGTGATTAAACGTCCGCCATTAAAAACCTCCTAGGGCCCACTGTAATGGTTATTTGACATCTAACCTGTTGATTAGGTCATACAGATTCGAATGAAGGGAAAAAATATATATCCAAAACTTTCGTGCCGTAAGAAGTTTTTAATGGTGGGTGTTCAACTAACACTGTGAAGTCCACTTGAGATTTGGATCAACCTCATTTTGAGCTCATACCATAAAAGGATGTGGAAGAATGGTGGACGGCATGGATGAAACACATATATTATAATGAGGCCAACAAATCACTGACCACTGGCCATTGGCGAGTGGCGGGGGAGTAGCCAATCCCTCTCGCATGGTATACTGGCGGTGGAAACGAATTGGCTACTCCCCCTGCCACCAGTCCCATTGCTAGTGGTTGGTGCTCTGTGGCCCCACCATGATGCATATGCTTTATCCATGATGTCCATCCATTTTGAAAGATAGTTTTAGGGCTCGATACCAAAAATGAGGTAAATCTAAATCTTAGGTGGGTCACACCATGAGAAACCAGTAGTGATTAAATGTCCACCATTAAAAACCTCCTAGGGCCCACTGTAATAGTTATTTGACATCTAACCTATTGATTAGGTCATATAGACTCGGATGAAGGGAAAAAATATATATTAGCTTCATCCAAAACTTTTATGCCCCCGAGAAGTTTTTAATGGTGGATGTTCAATTAACATTTGCAGTCCACTTGAGATTTGGATCCACCTCATTTTTGGGCTCATATCATAAAAGGACGTGGAAGAATGGGTGGACGACATAGATGAAACACATACATCGTAATGAGGCCAACAAAGTACTGACCACTAGCCATTGACCACTGGTGGTAGAGTGGCAGTGGAAACGGATGAGCTACTCCCCCTGTCTTGGTCGATACACTGTGGGGCCCGCCATGATGCGTGTGCTTTATCCACGTCGTCCATCCATTTTGAAAGATAATTTTAGGCTCATATCAAAAATGAGGTAGATCTAAATCTTTGGTGGACCACACCATGAGAAACCAGTAGTGATTAAATGTCCGCCATTAAAAGCCTCACAGGGCCACCGTAATGGTTATTTGACATCCAACCTGTTGATTAGGTCATACAGAATTGGATGAAGGGAAAAAATATATATCAGCTTCATCCAAAACTTTTGTGCCCCAAGAAGTTTTTAATGGTGGATGTTCAATTAACACCATGCGGTCCACTTGACATTTGGATCAACCTCATTTTTGGGCTCATACCTTTAAAGGATGCGGAAGAATAGATTAATAGCATGGATGAAACACATACATCATAATGAGGCCAACAAAGCACCAACCACTAGCCATGGGCCAGTGGCAGGGG
This sequence comes from Magnolia officinalis, assembly GCA_021015155.1. Taxonomy (NCBI): domain Eukaryota; kingdom Viridiplantae; phylum Streptophyta; class Magnoliopsida; order Magnoliales; family Magnoliaceae; genus Magnolia; species Magnolia officinalis. Next base: position 47,529,021 of record JAJHSJ010000018.1, on the reverse strand, counting down.
GAGTAGTCAATCCCTTTCCTGTGGTAGAGCCGTGGTGGAAACGGATTGGCTACTCCCCCTACCACCAGCCCAGTGGCTGGTGGTTAGTGCTTTGTGGACCCCACCATGATGTATGTGTTTCATCCATTTCTTTCAACAATTTTTAAAGATCATTTTATGGCTTTATCCCAAAAATGAGAGGGATATAAATCTCACGTGGACCACACCACCGGAAAACAATAGTGATTGGATATCCACCATTAAAATCCTCATAAGGCCCATTGTACTGTTTATTTGACATCCAATCTATTGATTAGGTCATAAAGACCAGATGAAGGGAAAAAAAACAAAGATCAGCTTGATCCAAAACTTTTATGGGCCCCAAAAAGTCTGTATTGGTTTACGTACATTCAACTGTTTCCGTAATGTGGTCCACTTGAGATTGGGATATACCTCATTTTTGGTATCATTTCATAAAATGATCTAGAAAAATAGATAGATGGCATGGATGAAACACATACATTATCGTGGGGCCCACAGAGCACCGACCACCAGCCATTGGCTGGTGTCAGGGGGGAGTATGGGGAGTAGCCAATCCATTTCCAGTGGCAGTCTACAAGGGACGCGGATTGGCTGGTGTACCACAAACCAGCTATATAGCTAGTGTAGATACGTGTGGTGTGAAGACGAGCGTTGACACTCCTAGAGCTCCGAGTTGTATGAACGGTTCAAAGGAGATTAAAGGTACATGGGCCTCACAATGATGTATTTATTATATCCACACTGTTCATCCATTTTTCGAGATCATTTTAGAGCATTAGACAAAAGATGAATCATATCCAAATCTCAAATGGACCACACCAAAATAGCAGTGAGGATAATGATTTTCACTCTTAAAAAATTCGTAGGGCCCACCAAAAGTTTATTTTCCATCCAATCCGTTAATAAGGTCACAGATACATGGATGAAGAGGAAAAATAAATTTCATATTGATCTGAAACTTCTGTAATCCCTAAAAGAGTTCCAATAGTAGGTGTTCAATATTCCACTGTTTTTTATAGTGCGGTCCAATTGAAGCATTATATCCATCTTATTTTTGGCTCAAGCCTTAAGACCAGCTCACAAAATGGATGGACGGTTTGGATATAACACATACCTCATGATGGGACTCACAAAACTTACTGACGTTGATACACAGCTACATAGCTGGTGTGTGGCATGGGTCCTTGCTCTTGCTCGGGTGGTAGACTGTGATCAGGGTCAAATATTACATATCAGACCCCAGTAATTACCTAAATTTACATACCTGATAAGGCTTAATAGGGTTGTATTAATTGTGTTTCTGTCACAGGACGAAATCAGGAGTGATAATTGAAAATTAATGTTAACAACATGGATTTCATGATCCAAAGTCTCCAGAACACGGGATGGACTTCAGAGGACCAATAATGAAGATTTTTACACGCCTGGGATCAGAGGAAAGCAAGCCAAAGGGGCCCGAAAAAGGTCCAGAACGCAAGATCACATGGTTCCCGCCATCCGATCAACTCGAAACTTCATACATATGATGGGGGCCGCAAATTAACCGTACATATTAAATTTCATCTATTGAAGATCTCAGGAAGTGGGTCAATGGACAGATCAGCCCATTAAATCTCCAGTTTAGGGGCCCACCTGACATCTGAAAAGGCTGCAACTAATTATTAACGGGTTAATGAAGATGGGAAAGAGGATGGACGGTGCAGATTTCTCATAAACATCATAGTGGGCCCCATGTGTGGTGCATGTGCACCATGCACTCTTTATGGCGGTCGTACACCGGACCGGCCAAGGCGGTCAGCGGGACGCTGACCCGCAGCTCCCTCCTTCTCGCCCGCCAGCGTCCAGCGAACGGACGCTGGTCGGTTGGGTATTGGTTGTGGGTCCACACCGTCCATCAGAACACCAATCCGAACCGTCCATTGGCGTTCTAAGACCCCTCTTACCAACGCCTAGCTGATGGAATTTGAAAACATCCGGTGTTTAATTTTCTAGCCGTTCAAAAACGGAATGGACGGTGAAGCAGAAATTCAGGTGGACCTCATCAACGGAAGGCGGAAGTTACATATTCTCAACCGAAATTTTCTCCTCCATCCAATGGACGGAGTGGATTTCCCAACAGAACATCACAGTGGACCCCACCATTTCCGCAGGGAATCTGCGTCCCTGTTACGCGTCAGCGACGAACGGCGCTGGCTGTTTTTGCGAAGCGCTGTGGGCCCCACACGTCGCCCGTACGACCGATCCGAGCCGTCCATCTTGTAGAGGGCCACGAGTACTACAAACCCATGCTGATATTCCACTCCCATGCGTACACACGTGCATGATACAGAGGCCACAAAATGGCTGCCCTGCAACGTTCAAAATTGATTTCTTCGTGGTTTCTTCTCTGGGCCGCATCAACGGACGTTCAAAACTACCCATTCTTGACTGAAATTTCGTCCTGAATCCAATGGATGGGGTGGATTTTTCAGAAAACACTTCGGTGGGGCCCATCGATCATGGCTGCGAAAATTTTCATTCCATGTCCTGCTACAACTCTGCCACTGATCCAGCTTTCCAGCAACTATAAAAAAGGAGTCTTGGACATGGGAAAAACATTCAGAACCAGGGAGGAGCTCCAGATCTACAGCAAGAGAGAGAAGAAAGAGAAGAAAGAAGAGAGAGAGAAATTGGTTTGAAATTCCTTTTATGAATTTTTATTTTTATTTATCCATTTGTTTAATGGAATTTATGGGTAACTAATCTCTCAGCTAGGGCTGAGATGAAACCCCTAATTTGAATACCCTTTGTTCTATGTTGATTTACTTTAATTAGATTGATTCGTTTCTTTCCTTAGTGTGCTTGATTGCTTTAATTTCTATACTTCTCCATCTATGAACTTGATCAGAGTCTATGGATGGATGTGGTCTGGATGCTTATTCTAGGTGCTTGTATCTGATCATGAACAGGTTCCTGTAGAGGAAGAAACAGGGTGCCATACTGAACAGCATATTCCATATGCCCGATTTGGACATGGGATATGTTATTCATGGCATTGCTTGAAGGAATTAGACAATCTGTATGCCCGATTAAGGACACAGATTGTGCTTTCTCTAGATAAGTTGATCAATCTAATTTAGGTGAATTAACAAGCAAAACAATGGTTAGGATAATTAGGGGTGGATTCGAAAGTCCTAGTGCTCTCTCTGATTGAATTTTCTTCCTTATTCTCAATAGTTATTTTCCATAGATTTGTGTTAGCCATTTGATCCTTTATTTGTTAAATTAGTTAAGGAGAATCGTGAATTTGAATTGTGACGACCAGTCCCTGTGGATTCGACCTCGGTCTTACCGAGTTTATTACTACATCACAACCCTATACTTGGAGAGTGAACAAGTTTTTGGCGCCGTTGCCGGGGACTGTTTCGGTCCAAATTAAATTTAGGATTCTCTCTTATCATAATTCATAGCTTAGGATTTTACTAACTTAGAGTTCTTTTTCTTTATTTTAGAAATTAACCTATTTCCTGTTTTGTAGGGTCCTGGGATAAACCTCTACTTTGGTAATCCCTTTCTAATTCTTTACTTTTTCTAATTTTTATTTTTTAGGTTTTTACCTTTTAGAAACTTTCTTTTTCTAGAAATTCTTGTGAATTTTTAAATTTTCTATTTTTAGATTTAGATTCTTTTCTCTTAATTAAATTTTCTAGTTTTAAAAATTTTCTTTTTCCTTTTTAGAAACTTACTTAGCTTTTTACATTTAGTAACTTTCTAATTCTAGGATTTCTTTCCTTTTTAGCTTTTTATTTTTAGAAACTTTCCTTTTTAGAAATTAACCGTTGCTTAGGATTTTTCTGTCATTATTTTAGGAAACCTGATTTGTTTTGTTTCTATTTTCAGGAATTAAGGAAGAAAGCTACTAAGTGAGGAGGAGCTTCTTAACATCAATCATCTCTTTTTCCGGGTTCTTTCTTCCCATTCTTACTTACATAGTTTTAACTTGTTTTTGAATAGCATAATTTCTAGTTCTAGTTTTCTTTCTCTTAGGTTGTTCTTAGTTTATGCTAGGACGTAGATCTCTAGATAAAGAACTAGCACCTTTTGATCCTGAAATAGAAAGAACATTCCATAGAAGATTGAAAGACATCCCAGTTGAAATGGCAGAAGAGAATGGAACTAAAACTCTTAGAGATTATTCAGCCCCTGTCCAATTCAATGCGCCTTCATGCATAGTGTTGCCTACCACCACGGCAGCACACTTTGAACTCAAGACTGGGGTCATACAGTTGTTGCCTTCCTTTTATGGGTTAGACAAGGAGGACCCATATCATCATGTGAAAGAATTCCTAGACATTTGCTCCACCTTTAAATACCAAAACTTCTCAGACGATTCGATCCGCCTACGCCTGTTTCCTTTTTCTTTGAAGGATAAGGCGAAAGCATGGTTGAATTCTCTAGAAGTTGGGTCTATCACTACATGGGACCAATTATCTAGGAGGTTCTTAAACAAGTTTTTCCCTGTTCACAAAACTAATGCTCTCCGTAGAGAAATCACTAATTTCACACAAAAAGAGGGAGAGCACTTCCATGAATGTTGGGAAAGATGGAAGGACTTGCTTCTTAAATGTCCACACCACGGTTTTGAGAAGTGGCAACAAGTGCAATACTTTTATGACGGTCTGACACCTCAGAACCGTCACATGGTTGATGCCACCAGTGGAGGGTCCTTCATGACCAAGAGCGATACCGAAGCGTGGAAATTCTTTGAAACCTTGTGTGAAAACTCCCAGCAATGGAACTATTCAGATAGAGGTGAAAGAAGTTCCCAACCACAAAAGAGAGGTGGCATATATGAGATAGGAGTCACACCAGATCTCCATGCCAAGATTGATGGCCTGACAAAGAAGGTTGATGCTCTGATGTTGCATAATGGACCTCCACAAACAACTCAAGCCGAGGCTTGTGCCATATGTTCTAGTCCTTCCCATCCTACGCAATCTTGCCCATCTGGTACAGCATTTCCAGAATTCCTCTCTGAACAAGTTCATGCTTTGAACACCTTTCAGAAACCTGGGAATGATCCTTACTCGAACACGTACAACCCAGGGTGGGCTAGGCATCCAAATTTTTCTTGGGCAAAAGGATCGCAACAAGGAGGACCATCTGGAAATCCTCCTATGCAACCTCAGCAGTTTCCGCAATATCAACAACTGCCTGTGCAATCAAGGAAACCATCTCTTGAGGATATACACTCCATCTTTTTATGCAGAGTTCTCTCCAATTCCAAAAAGACACCCAACAAACCTTACTAGCCAACCAGCAAAGCTTACATGCAAATGCACAATCCATTGCCAAGCTGGAAGTACAAATGGGTCAACTAGCTGCCACATTGAGTGAGAGAGAGAAGGGTAAGTTCCCTGGCCAACCTGTGGCTAATCCAAAGGGACAATATGAGATTGGCTCTAATTCCAACCAAGGGCAATATCACGAGCAAGCCAAATCCATCACTACCCTTAGGTCAGGAAAATAGATTGACAACAAAATACAGATACCTAGGGATGAATCAAATCAAGGTGAAGCAGAGAGACACACCAATGCATCCAAAGTCCAAAAACTCTCTGACTCTCCTAGAGCCGCTGACGTGCCACCTTACGTGCCCAAAGCACCTTTTCCTCAACGTCTGGCACCAATGAAGAAAAGAAACAACTTTGATGAAATCCTGGACGTGTTTAACAAAGTGCAAGTCAACATCCCGTTGCTTGACGCTATCAAGCAAGTCCCTGCTTATGCTAAGTTTCTTAAAGATTTATGCACTCAAAAGCGTAAGCAGAATGTTCATAAGAAAGTCTTCCTTGCAGAGCAGCTCAGCTCCATGATTCAACATAACACCCCTCCTAAATTTAGGGATCCAGGAGCTCCCACCATCTCTTGCGGCATAGGAGATCATAAAATCGGGAAGGCATTACTTGATTTAGGGGCGAGCGTCAATTTGTTACCATATTCGGTTTATGAGCAGCTAGGACTTGGTGAGTTGAAACCGACTAAAATAACATTACAACTAGCTGATAGATCTGTCAAGGTGCCCCGGGGTGTTATTGAAGACATGTTAATCCAGGTTGACAAATTTTATTTTCCAGTGGATTTTATAGTTATAGATACTCAGCCTGTTCAGAATCCTCATAGTCAGATCCCAGTCATTTTGGGTCATCCATTTTTGGCCACATCTAATGCTATTATAAATTGCAGGAATGGAGTCATGAAGTTGTCATTTGGTAACATGAATATTAAACTAATGTTTTTAATGCAGGACAACAACCCGCGGATTTGGACGACATATTTGAAGTGGACATGATCGAGAGTCTAGTGCAGGACTCCTTCCGTAAATCTTTTGAAGATCCACTTGAGACCTGCTTAGCACAACATGGCATGGATTTTGACATAGATAGTCCCATCCACGAAGTCAATGCACTGCTCGACTCTACTCCTATATTGGAGACTGAAAAATGGAGAGCGAAAGTGAACCTCTTCATCCCTCTGAGACTCTTCCTGACAGCACAGCTTCTAACTCTGAGAAGGCAAAAGAGAACAGGTTGCTTAATGTTCTTCGAACATATAAGGCAGCAATTGAACGGAAGATAGCAGAAATACAAGGAGTGTGCCCCACTGTATGTAAGGATCATGCTGCGGAAATGTCACGTAAAATGCAAAGGAAGCATGATCCTAACATAGAAGAAGTTGTTCGAGCAGAAGTCCTTAAATTGTTTGATGATAGTGTCAATTACCTCATTTCAGATAGCACAGTTTATGGGAACTCACATCACTCGTCTGGGATTGGTTAACCACAGTGTTGAGGTAAGTTCTTTGGCGGACCCTGGTCTTAAAGATTAGTTGAATTCATGGTCCGTTCTTGTCTGGCTGAAGACGTTAAACTTAGCGCTCCTGGGAGGCAACCCAGCATTTCATTCTATTTCGTTTTTGTTAGTTAGTTCAATGTTTGTGAGTAACATTACTGCAAACCCTCACGAGACTACAACTCGTCCACTAGGGGTAACCTAGGGGTTTAAAGGCTTGTTGCATATGCTAAATGCAATCGAGAGCACCTGCGAAAGTGGTATAGGTAGGATCTTTTATTTTACTGATTTCTCTCTTGTGCTGACTCGCTTTTTACGCTGATATTTTTGAGAGCTTCTTGATTCTCCATCCAGGTACTATCTTTCCCTACTCCTCTTTTCTTTTCGTTGTCTCATGTGCATTGCATGCTTATTTCTTTTACATTGAGGACAATGTAGATTTTAGGTTGGGGGTGGGAGATTAGGTTACCTAATCAGTATTTTCTTGGTCTTGAGCAAAAATTGTGAAAATTTTTAAAATTTTTCTGAAATTTCTATTAATTCAAAGAGATTTTGAAGGATAGTTGTGATTTTGAAATTACAAGATTCAGAATGTGAGAAATTTATGACTCTTGGATTCGGTTGTCTGGCAGATTTCACACTTAAGTTTGAATTGTTAATCCACGATTAGAAGTTGTAAACATTGATTGAGCCATGATTTCACATATCAGATCTCATTTACACATTAAGTTTTCAGTTCGATATTAATTGATAACATGGTAATCACTAAGCATGAAGGGAACCAGCCTGAAAAGCAAAATTTTTAGCATCAGTCTATAAAGAAGAATTGAAAGAATAAGTCGCATAATCGTCCTCATAGGTTTGCTCCCTATAGATGACGATTCGATTCCTCATAATTGACATAAGAAAAGATTTAGGCGACAAATTTTCACCATAGGTTTGCTCCCTATAGGTGCAGATTTGATTCTCCTCCTTGGCGTACTATTCATAAAGAAAATTAAAAAAATGGTAGAATGAAAGGTTAATCTGTAAGGCAAGTGTTGGTTCCAGTTCTGGGTGACATAAGCTCCGTTGTTAATTACCAATGATATCATGAAATTGACATTGAATCTCTTAATGGTTGGAAGCTGAGATGACACTATACACTCATGAAACTCAATGTTTTAAAATTATTCTAATTCATGGTTTAATAGTTTGAACTTGTTTATGAAATTTACAGTGAACTTGATTCCAGGAGAAAATTCCACTCACCATGCATGAATCGTAGAATGATCACATCTCGACTATCTGTTCACAAGTCACTTGAATTTACAGGAATTGTCTTTTATTTCCGAAATTATTTTTCGCATGTTTTGCTCGGGACTAGCAAAATGCTGGTTGGGGGTTGTGATAAGGGTCGAATATTACATATCAGACCCCAGTAATTGCCTAAAGTTACATACCTGATAAGGCTTAATAGGGTGTATTAATTGTGTTTCTGTCACAGGATGAAATCAGGAGTGATAATTGAAAATTGATATTAACAGCATAGATTTCATGATCCAAAGTCTCCAGAACACGGGATGGACTTCAGAGGACCAATAATGAAGATTTTTACACGCCTGGGATCAGAGGAAAGCAAGCCAAAGGGGCCCGAAAAAGGTCCAGAACGCAAGATCACATGGTTTCTGCCATCCGATCAACTCGAAACTTCATACATATGATGGGGGCCACAAATTAACCGTACATATTAAATTTCATCTATTGAAGATCTCAGGAAGTGGGTCAATGGACAGATCAGCCCATTAAATCTCCAGTTTAGGGGCCCACCTGACATCTGAAAAGGCTGCAACTAATTATTAACGGGTTAATGAAGATGGGAAAGAGGATGGACGGTGCAGATTTCTCATAAACATCATAGTGGGCCCCATGTGTGGTGCATGTGCACCATGCACTCTTTATGGCGGTCGTACACCGGACCGGCCAAGGCGGTCAGCGGGACGCTGACCCGCAGCTCCCTCCTCTCGCCCGCCAGCGTCCAGCGAACGGACGCTGGTCGGTTGGGTATTGGTTGTGGGTCCACACCGTCCATCAGAACACCAATCCGAACCGTCCATTGGCGTTCTAAGACCCCTCTTACCAACGCCTAGCTGATGGAATTTGAAAACATCCGGTGTTTAATTTTCTAGCCGTTCAAAAATGGAATGGACGGTGAAGCAGAAATTCAGGTGGACCTCATCAACGGAAGGCGGAAAGTTACATATTCTCAACCGAAATTTTCCCCTCCATCCAATGGACGGAGTGGATTTCCCAACAGAACATCACAGTGGACCCCACCATTTCCGCAGGGAATCTGCGTCCCTGTTACGCGTCAGCGACGAACGGCGCTGGCTGTTTTTGCGAAGCGCTGTGGGCCCCACACGTCGCCCGTACGACTGATCCGAGCCGTCCATCTTGTAGAGGGCCGCGAGTACTACAAACCCATGCTGATATTCCACTCCCATGCGTACACACGTACATGATACAGAGGCCACAAAATGGCTACCCTGCAACGTTCAAAATTGATTTCTTCGTGGTTTCTTCTCTGGACCGCATCAACGGACGTTCAAAACCACCCATTCTTGACTGAAATTTCGTCCTGAATCCAATGGACGGGGTGGATTTTCCAGAAAACACTTCGGTGGGGCCCACTGATCGTGGCTGCGAAAATTTTCATTCCATGTCCTGCTACAACTCTGCCACTGATCCAGCTTTCCAGCAACTATAAAAAAGGAGTCTTGGACATGGGAAAAACATTCAGAACCAGGGAGGAGTTCCAGATCTACAGCAAGGGAGAGAAGAAAGAGAAGAAAGAGAAGAAAGAAGAGAGAGAGAAATTGGTTTGAAATTCCTTTTATGAATTTTTATTTTTATTTATCCATTTTTTTAATGGAGTTTATGGGTAACTAATCTCTCAGCTAGGGCTGAGATGAAACCCCTAATTTGAATACCCTTTGTTCTATGTTGATTTACTTTAATTAGATTGATTTGTTTCTTTCCTTAGTGTGCTTGATTGCTTTAATTTCTATACTTCTCCATCTATGAACTTGATCAGAGTCTATGGATGGATGTGGTCTGGATGCTTATTCTAGGTGCTTGTATCTGATCATGAACAGGTTACTATAGAGAAAGAAACAGGGTGCTTTACTGAACTGCATATTTCATATGCCCGATTTGGACATGGGATATGTTATTCATGGCATTGCTTGAAGGAATTAGACAATCTGTATGCCCGATTAAGGACACAGATTGTGCTTTCTCTAGATAAGTTGATCAATCTAATTTTAGGTGAATTAACAAGCAAAACAATGGTTAGGATAATTAGGGGTGGATTCGAAAGTCCTAGTGCTCTCTCTGATTGAATTTTCTTCCTTATTCTCAATAGTTATTTTCCATAGATTTGTGCTAGCCATTTGATCCTTTATTTGTTGAATTAGTTAAGGAGAATCGTGAATTTGAATTGTGACGACCAGTCCCTGTGGATTCGACCTCGGTCTTACCGAGTTTATTACTACATCACAACCCTATACTTGGGGAGTGAACAGACTGCCGGGAGTTTCAACTCCCGGTCAAAGGTTCAAGTGCCCATAGGTGGTGCAAGTGAGTGCGTGGGGTGTGTGTCTGTGTGTAAAAAAAATAAAATAATAATAATATTATTATTATAGCTGGTGTGTGGTACACCAGCCCATCCGCTTCCACGGATTAACAACCGACAGGTTGAACAGGGAATTACGAAGTTTTCGATTAAGCTGATATTTGTGCTTTCTCTTCTTTCATGTTGTGTTTGTTGGAAATTGGAGTTTGAAAAACTATTTAAATTATATAAAATTAAAATAAGAAAGTTAAAAAACTTATCAATTTGTATAAGTCGAGGCGTGACGTAAGTCACTCAGCTTGAAATCGAATTTGCTCCCCTTGGACAGCATCCCAAGTGCAACAGGTTTCCAGAGCAATCGACCTCCAGGATACAACGACTATGACCCGGTCCCAGTGGTGCACTCACTGTACACGGGCTCGAACCACTTGTAGTCTTAACCCGAACTAGAAAATACTTGAATACATTTTTAAGAGGAAACTTGATTTTCTATTCCATTTGAAAACTTAAAATCAGAAGTCTATTTATAGACTTTGTGAAGACATCCTTTCATAAAGGGATGTGACTATTGGGTTTAAACCCAATTGGTGCGACCCTTAGGCTCCAAAAGACACAACTTTTCAAAACCAAAATTGAAAGGATATAACCTTTCAATGAAAAGACACATCCGTAGGATATTTTGAAACACTAACTTATTTTAAAATAAAATAAAATACAACAATCCCCCACATGTTTCAACATTTTTGACATTTCAGGTTAAGATGGAAGAGTTGTACAATGGTGCCGGTGTCACCATAGACTTGAACTGACATTAGAGTAAACATGACAGGTCTACAGGAATCAGGTGACACCATAGTCTTGAACCTGATTCCTTTTGATGTAGATCACAAGTACATGCCACTCACACAACTTTTCCGCTACAAGTGATTCTGCAGTTCGGTGCGTTTTGGTCATACACCATTACCTGGATTTCATGAGTGTTATAGAGAATTCGCCTAGATTCTCATAGAAAGCGGCCTCCACCTTCACACCCATATAGGTGAATTCCATCAAGTGTATGCAGCAACTGTATACATTACCAAATATATGGCTATGGATTCATTAAGAGTTCTAAAAACTCATCCTTCTGCGTTGCTGCTCGCACTGTACACCATAGAATGAGCTCATTTACATCAGTGCAATCGTCTACCTCGTGTCTTGTTGTTTACCCATTGAACCTATCTAATAGGATCTCTACTCGTATAGGTTGGGTTGCCAACACTGGTAGCTCATATATTAGACTCAGCCCCATTCCCTTTGATGTATCATTAACTAATCTTTTAGATAGTCACTTGGTCAGAGGATTTATGACCCGTAGGCCTTTTACCTCCATCCGTCTTAGTCCCACTGTGGCTAATCATCCTTTCAGATCAGCTAGGGATCATCGTATTGGCAAGCTATTGCCTCACCAACTAGCTACTCATAAATGATCTTCTTCCTATGCTGATATCTCCTTTTGCTCATCAATCAAGTCTTTGACAGTCAGTTGCAGCCTCTTTAATTATTCATATCTTAAGCCAAAGCATACTGAACTCATTTCTAACCTCACAAAGTCAATAATTATGACTCCATCAAGTAACAGATACTGAGCATCACTTTTATTATGATAGTTGTTGTATCACCGGCTATGAATACAACCAAATTTCTTAGCCTTGAATGTACTCTTATAATTCAAGCAACTTCACTAGCCCACCATTTAACTAATAGACATATGACAACTAAAATAGAGTATCACTTTCATGTAATCATATCGCAACATTATCATGTTATCATTTGTTCCCTAACACATGAAAGATTGACCAATTTATCAATTAGTGATTAGAATTCAAAAATCTAGCCTCCAATGAGAATAAAATATAGCCTGAAAATCTCATTGACCCAACAATCACCTTTTAAATTCAAAATACTAACAATTTTCTTTCTAAACATTTATTCGATGGCTACCAATTAGATCATCAAAACATGTAATTAGTTTGATTCCAGATATCTTGTTTCAAAAACCTACATGATGTCAATGTAACACATGTGCATATTGATCCATAACATTCATCATATACCTTTCTTGGTACAAACCTTCATGTCAACCCATTTATCAAATATTCATTGACTAAACTTATACTCCATGGGTCAAGTGGTTTATCTAAATGCATTCAAGTGCACCCCCACAATTTTAGATTTAGCCTAGATATATATATCTATGGCCTACCTAATAAACCTATTAACCAAATTTTGAATTTGAGAATTTCATAGGAACTATCATATGAATTGACTAGATCTAACACATGTGTTCTAGATTGGTATATGATTAGATGAAAATAATATTTTCTTAAAAAGTATTGGATCCTACCATAGAACAATATTGATGATAAATGTAATTACAAGCGGATTTATTCGTACAAGAAGAAAATGTGAGTATTTATATAAGACTATAGTTATAACTAGTCTCATAGTTTAATTGACACAATTATCAATCTGATAATGTCCATTTAATTCATTTCAATCAAGGCATGTGAGAACCATCATTCTATAGAACAATCAATGATGAACCACATTTAAAATGAACTGTAACTATAATCCAATTGTGATCTAGCGGTAAATTCAAACTATGCATTTAGTGGGTCTTTCCAACTAATTTCTTTAGTTGAAAACCATAAGAGTATTTTTATTTTTATTTTTACTATTCACCTTTTGACCTTCTGCCTTCACATAATGTTACTTCCATCAATGACTAGCATTGATGTATCATCTACATGTGTAATGTGTCCGATATGGATACCCCTATATTTAGGCCATTAAAGGCAAAACCCACTAAATAATATTTTCAAGCTTACATGTACCATATGAAAAATGACATGATTAAGATTGATATTTTGGATCGTGGATTCTATGCATGCAGTAGGCACCATAGGTGACATAAAGATAATTTAAAGTTATAATTCTAAGTAAGCATGAAATCATGTGACCGAAAACTATTCCAGCAATGAGAAGTATTATGCCTACTTCATATGACTTGCCACACATGTGTGAGGGATCCGATCTAAGCAATATATGCATTTGATTATAGACAATGCCCTGTCCCATTTGGCCAATCCACTTATCATATATACTTGTAAGAGAATGTCTTTCTTATCAGCGTTCATGTTTGGCTTTTAGACAGACCCTGTTTATCTATAGCCTTACTTGGTAGATGGTCGGGATCTCTCACACATGCACTGTCCTAACATGAGAACTTTTAGAATCTTTCCCTATTTGAGAGTGTTGCATTTATTAATTAATCAACAAAGAAAATTGATGAATCATGACTAACATCACCCAACTGCATGTTAATATCAACATAACTTAAATTATGCTAAATTAAACAGGATGTGCATTACTCATGTAGCAGATTATAACAATAATACTGGAGATATTGCTTTTAAAGGATTAGCTCCTTCTGCCCACCAAGAGATGAACGTGGCCACTTATTTGGAAATTCTTAAGATAAAAATTTAGTAAACTTTGTGCCTAATATACAATCTCGGCGAGAATCAACACCGTTTCCTAATCAAGACAACATTACATTATAAAGATGGAGCATCACCCCAGTGATCCAGATGGTTCATCTAGTAGACTCTTATGGGTGAACAATAGAGAATAATCTCAGTCATCGATTGATAAAATTTTTCTTTTTTTTTTTTGTAAATTACATGAACCGTTTCTTATTATATAGTAACTAGAGATCCAAACATGATATTTTGACCTCATAACATGACATCAAAGGACACACTTAATGTATGTAACGAATATTAAGCATCAAGAATTTTGGCATATGCAAAAGTTCAACAATAGACACAACTAGAGGATAGACATTAGAATAATCTTAACCGTACAAAACCTTGGAGATTAAAACAGAAATGAGGAAATCTTTTATTTTCTCTTTAAAATCTTAGGGCTTTGAAGCTATTAGATCTCCCCACATTCACAATTATTATTAGAGATTGAAATGAATTCATAATTGGAGATGTAATGTATTAGCTACAACCTGACTCAAACGTTGGATCATACCATGTATAGAATTTTTGGAGAATCTTAGGATTGACAAAAGACGTTGTGCTCAAAATAGCAGATAATTGCAAATGGGAGAACGAATTAAGATCTTGTAAATCATATTCAACAACTCCATATCACAACATGATTATCCAGAACATTCTTCTAACAATTCTCACCATAAACAAGACATATCAATATTTATGATATCGTAGATCACAATATGTCCTAAAAGAGTTAAAAACTACAGGCTGAAAAAAAAAACTTTCAAATGCAATTTCACATGAAAGTTGTGCATGCTGAGGATATTTGATCAGTCAGAATTTTTCTTTGTGTGTTGCACTTGATGAAGATAATGTTCGTGTGTACAAACCATCATTGGTTCACATGGCTCCCACCATTTATATTTTAAAGATTCTCTATAAAAGTGGCTCTTCTTTGTTTATGCATGCATGGTGGTTGAAAAAGTTCCTAATACTTGTGTCCCACCTTGATATTCTAGTTTTATATACATCCCAGATCAATCCTCATTGTACACAAATGGTGAATATTAGTGGATACCTACTTGGTGTGTCGCCACAAATGACTTGATCTTGTTGTGTATGATAGACTGACATTGCCAATGACATAAGTATAAAAACAATCAATTGGCTATAACATCAGTGCATAAATTTAAGCCTTTTAGATGATTTGCACAGGTGGTCCAGAAAATATGTATACCAAATATGTATAAGATTCTAACTATTTGATGGTATATGAGGGTTCCAGATTATATAGGTTGATCTTTATTGTACAGGAATGTTAAGATCAATGTATATCCTACTTAGTCGGTGCATACGTTCACTTTTGTACATATGGTCTAAAGAACTTACATAATAAGTATCTACAAGATCTTGACCATTATGTGAGACATGACAACTCTAGATTATATGAGTCATGGCCCACAAATCGGGTTAGTGTGGTTTCATTTTGGGCTATTCCAACCAAATAGATGCAACCGTAATTCTTAAATAGTTTTCCAAACTAAATTCGATTTCAAGATTGTTGGAAATTGGAGTTTGGAAAACTATTTAAATTATATAAAATTAAAATAAGAAAGTTAAAAAACTTATCAATTTGTATAAGTCGAGGCATGACGTGAGTCACTCGACTTGAAATCGAATTTGCTCCTCTTGGACAGCGTCCCAAGTGCAACAGGTTTCCAGAGCAATCGACCTCCAGGATACAACGACTATGACCCGGTCCCAGTGGTGCACTCACTGTACATGGGCTCGAACCACTTGTAGTCTTAACCAGAACTAGAAAATACTTGAACACATTTTTAAGAGGAAACTTGATTTTCTATTCCATTTGAAAACTTAAAATCAGAAGTCTATTTATAGACTTTGTGAAGACATCCTTTCATAAAGGGATGTGACTATTGGGTTTAAACCCAATTGGTGCGACCCTTAGGCTCCAAAAGACACAACTTTTCAAAACCAAAATTGAAAGGATATAACCTTTCAATGAAAAGACACATCTGTAGGATATTTTGAAACACTAACTTATTTTAAAATAAAATAAAATACAACAGTGTTAACCTGTGAACGATTTGGATTTCAAATAAACATAATGGTTGGCCTGAGTAAGGTTTCAACGGTGGGCATCACTCTCTCCACGGGCATAACTCTCTTCACTGTTTTGTGTGGTAAAGTTAAGCTTTGGACCTGACTCTACTCAACGTGTCCGTGCACTAAAATATCGTGCATGTCACCCAACTAAGTAGCCATCGTGGGAGGCGGATTTCCTGCGCAAGGATTCTGGATGGGCCCACTGTAATGTTTGTTAGAAATCCAACCTGTCCATCCGTTTTTTGAGCTCATTTAAGGACATGAGACCGAAAATGATTAGGATCCAAAACTCAAGTGGGCCATACTAGATGAAACAGTCGGGAAAGGAATTCCTACCGTTGATGTTTATATTCCATCCAAACCGTTTATAAGGTCATTTTCACTTAGATGAAGTGAAAAGGGCAAGAAATTAAACCGATACAAAACTTTTGTAACCATATAAATGTTTCAACGGTGGTCACTAAATCCCCACTGTTTCCTCTCCTGTGGCTCACTTGAGTTTTTGATCCTCCTCATTTTTGGTCGCATGTCCTAAAATAAACTCGAAAAATGAATGGACGGAGTGGCTTTCTCACTAACATCGTAGTGGGCCCACACAGAATCTTGCACAGGAACTTCTCCCAAAGGCTTTCGCAGGAAATCCGCGTCGCCCATCGTGGGCGCGGATGGGAACGGATTGGCTACTCCCCCTAACACCGGCCAATGGCTGGTGGTCAGTGCTATGTGGGTCCCACCATGATGTATGTGTTTCATGCATGTCATTCATCTGTTTTTACAGTTCATTTTACAGTATGACTCTAAAAATGAGTTATATCCAAATCTCAAGTGGACCACATTACAGGAAACAGTGTTGAATGAGGGTCGACCATTAAAAACATTTTGAGGGCCATAAAAAGTTTTGGATCAAGCTGATATTTATTTTTTATCTTCATCTGGGCCCTGTATGACCTAATCAACAAATTGGATGTCCAATAAAGAGTATAGTGGGCCTTAGGAGAATTTTAATGGTTGATATCCAATCACTATTGTTTTCATGTGGTGTGGTCCACCTGGGATATATATCCCTCTAATTTTTGAGATCAAGCAATAAAATGATCTGTAAAAGTGGATGAACGGAATGGATGAAACACATACATCATGATGGGGCCCACAGATCACCGACCACCAGCCACGGAGCTGGTGTCAGGGGGAGTAGCCAATCCGTTTCCGGCGCGGATTCGACCCTGATAAGGTCAATAGCCAAATCACTGAAGTGACGTTACCAAGCTCTGTGGACCCCACCATAATGTATGTGTTGTATCCATACCATTCAACTATTTTTTAGAGAACATTTTATGGAATTACAAAGAGAATGAGATATATCTAAAGTTCAAGTGGATCCCATCATAGAAAATAGGGGGGACAGTGACATCCACCGTTCAAAACTTCTTAGGGGCTACAGTAGTTTATGATGAAGTTGATATTTTTCTTTTCACTTCATCTATCTCTATGTTAACTTTTGAATATGGTGGATCTCAAAAATACATCATCGTGGGCCTTATAAATGTTTCAACGGTGGGTGTGGTGGGTATGATGGCTCCCACAGTTTTCTACGGTGGGTCCACTTAAAATTTAGATCTATCTAATTCACTTTTTAATGCCATGAAATAGGAATCGGATTGTGTACTGAGTTACTCGGTACCTTAAGGGGTACTGAGTAAACGTGGAAAGAGGTTATTGGTTGTAAGATGTGGGGCCCGATCCCACCTCCAAACGGCGACAGAAATGCCGTTACCTCTTTCCCTCTTTTTCTCTCTCTTCCGTAAAAGGAAACAGAGACGTAAATCTCTCCAGTGGAAATCGGATTGCGCGGTGCTTACTTATCAAACTGTGTAAACTTAGTTGGGCCCACCTTGAATGTATGTGATCTATCCACACCGTCCATCCATTTTTCCAACAAATTTAAGGCGTTGAATTCAAAATTTAAGCATATCCAAAGATAATTGAATCATACCATAGGAAAACATTATGAGTAATGATTTTCACCGTTGAAACCTTGCTAGGCCCCACTAGGCCCTACAGTGATTTTTATTTGTCATCCAACCTGTTCATAATATCATAGAGGCATGGATGAAGGGAAAACACAAATATAAACTTATCCAAAACTTCCATGGCCCAAAGAATTTTACAACGGTAGACATTCAATTCACACTGCTTCCTGTGGTGTGGTCCATTTGAACTTTATATATGATTAATTTTTAGTCTTAAGCATTTAAATTATATGGTAAAATAGATGAACGGAGTGGATAAGATACATAAATTACGATGAATGTCATAGAATTTACTTAGCACGTTAAGCATAATGCATTACCAAGTATGCAATCCGCTTCCTCTCCGGCAAAGAAGAAGAAGGAAAAAAAAAAAAAAACCCATTGAATTTCTACAGCAACAAGGAATTCAAGTGAAGGTTATTCCTGGCATTACGACTGCTTCAGGAATAGCGGCAGAGTTGGGAATTCCATTGACACACCGCGGTGTTGCAAATAGTGTTAGATTCCTGACAGGGCACTTCAGGAAAGGAGGCAAAGACCCTCTGTTTGTAGCAGAGCATGCAGCTGATCCTGATTCGACCTTGGTTGTTTATATGGGTTTGTCGACACTCCCATCACTTGCTCAGAAGTTGATGCATCATGGCCTTCCACCTGATACTCCAGCTGCTGCAGTGGAGCGGGGAACTACACCTCAGCAGCAGATGGTATTTGCAGAACTAAAGGATCTAGTGAAGAAAGTTCAAATGGCAGATTTAGTATCGCCAACGCTAATAATAATTGGAAAGGTGGTGACACTTTCATCATTCTAGCCTCTTTCTTCTAAAGAAGCCCTCATGGTAGAGGAGACTAGATAATAATAATACTACACTGAAGGATATATAACTCAGCACTGACTGATGGAGAGGATAGACGATTTTGCTGAGAGAAGCTCAGAAAATAAACAGACGGAGCACGGCTATCTTCATCTGTGTCATCTTCACAATTTTGGCTACCATATAGGATGCCATCTAATGTAGCTGATGCCATATATGAGTACGCAAGTGAAAAGGCTCATATGCAGCCCTCTCAGATTCATCTCTTTGATTTTTACTGGAAGATCAGTTCATCCATTTTTGGTTTGTAGTAGTTTGAGCATCTGTCTGAAAAAGAACCCTAGGCTCCATTGAGGCATTTTGGAGGATAGGTGTCAAGATTGAGAGAAGAATGGATTGTTTGTTCTTGTCAACGGAGACAAATATGTACTTCAAGTGTGTCTAATAAGGTTTGATATTGAAGGCAGACAAATGGAGAGCAAAGATGTTCCTCTCGATGTTGTCTCAAATGCGGGATTCTTGTATAGACTGTAGTAGCAATTCACTTCGAGGTTATGTGAAAAAAAAAAAAAAGATGTCGAGCGAGAAGAGGCGGAGAGGATCGATGGTGGTTTTTTTTTTTCCACTGGAGAGAGATGAGCATTTACGTCTCTGTTTCCTTTCACGAAAGAGAGAGAAAGAGAGAAAGAGGAAACGGCGTTTCTGTCGCCGTTTGAAGGAGGGATCGGGCCTCACATCTTACAGCCAATAACTTCTTTTCACGTTTACTCAGTATCCCTTAAGGTACTGAGTAACTCAGTACACAATTCGGTTCCCATGAAATGATCTCTACAAATGGTTGGACGGAATGGAAACCACACATGCATCATGGTAGGCCCATGGAGCCTGGTGACGTCACTTTTGCAATGAGTTACTTGGGTAGCAATTTGAATACTGACCTTGTCAGTATCCGGACGGGTATTGCGTCCTACTGTGGGGCCCACCGTGATGTAAGGTTTTTAGCCACACCTTCAATCGCATTTCTCGAATCATTTTAAAATATGTATATAAAATTGAAGCAAGTCCACAGCTCCAGTAGACTACACTTGAGGAAGCTAAAGTGATAATGACACCCATCGTTGAAACTTTTCTAATGGCCACTGTGATGTTTTTTTTTATCATCCAACCTATTAATAAGGTCATGTAGACGTGGATGAAGTGAAAAAACAAATATTAGCTTGATCATAAACTTCTCCAGCTCACAAGAAATTTTTAATGATAGACATTAAATCCCCACTTTGTGGTCCACTTAAGCATTGTACCTTGCTCAGTGTTTAGCTCATACCTTAAAATGACCTAAGAAAAGCAATTAACGGCTTGGTTAAAACACTTTCATTACGGTGGGCCCCAAAGAGCCCTGCTCGGGGATTACCGAACAGGCGGGGGTAGGACGCAATCCGCGTCCGTCAGTATCCAATCCGCGCCCGTCGCGCATCCGCCGTAAGCGGGTTGGCTGGTGTACCACACACCACCGATGTGAGTTGTGAGTGGTGTGTTAACGTCCCCAAGTTCTGTGGGCCCCATCATGAGGTATGAGTTATATCCAAACCGCCCATTCACTTGGTGAGATTGTCTTAAGGGCTAAGCCTAAAAATAAGATAGATCCAAAAATAAAGTAGACCACACTGTAAAAAGCAGTAGATGATTGAACATCTGCCATTGAAACCCTTCTAGAGGTCACGTAAATTTTGAATCAATATTATATTTGTTTTTTCTCTTCGTACAGTTATGTGTCATCTTACGAACAGATTGGATGGAAATTAAACGTTACTATGGGAACTACAAATTTTTGGTGTGATCCACCTGAGTCTTAGAAATTACTCATTTTTTGTATCAGGATTTGAAATGATATCTAAAAATGGATGAATGGTGTAGATATGGTAAATATATCATTGTGGGCCACGTAACTGTGATCTTCTTTTAACCGTTTATACAGCTCCGAGCTCGAGTAGCGTCAGCGCTCGTCTTTTCGCACGACAACGTACGCCCAGCGGCTAGGCTGCCAGTTTGTGGTACACGGACGCGGATATTTCGCACAATGTTTCTGCGCAAGGATGCTGGTTGCGGCCCACCGGAATGTTTGTAATAAATCCATCTCGTCCATCTGTTTTGAGATATCATTTTAAGAGATAAGACTAAAAATAAGGTGGATCTAAAACTCAAGTGGGTCACACGAAAGGAGAAATTGGGGAAAGAAATTCCTACAGTTGAAACTTTATTGGGCTCCACCTTAATATTTATAGGCCATCCAAATCATTTATAAGGTTATTACCATTGGGATGAAGTGAAAATACCAAAAAAGTTACCTTAAACAAAAATTTTATGGCCCCAAGAATGTTTCAATGATTCACACTAAATCCCCACTCTTTCCTCTCGTGTGACTCATTTAAGTTTTTGATACATATAATTTTTGGTTTCATGTATTAAAATGATCTCTTAAAGGGGATGAATGGGATGGATTTATCACAAACATCTCGGTGGAACCCACCCAGCATCCTTGTACAGGAATTTCTCGGGGAAGCATTTGGCGGGAAATCTGCCTGTTTGTACACCAGCCAATCCACTTCCGCTGATAAGCCAGGATGATCCACGGAGTTAGAGGTGTGCATTTGTGACCCGATCCGGCAGATCCGACCCGATTTGACCCGATCCGACCCGTTCCGAACAGAACCGACGGTCAAGATCGGGTCTGATTGGGTTGTGGTTTCCAGATCCCATTTTTTTTCGGGTTAGGTTCGGATAGACCTCTGTCCGGACAGACTCGACCCGAATACCTGAACCGCACCGAACAGACCCGAACAAATAGGTGGGCGGGTAGTATAAAATATATTTTTTATTTTTTAATTACCCTATTTTTCTTAAAAATGGATGGACAGTGTGGATAAAACACATAAATTGCATAAAATATGTTGATCAAGTCATGAGGACCCAGATGAAGGGAAAAAAATAAATATCAGCTTAATCGAAAACTTTTATGGCCTACTTAACATTTTTAATAGTCAAAATTCATTCAAAACTGTTTTTTATAATGTGGTCCACTTGAGATTTCAATATATTTCATTTTTTTTCTAATGACTTAAAATGATCTATAAAAATAAATGGAGGGCATGGATGAAACACATACATTATGGTGGGGCCTACTGAGCAAGGACGTCCGGTGGCAACGGGAGTAGCCAGCCGTTTCCTTTCCAGTCTTCAGAGTACAGCTGTACTCGTACCGTCTCGAGCTGCGTGTTGTACGGACGTTTCAAAGGAGATCAAAGTTATGGGCCCCACAGTGATGTATTTATCATATCTATACCGTTTATATACTTTTAGAGATAATTATAGAGTATTATTCGAAAAATAAATAATATCCAAAGATCATGTGGCCCACACCACAAATAACAGCATAGAATGATTTTCACGGTTAAACCATTCGTGTGGTCCACTCGATAGTTAGATCCATCTTATTTTTTGTCTCAAGCCTTAAGACGAGCTTGGAAAATAGATGAACGGTTTTGATATAACACATACCTTATGATTAGATCTGCTCACTTAGATTAAGAAATTTGTTTATTTCGTGCACGGCACGTTAAAATTATATTCAATATTAAACGCTGTACATGGATCATTAAAAGTTTTCTCATAGCCATGTGGGGCCCACCTTGATGTGTATGTTTTATCTAAGCCGTTCATCAATTTTTACATATTATTTTAACCATTGAGTACAAAAATTAAGTATATTAAATGTTAAAATAGACCACACCACATGAAACAATTTAATTAAATTTATATATCCGAATTCTATCCAACCGGATATGACTCAGTTTTACCAACCGAGTCGGACACCGTTCGAGTCACAGAAACTGTGCATAGGATCTGTCCGAATCATGTAGCCCAAATCCGGGCACGGATCTGATCAGATACAGGTACAGCCTATGAAATTTCGAATTTGATCGAGTGGAACATAATCTGATTAGAATAGGACCGATGCAAATCAGATAGATTCAAAAGCTAGGTGGACCACGTGACATTAAATAATAAAAATAGAAACGTGCACAGTTAAAGCCGACCATGATGTTTATGTGTCATCTGGACCGTTCATAAGGTTATTATCACAGGGATAAGTAGACACGAATATCTTCCTGATCCGAAGCTTTTCTGGCCTTTACAAAGTTTCCAATGGTGGGCATTCAACACCTGCATTTTCACGTGGGGTGGTCCACCTGAGTTTCGATCTTCCTGATTTCTGAGCTCTTATCCTATTATGAGATTCAGAAAGTGATGAACGTAGTAAATTTCTCAGGGGCATCTTAGTGATTGCTACTAGCCCAAATAAGGACCAGCTAGAGACGGACGTCTTTTCAGGGTATCTGTGGGGCCAGTGACGTATATATTTCATCCAGGCCGTTCACCATTTTGAAATGCCTTTTAAAGTCATGAGTTCAAAAAGTAAAAATATTGAAGGTTCAAGTGGACCACACCACAGGAAGAAGCGGTGATTAAGTTCCCATCATTGAAAACTTCCTATAGCCAACTGTGATGTTTATTTGTCATCCAACCTGTTCATAAGGCTCCATAGATTTGTATTAAGGTAAAACATAAATATAACTTTAATCCAAAACTTCCATAGCCTTAAAAGAAGTTTTCAATGGTAGGAATTTAATCCCCATTGCTTCCTGTTGTGTGTTACATTTGCGCTTTCAATTTCTTCTTTTTAGGTTCATGACTTAAAATAATCTATCGAAATGGATGACCGATCCGCGCCCAGTTAAACCAAAATAGTATAATGATTTCCACCGTTGAAACCTTTTTAGGGCCGACAACCTGTTCATAGGATCACAGATATATTGATAAAGGAAAAAAACAAATATAAGCCTGATCCAAAACTTCTGTGGCCCTTAAGATTTTTCAACGGTGGACATTTAATTCGCAATGTTTCCTGTGGTGTAGTACATATGAGCTTTGGATATATTTGATTTTTGGTCTCAAGACATAAAATTATCTTCTAAAATGGGTAGACGGAGTGGATAAAACAAATAAGATAGAACGGGCCCCACAAATTTTACTCAATACGCCATCCACTTCCCTAGACTGTGTAGCCCAACGCCTATGAGTCACAGCCCAAAAATTCTATTGTTTTAGAAATCCTAGCATCTGATACGTTGAAACCTTTGTTGAAATGGGACCATTGGATTTTTTTTTTTTCATCTTTAACCGTTAAAAGATGTCCAACAATCTGGTAGTAGATAAGTACGCGAATTTTTTGGTTCAACATCTAAACCGGACCCACAGTTCGTGTGCATTTTTCAAGTAATTCTAGGTACCTGCGTATCATCCGTTACACTCTGCCAGAGTATTAAATGCGCCGCGGTGCATAAAACGCAGGAGAGCGCAACAGGCTAGAAATATTCAACTTCCATTTTCTGTCTCTGCATAGCGAGAGAGAGAGAGAGAGAGGGACAGAGTGAGTGAGAAATGGCGAATCCACCGAAACCATGGAAGGCCGAGTACGCGAGGTCGTCACGCTCTTTGTGCAGGACATGCAAGAGCACAATCGAGAAGGAGAAGTTCAGGCTCGGAAAGATGATCGCTGGGAGGCAGTTCGACGGTTCAATGCATGTATTGACAATATCTCAACCCCCCAAATTCCATATTTTCATTTGAGTCTACTGTTAAGAAGGCTTTCTTGGGTTCTTTTCTTATATGATTTCGGCACCCGGAATGCGATTTTGGGGCGTTTTTCTTTGTTGGGTTTTGTTGGTTCCAGGATAAAATGATTTCGGCAGTTCTTTTCTTGTGGTTGGGTCCTTACTCTTGCTCGGGTGGTAGACTCTCAGGAGTTCCAACACCGGGTCAAGGGTTCGAGTACCCATAATTTACAGCTGAAAGAAAGTCACAGGTAATCCTGTCTGGATGTAAGCTGTAACTTACTACATTTAACTTGGGTGTAAGTAAGTTACTTAACAGTTGAAAGAAAGTCAAAGGTAATCCTGTCCGGATGTAAGCTGTAACTTACTACAATTAACTTAATTTGGATAGCATGTAAGTTAGAAACTAGAGCTTGGAGTAGGGAATAGTTTAAAAATCAGATTAACATATAAGAAAGCTGTGAAAAAAACTTAAGTAAGCAAAAGGGAACTACAAATTTTCATCAGGTGGACCATAGAGTGTTATTTTATTTTTTCCCTTCAATTTGAGGTTTATCGAATAATTCAGCCTTGGGTTTTTAAGCAAATTTGATGTAGAGCGGGTTGCGGACAGTTTCATGGCCAAGATGGATCAAAAGAGGCCCGATCGCAAGCGGAAGTGATCCAGACCGTCAGGACCTTAAATCGGCGTATCTTGCAATCCGGAATGAGTTATTTGGCGTACCATATATGATTTTGGGGTAGGACAAGCTACTTTAGCCACCCAACTCTGCTATGCCTGGTTGCGCATGCTGAATTTGCAAAATACCATCAGATTGACGGTCGAATTCCCATTTTAATTTCGTTTTTACTATTTATAGTAAGTTTTAGTTTGAGTATAACTCTTCATCCGTTGGGTTTGGGAGTTGCACTCAACATGAAAAGTGCTTAGAATAATTAGGAGAACATCATGGTTTGGCCAAATAGGACACTTACTATTTTTGGCTGAAAACCATGCACACTAGTAGACATCACGACCGTCTATAAATAGTAAGTTTACTATTTATGGTAAGTCACGATTTCTAGGAGTTTTAGTTGTAGTTTGATTCTGAAACTTCTCCCATGGCTTAATATCCCTATTTTAAGGGTTGTGAACTCGTTTATTTGATTCATCAATCAAATTACGAATTTTATAGAATTTATTTTCTATTTTCCTTGCTTTTTTCCTCGTGGATTTGAGAAGTCTCTGTGAGGAGTCCAGAGAAGCTCCGTGGATTTGGAGTAGTTATCCTTGTGGAAGACGGCGATCGACCTCATCACGTTCATCCCTGCATCAAATTTTAACCATGCTAATGGTGGCTCACAATTGGATTGATTGAAAAAAAAAAAAAAAAAAAAAAAAAAAAAGAAAAAAGAAAAGAAAAGAAAGAGGCACAACATAGTTAAGATTTAACTGGAGAAGGTACACCACTACTTTCATCAAAGCATAGTAAAAAGATGGGAAAAAAGAAGCAATAGGTAAGAAGCTAGATGCTTGGCCAGAGCATTAAAATAAGATAGAAGTGAAATCCATCCCGTCCATCCTATTTGTTTGTGACATCTAGGTGGGGTCCACTGTGATGTTTGTGAGAAATCCATTCCATCCATCAGTTTTGCCGGACCATATTAGGACATGGGCCCACCATGATCTATATGTTTAATCCATACCATCCATCTATTCTGATAGATGACTTTAGCGCATGACCAAAAAGGAGCCATATCGAAGGCTCAAGTGGACCACATCACATTAAGTAGTGAGGATTGAACTCTTACCATTGAAAGCATCCTAGAGTCCACCGTGATGTTTATTTTACAATCAATGTTGTCAAATGGCATAAGCAATCCAACTTTTTTTTTTTTTTTTTTTTCAAAAAAAATCGAAAAAATGGAAAGTATGCAATCACATATGCCATTATGCGATTGCATAATCGCATATGCGATATGCGATCACATACCATCCATCGCATATGCCATATGGATGGCATTATGTGATTATGCGATCGCTTTTGACAACATTGTATACAATCCAACCCGTCCATCCATTTTGACAGATCATTTTATGGCATGAGACCAAAAAGAAGGCTGATCTAAGGATCATGTGGATCACACCACAGGAAGCAGTGGGGAAAGAAAGTGTACTGTTGAAAACTTCTTGGGGGTCACAAAAGTTTAAGTTTTGGATCAAAGCTGATATTTATGTTTTCCCTTCATCCAGGTCTATGTGACCTTATGAACAGGTTGGATGGCAAATAAACATTATGGTGTCCTTCCTGCCAGCTGCATTTCTCCCAAGCAATTTTGGATTCAAAATTTCTATCTGTTGCCTTGTTTCAAAGTTATAGACCATCTGCAACAAAGTTACCTGTAACTTTCTTACACTTTAGAAAAGTTACAGGCATCCAAACGGCCCCTTGATGTTTTTTGCATTTGGTTTTTTTGGGATTGATTTTAGGCGGTTCAACACTCTTCCCCTAGATAATCACTAGTAGCTAAACTCCCGGGTACATAAAATGATTTGGGTTTAGGTGTGTTGTAATTATATAGAATCTCTCTGTCTTCATTTTCTTGTAATGGCAATCTATGCTAGAAGTAGTATGATTGATTCTCATAATAATAAAAGTGAAATATGTTTAACCTTTTTATGCAAATATTACTGAATCGAAAATAAATGTCTGGTAGCAAATCAATTGTTTAATTCAATAAGAAATGGGAGCTAACTCTTGATTTCGTTGCTATCAGTCAATCGTATCCAGTTTAATCTTTTACTCATTCAATGAGTGAATTTCAAGTTCAAGAAACTCTTTCTCAAAATATCAATGCATGTATTACCAATCTCTCAGTCCCCCACATTTCATATTTTTCATTTGATTCTACTGTTAAAGGGCTTTCTTGATTCTTTTTGATGTGGATTTGTGCCAAGAATGCGATTTCTCAGGAAATTTATTTCTTTCAGTTTTTGTTTATACAAAGACTCCTCTCATACTCTAGCAAACTCTCAAAAGATAGTCCTAGCTCTTGCTAAGTTGCCATCTTAAATGCGGCAACTGAACAAATGAGTAGACCCCATTTCCAAGCAACTTGAATAATGGGTTTTCATCAATTAGTTTGAGAAGAAATGATGCGCGTTGACTAGTTTCTTTGCCATTTTGGGTGTCAGTTTTGTATCTTCTGATGCTTTTTATATATGGTTTTGATTTGGGTGTTTTTAATATTCCGTTATTTGAATTCTTGGATTGCCCATTTCTGGATTGCCCATTTCTTTTAAATGACAGATCCATGAATGTGAATGCTGATGGGACGAAGAGGAATACGATGAAAGTACCAAATTTGCAGTATTGTCTATCTATGGAATATGGGGATTCTTGATTTAAGTAACAATACTTGGAATTCAACAATTTTTCTCGTAGAGAGGTTTTGTTCTCATTCGCTCGCTTGCTTGTCATGCATAGTCTTCTCTTCCTCCAATCCTGTTCCTCCCTCGCTTGCTCAATTTGAGACCCATTATGCTCTCTCTCTCTCTCTCTCTCTCTCTCTCTCTCTCTCTCTCTCTCTCTCTCTTCAAACTGAGTATGGACTTTCTTCATATATTCTGCCTCTAGGTCTCATTGGCTTCAAGTTATGATGGATGAGATGTCATCTATTCATGTCATTGAGACTTGGAGTCTTGTCCCTTGACATCCTATATGAATGCATTACCCTGGGTTATCAAATTAAGTATTGTGCTGATGGTTCATTTGAATGATGCAAAGCTCTTGTGGTCAAAGGCTGTAGTCAACAACATGGTTTTGATTTTGATGAAACTTTTACTCATGTAATAGAATGCGAAACCACTTGTATCCTTCTCAGTGTTGCTGTCTCTTGATTTGGTCCATTTGACAACTTGATGTCATCTGAGAAAAGCCTCAAGCTTGATTCCTCTCACGTAAATCATGTTTATCATATGCACAAGGCATCTATGGACTTAAGCAAGCTTCTCTTGGTTGGTTTGAGCAGTTCACCAGTGCTTTACTTGAGCTTGACTTCATGTGTGGTCTTGCAAACTCATCTGTGTTTGTACAGTCAGATTCTTTTGGTCTTGTCATTCTTCTTCAGTATGTTGAAGACCCCATTGCCACTGGTTCTTCTGGGTTTGGTCTTCTTCACCTCAGTTTTAGATCTTGCAAGCCGTTTTCCCATGAAGGACTCAGGTTCTCTTCAGAAATTTCTAGGCCTAGGGGCTATCATTGTTTCTCCAGGTTAATTCTGTCTTAGGCCACATATGCTCTGGATCTTCGATCTCGTCTTGGCATGACTAGTTGCAAACCTTTCACAGCTCTTTTCATTTCTTCTAAGCCTTCTCTTTACACAATGACCCTCTCTGTAACCTGAGTATGACAGTATGGTTGGGAGGTTACAGTATCTCACTCTCACTTGACTAGAATTATGCTACGAACTTGTTAATCTATGCATTGGCCTACCATCCCATTTTTATCTTGTAAAGCATATTTTTGGATTGTGAAAGGTACTCTTTCTCACCCCGTCATACTCACTTGAGTTCCACTCTCTCCTTAGGTGCATACTTTGATGCGATTGGGCTGGATCACTTGATGATTGATGGTCTACTTTTGGCTACTGTATATTTTTTCGCTGAACAC
Source organism: Magnolia officinalis (assembly GCA_021015155.1). Classification (NCBI taxonomy): domain Eukaryota; kingdom Viridiplantae; phylum Streptophyta; class Magnoliopsida; order Magnoliales; family Magnoliaceae; genus Magnolia; species Magnolia officinalis. The sequence continues at coordinate 47,499,716 of JAJHSJ010000018.1, read as the reverse complement.
TTTCTCTTGGTCTGCCAAGAAACGTTATGAATCCAACCATCTCTCCTTTTAATGCCAAGAAACATTATGAATCCCACCATTGGCTACAGTTTCTAGTTTGGATATTCATATTTCATTGCCAGGGCCTTCTATTCTCCACTGTGTTAATGTTATTACTACATATATGGTGGCAAATCCAGCTTCTCATGCATGCACAAAAAACATTGAGATTAATTGCCGTTTTGTCCGTGAGAGTTTTAGGGGATATCCCTCTCAACTATGAAGAATTCAAATTTTGTAATTTTCGTATCTTTTCCTTTACATTGTGATTGTATATAACAGCAAACATTACTCATATTTTTAGTATACACAAATCTCGTTATTAAGCATAGAAAATCTTGGCTATAATTGCTGATTCCGTTGGGCTGTAGTTGACCCTATGACATAGGGATTTTCACCCCTTAATTTGCTCCTCTAATCTTCGGAAGACAACTCATGCCAACACTCCCCCTCAAGTTGGTGCATATATGTCTATCATGCCCAACTTGCCAAGTGAGTTGTGAAAACTCCTACTACATACAACTTTTGTTAGAATATCTGCCAGCTGGTCTTCAGATTTCACAAAAGGAAACTGAATTGTCTTCTCTTCGAGATTTTGTTTGATAAAATGCCGATCAACTTCTACATGCTTGGTCCGATCATGCTGAACTGGGTTATGTGAAATGCTAATCGCCGCCTTATTATCACAAAATAGATTCATCTCGCAATTAGGGGTAAACCCAATCTCAGATAAAAGTCTCTTGAGCCAGAGAAGCTCGCATAGTCCTTTGGCCATTCCCCGAAATTCTGCTTCTGCACTTGATAACGCTACTACCTTCTGTTTCTTACTCCTCCAGGTGACTAGGTTCCCTCCAACAAATGTGAAATAGCCTGAAGTAGACTTCCTGTCTGATATGCTTCCTGCCCAGTCAGCATCTGTATAGCCTTCAACATTTAGATGACCATTCTTTGAAAACAGAAGTCCTTTTCCAGGGGACGACTTCAGGTATCTGAGAATCTGCATTACAGCATTTATATGATCTTCACTTGGGCAATGCATGAATTGGCTAACCACACTTACCGCATAGGCAATGTCAGGTCGCGTGTGCGATAGATAAATCAATTTGCCAACCAGTCTTTGATATCTGCCTTTGTCTGTTGGAACTTGGTCTGGATATTCCCCAAGTCGGTGATTCTGGATTATTGGTACATCAGCAGGTTTGCAATCTAGTAGCCCGACCTCAGCTAGCAGATCCAAAACATATTTCCGCTGAGAAAGGAATATTCCTTTATTAGATCTAGCAACTTCGATCCCCAAGAAGTACTTGAGCCCCCCTAAGTTCTTCATCTCGAACTCTGATGCTAATTGTTCTTGAAGTCTTGCAATCTCGTCTGCATCATCTCCTGTAATGATCATATCGTCAACGTAGACAATTAGTATTGTGATCCTACCTTGTCGACGTTTAAGAAATAGGGTGTGATCAGAGTTGCTCTGTTGGAAGCCATATTTTTTCATTGCCAAACTCAGTCTCCCGAACCAAGCTCGAGGAGATTGTTTCAAGCCATATAGAGTCTTCCGCAATTTGCACACAACCTTGGCTTCAGAATTAGCCATATACCCTGGAGGGATATCCATGTAAATTTCTTCTTCGAGATCACCATGAAGAAATGCATTTTTTACGTCAAGCTGATGTAATGGCCAATCACGGTTTGCAGCAAGTGATAATAGAACTCTAACCGTGTTCAGTTTAGCCACTGGTGAGAAGGTTTCTTGATAATCGACTCCATATGTCTGTGTATAACCTTTGGCAACTAATCTTGCTTTGTATCTTTCGATCAACCCATCTGCCTTGTATTTGATGGAGAAGACCCATTTGCATCCCACCGTCTTCTTTCCTTCGGGTAATGAGACAAGTACCCATGTCTCCTTTTTTAGTAAGGCCTCTATCTCTTCCTTCATGGCTTGAACCCATCTAGGATCCCTTAACGCCTCTTCAACACTGGTAGGAATGTGATGAGATGAAAGATCGTCGGCAAGACTTTTCACTGGTTTCGAGAGCTTTTCAGTGGATACATAATTGGCGATAGGATATTTCGACCGTTGCTCTTCCACCTCAGGAGAGTATCGATTTGGTGGCTTGCCACGATTATGCCTGAAAGGTAACCCATAACCAACAGGAGCAGGAGTATTGATGGTGTTAGAAATTTGAGGTGTAACTGGAGAGCTTGGAGAGTTTACCTCAGTGATATTCTCAGGAGAAGGGTCAATGGATGCTGAGGAGTGAAAGGGGACTCTATGCGTCGTCTCTACCTCTGTAGGTGTCGTCTCTGTCTCTGTAGGCGTCGTCTCTGTAGTGCCTTCAATCGTATCCAGGTCATTGAACCCTGGCCAATCAAACCGCAGCCAGTTCATCTCTTCATCATGATTCTCCCCCTGAAGAGGAGAAGTGGATGTCTTGGAATTAAAGAAAGTCTCGGATTCCAGAAACGTGACATCCATCGACACATATGTACGCCGATGAGTAGGATCGTAGCATCTATACCCTTTTTTATGTATGCCGTAGCCCAAGAAGAGACACCGAATTGCACGAGGATCGATTTTAGTGCGTTTGTCCTTGTGGAGGTGAACATAGACAACACATCCAAAGACACGTGGTGGAATCATCAAGACTGAAGGTAAAGTAACAAAGGTGGATAATACTTGGAGAGGAGTCTGCATCTCGAGAACTTTCGACGGCATTCTGTTAATAACATGAACTGCCGTCATGACTGCATCCGCCCAATAATGACTAGGCATATTAGCTCCAAGAATAAGGGCTCGAGCAGTCTCGAGGATATGGCGATTTTTCCGCTCGGCAACCCCATTTTGCTGCGGAGTTTGGGAACATGACATCTCATGAATCATTCCATGCTGGCGAAAGAAATCACGGAACTGAACATTCACATATTCGCCACCATTATCGGAGCGAAGAACCCGAGGCTTGGTGGAATATTGGGTGCAAATCATCTCATAAAAGGATCGAAATATATCAAAAACTTCATCTTTGTGTCTTAACAAATATAACCACGTCATCCTAGTGCAATCATCTACAAATATCACAAACCACTGATAGCCAAGCATAGTAGATTTAGGTGATGGACCCCACACATCAGAATGAATTAATGTAAATGGAGCCGCACTTTTATTAAAACTCAAAGGGTAAGTAGTCCGATGGCTTTTAGCTAGAATGCATGTTTCACATTTAAATTCCAAACTCGATATATCCGAAAACAAACCAGGAAATACATGCTTTAAATAACCGAATGAAGGATGACCTAACCGGCGATGCCAAAGCCAAATCTGCTCCTCTTTTGATTTATTCTGATGGGTAATCTGACATGCACGGCCCATCTTGAAATCCTCCATGTAGTAGAGTCCCCCCTTCTCAATACCACGCCCAATGATCTCCTGGGTGAGAATATCCTGAAGAAAACAAACATCAGGGTAAATAATCACAACACATTTTAGCTCCTTGGTAATCTGGCTCACAGATAATAACTTATGGGAAAGAGAAGGGACAAGAAGTGTATTGGACAGAGGTAGATCTGGTGACAACACCACAGTACCCGCCCCGGATACCGAGCAACTTTTTCCATTAGCATTTACAATGCTCAATCTTCGAGGTGTAGACCATTGGGAGAAATCCTTTTCATCATAGGTCATATGGTCGGAGGCCCCTGAGTCAAGGATCCACTCATTATGGGCCTCCTCCACATTGGCCCCAAGTAGAATGGTACCTGTAGTGGCATTATGAGCTTTGGCTGGAATTAAAGAAAGAGTCGGCTCACATGCAGCAACTGAAGCTTGGCCCACCAAAGCACCCTGGTCTGCCAGGGCAGCTTGGCCTGTAACCATTGGCCCACATTTGCCTGTGCCACTATCACGTTTTTTCTTTGCCTGTAACTCATGCCACCACTCGGGATAGCCATTGAGCTTGAAACACGTTTCCCGAGTGTGTTTAGAACCTCCACAATGAGAGCACTTCTGCCCGTCAGATGCAGTCTTTGACTTAGAAGTGGAAATCGGCTTTCCATTTTGGAGAAAACTCGGTGTAGGAGTTCCAATCTTTAAGCTTTTGGATACCATCACAGCACCCTGTGGTTCTTCGCTCGTGGTCCCTGTCATCACGGCTTGCCGTATCGCCTCCCGCCGAACATGAGCGTACACTTGCTCCACGGTGGGGAATGGTTGAATTTGCAGAATATCCCTCCGGATGCCGTCTAGCCGATCATCCAAGCCATCTAGGAAGATATACACCCGGTCTTCTTGCACCATGGTGTTATACTTTTGAATATCTGTCTGGCACTGCATCGGATTTGGCCTCCGGAAGTCAATTTCTCTCCACAATCCCTGCAGATTGTTGTAGTATCTCTCCAGTGAGCCACCCGCTTGCTTCAGACGTGTTACTCGACGCCGGAGGTCATACACTTGGGAGGCATCACTCCCATCGAAATAGGTCGTTGCTATGGCGTCCCACACCATTTTTGCTGTAGGAAATCTGATGAAATTTCCAATCAATGATGGATCCATGGAATTAATCACCCAACCCTTCACTATGGCGTTGTCGGTGCGCCATTTGCGGAAGTTTGGGTCTGTCGATGGAGGTTGGGGAAAATCACCGTTGATATACCCCAATTTGTCTTTACCAGATATGTACATTTCCACCACCTGAGACCAGAGTGCGTAGTTGGTCTCATCCAACTTAATCCCAATTGGTGCGGTGGTCATGTCGGTAGTCTGGGTCGGAGCTGAGGTTTTGGACAGTACCTCAGCCATTTTTGTATTGAATTCGGACAAGATAGAAGATGAGAAAGACTCGTCCGGATGCGAGTCTACATCAGCCATGATGCAGGGTGCTTGTCTCTGTTTTATGTTTTGGATGATAGAGGATAGGGAAGAAAGAATGGCTTTGATACCATCTCAACTATGAAGAATTCAAATTTTGTAATTTTCGTATCTTTTCCTTTACATTGTGATTGTATATAACAGCAAACATTACTCATATTTTTAGTATACACAAATCTCGTTATTAAGCATAGAAAATCTTGGCTATAATTGCTGATTCCGTTGGGCTGTAGTTGACCCTATGACATAGGGATTTTCACCCCTTAATTTGCTCCTCTAATCTTCGGAAGACAACTCATGCCAACAATCCCCACCATGTTTATTACTTGTTCCGTGCAATTGGCTGATGTTTTTTATAAGCTACTTCCTTGAGATAGCATAATTGGATATGTAGCAAACTAGGTGTTTGGCCTTCTCCTGCACAGAGTTTGGGCATTCAGCCTTCTCAATCTTATCTAAAATTGCAGTGTAATTTAATTGTAAATTCTATGTGATATGAACGTGTTCATGCAAAATGTGTAGGTCTTTTAGCTAAGATTATGATCTTCTGGATCTCCCTTGATAAGATTGATTAGGTGTCTAGGATGTCTCTAGATAAGCTTGAGAAGATTTTAGAATCGTAGATTTGAGAAGCCAATGAATATTATATGCCTTACTCATTCCATTCACTCAATAGAGAAAAACACTCCATATACTAAAAGAGTTCTTTTTTTTTTTTAAAAAAAAATTTTTAAAATAAAAATAAAATTTCTTACCTAGTCAATGGGTGGTATACTGGTCCATTCAATATAAAACATTGCACTGTGGAAGATGCTCCCCTATGTCATTTTGTGGAGATAGTGGTAGGAGAGGAATAGGAAAATATTTGAATGCAAAGATAGGCTTGTCAAATCAATTATTTGAAGTATTTCTACTATGATTATAACTTGTTTATGAGCTAGGGAAGACTCTTATGAAGATATTTTGAATGAGTTACTTAGGAAGATGTTATGCTATGTTCATGCATCCACGGGTGTCCTTTTCCTGTGGTACCATTTCTGCTATGAGGTTTTGTATTCATACTGTTGATCAAGTTCTAATGTAAATTTATTTTTAGACACCTAGAGATTTATACTTCTTTGATTTAAGCAATGACATGCATACAATAATACTTACATATGGGATATGTAATAAATTAATAGTAACATTCATCGCCTTGTATATAAATTGCTATATCAATTCGTATACAGAACTATGCTGCATATTGTTAAGAACCTAACCAGGATGCCAAAAGCCTAGGACTGATGGAACACGTCAAGCCGGGTCTTTTAAACCATTGGGATTGTAACATTCCACCAAACTTTGCAGCCAACGTCTCTAGCTGCCCACTCTGTGGTGGCACTCACTTGTGCCTCTTTTCCACGCAACCCTTTCCACTAGCCCTTGTCCACTTGGAGAGGGCATAATGTCTGCACTCTAGTTATCTAGGTGTCCCTTTCCATTCGTGGCTGCACTCTGGCTGTCCAGGTACCCCTTTCCACGTTGGGGTGGTTTTCACTCTGGTCCAGGTTGCCCCTTCCATGACTTGAACATAGGACATGGTGTTGTCTCCTATACCAATTGTTAATAGCATAGACAATACGCCAAAAGCCAGTGTTGATACTCCAAGCTAGGCTCTTATAAACAATTGAGTCTACTGTCTATTATTCGAATGCTCCAAGAGAATGCTGTGTTTGCTGCAATGCTTACTTTGTCATTTTAGCAGCAAGGGTTTCACCAGGCATGAATATCTGAAGGTGTAATATTTTTCTCTAGTGAAGAAAATTATTCTACTAATGTGTTGTTATTCCCATTTCTTAAGTTTTGTCTTTTTTCTTTTCCTTTTTACTGTATCCTCCCAAGTTCTGAATTATTTATGTTTTCTGAAACAGATATGGAACCATGTTGACTGCATCCTGAAGAAAGCAAACCAGATCAAGTCGTATGTATTCTTGTAGTTTGTCCTTGTTATGGTTTGGTGATAGAGGTGTGCTCCAGCCTCCAGTGGTATTGGGCAGATGCAGGGCCCACATAATGTATGAAGGACATCCAACCTGTCCATCAGATCCGTGAGCTCATGTTAGCTCTAGCTATAAAAAATAGCCCGATCCAACACTCAGGTGGTCCACAGAGCAGGGAACACCCACCCTTCATTTGCAACGAGGCCCACTTGAGTGGCAAAACAGCCTGAATGGCCTGGATTGCAGATACTCTACACAATGCTGTGGTGTGTTCCACTTAAGTTTTGGATTGGGCTGTGTTTTGTTTACCGCTGGTAAATTGAAGTCATGCATTTGATGGACAGATTGGATGTTATGAATAATACATTACACGGGTGTCCGGTACCACCAGAGTGTCTCCCTTAGCGATATCTTTGGGTGCATTAGTGGTTTGGATGTGCTTTAGCTCTCCTATATCCTGAAAATGCATCTCGTCTCACATCACGGAATTGATGAAAACTTCAGTTTATTCTCATCTGTGAATTTATTACTATCTTTCATGCCATAATTTCAGGCTAGATGATGTCGAAGGCATCGACTTGCTTCGATGGGAAGATCAGCAGAAGATAAGAAAGTATGTAGAGGGAGGTTCCATAAGCATAACTCCTATCGCTGCAAATGAATGTGCCATTGAAGTTTCACAAAATTCTCGAGCTGCTTGCAAGCTCTGCAATGAAAAGATTATGAAAGGAAATGTGGGTTATTTCTTTCTCATTCATCTGAAGCATCAGATTTAGCCTTGATGTTGCCTTTTGGAAGTAAATGTTTTTAGTACTATTAAACCAGTTTTCTGTAAACTGTGGTGTGAAGAATTACTGCATATTAAGTGCATAAATTACCATTTAAAAAGAAAAAAGCAAAGGAATTAGTGCATAGACTGAGAACTAATTGATAATGAGACTAAGTTTTGCTAAGCCATACATGTGCACTAAATCTCATGTACAAGCACACATGCCAGCTTGGCACAAAGGTCCGATATCCAATCCATCCATCAAAACGGCACCACTATATTGATGCGCTAGCCCAAGAATCAGGTTATCCACTGCTCAGATGGGCCACAGAAAACAAATGATTGGCTCTGAAAAACTTGGCTGATGTTTTCTAACCCATCCACCTGTTTCCAATCTGCGCCCAACATGCTGAGTAGACGAGATGTTATTTCTGGGAAAACATGCAAGTTGCAGACCAACCTGGTGGATGGATTAGATCTTACATGTATATGCCATGCTGGAACATGTGTGGTGTGTACTCAGCCTTTCATTGCACATGCGTGTTCTTAGACTGTTAGAGTAACAATTCATTCATGGGTTAAATCTATTTAACACATTTGAGTATAACATTATGATAAATGATCACATATAGGCACTGTATATGAACTTACATTTGCAACCCATCTTTCCCTCCAACGTGTCCATTGCAGGTAGTCTGATCTGTGCAGATAGGCCCCACCATGAAGATCATCTAGCTAAGTGAGAGGTTGTCCCCTGTTTTTACAGTGTCATCTTTTTAATGCTGCTTTTCTTAATTATTATTATTATTTTTTAAAAAAGATCTTCATGGTGTATCCTACCTTTTGCACAGCTGATGTGAAAGTTCATATGCAGTGCCTTTAGGTGATCATTTCTCTAATTTTGTAATTCAGTTTATTTTCAAAGCATCGGTTCTTCTGGATTCTGTTTTGGCATTTTATGTGCTACAATCTTTCTTTTTATTGGCACTATATTTTCTATCTTGTTATTTCGTCACCCATATTTATTTATAATATGATTTTTTTTAACTTAGAAATGAATCAGAGGAAGCTATCTCTATTAAGCAGCTCTCGTTTTTTGAAACTCGGAAACGAATCAGAGGAAGCTATCTCTATTAAGCAGCTCTCATTTGCCTGGATGGCTTAGCTGTATTCATTCACTGACCCTTCGGCATGTTTGTTTTATTTTCAGGTCCGTGTTGCAATGAAGCCTGTTGGAGGTGCTAAGGGTCTAGCATGGCACCATGTCAGCTGTTTTATACAAATGTCTCCATCTACACAAGTGGAGAGGTTGTCTGGTTGGGACAGCCTTTCAACTCAAGATAAGGAAGCCATACGTTCCCTAGCTAAAAAGGATGCATCCACCGCCATAAATGGTATGAGATTTCATTCCATGTTTGTGAAGTCCTTGGTGATGCTGGAAGAAAACAGATTTCAGTCCACCACTGTTTGGGAAATGCCATTGTGAAGTGTCATCCCCACCTCTCACTTAGCAAACATGTATTGTGATCGAGACCATTGACTCTGTGGGCCACCATGTGGGTGGGCCATTGGCATAATTTTGGTTGCGATTTGGGTATTGGACAACTGCTACCATTTGAATTGCGGTTGCCAGTTTACATGGTGGCCCACTGCTCTTTTTTAAACTGTCAGTTCTTTCAGACCACTTTTCAAATGGGAACCATCTTCCAGTCACTAACGCTTTTGGGCTATGGTTTATCTACATGGCGGCCCACCAGGTCAATGGTTTTGATCGCCATTCACGAGTGTGACATATACAGTGGGGATGCTTTGGTGCACACTAGTAGCATGGACTTCTCATGTTTTCTGATGTTTGGTTGTCCCTTTATGGTTTCTAAAGATGAAATGCATGAAAGTGAAGAAAATCAAGAAGCATCTTCCCAAGACACTAAGCGCAAGAAACCTGTGGACAATGACCGGAAGAAAAAACTTCGTAAAGGTGAAGGGGGCAGGATCCCAACTGACAACAACGACGATGAATCTGGAAATCATAATTCAAGTGCCAAGAATTTGGACCATGCCCGGAAAGAACAAAATAAGGCATTGTGGGCTATAAAAGACGACCTTAATAGGCATGTTACGACAGCAGAGTTATGTGAAATGCTTAAAGCTAATGGTCAGGATTCAAAGGGATCTGAGTTCGATCTACGGGAATGTTGGTAAATCCCTTGAACTGTATATCCAAGCATGTAGAATAGTAGCCTTTACCTTTTATGATTCCTTGATTATGAATTCAGTGTATTCCCTTTAAGACTGTATTTTAGGGCCTGTTTGGTCTGCGGGATTAAATGGTATGGAATTGCATTAGATGGGATTAACACCATTATTGCACAATGATTGCATGTTTGGAAATACCATGGTATTTTGACCATCCAATCCCCATGTTTGGTGGACCATGGATTTGTAATCAATGGACTAGATTCATAACTAATGTCGGTCACTTGCACATGTATACAACTCAAATGTCACTTGTAAAGGATGCATATGGATGGATCGCATGAATAATACACATGCATCAATGTGGGGCCCACGGATATAGTGGATTTCAAAATCCACCAGAAATCCCGCATGGGACCAAATGCAATTCCATCCCACTTAATCCCTCCTAAGCCCACATATTAGTGAATTGACGTAGTGGTCTTAAGAGCACTATAAAATATAAATATACTCCTCCCAGTTGCATCAGCCAGCAGGACACTTGGACTGTCCATCAAGTTCAGCCCACACTTGGTGGGCACCATGAGAAAATCACACCTCAGATGGTCCTAGTCATTTGAAAGCTGGCCATCTGTTTTATAGGCCATGGATGGGATGGTTAGAATTGTTTGATAGATGTGATTCTTTGCAACCATAATCAATACATGATGGGCACCACCAAATAGATGGTTCAGATTGTGATCTTTACATTGTATTCCATTTAACATTGCTGCAGCTAACGACCCTCCAGCTGAATTGATTGGATTGTCCATGCTTCCCTATGCAACTAGGAGCACTATAACTTACGCCGATGATAGAGCACAGGATCATTTTTTTCCATAATCAGTTTCTGTTGCTATAAATAGTATTAAGGTTAGCTAGTGTTAATGATAAGCCTGATACTCATTTTGAAGAGGTTTGATAGTGTATAGTCATAGTATCTAAGGTTCTATTTATTCTTCTCTCTGGTCATTGAGGGTGATAACATGTACAATGAGCTATTGTTGTTTTTCGAGTAACGCCCTCTTCCTGTTTTCGAGAGAGCGTATCTCGTTCTTGAGAAAAAGCATACAATCTATACTATTTGAAGTTTTATTTCTTCTTGATTAGCTTTAGTTAAGTAGATTCATATGTTAAGCATCTCGAGACTTTGTTACCGGTTGTTATTCAAGTGGAGGCTCTGTTGAGTCTTCATATGCTAAGCATCTTGAGTCTCTGTTGATGACCACAAGTAGTTGTTCCATCCAATGGACTGATTGACCCATGGAGCCCACACATTCAGTGAGATGTTCGCAAGGGCTTATATACACAACCCATATAAAGATTAAGGCTTCTACACAACCGTACAGCCATTTGTATAGACAGTTATGTGTAAACCCCTGTACGGGTGTATGTGTGTGTCAATATATATATATATATATATATACACACACACACACACACACACACACACACACACACACACACATATAGTGTTCGAATTATCTCCGATATTATCTTTATCTCTAGCTCAGCGATACCGATAACACTGATAGTGATTCCGATAACGCTGGTAGTATAAAAAATTCCAAGTATTAGCAATGTATCGCTAAGTATCGCCAACGTATCGATATCGCTAATATTTTCAACTATGTAAATTCTAGGCGTCGCTTGTATTGCCAATGCATCAATATCGCCAATGTATTGCCCATATTTTCGACTATGTAAATTCTAGGTAATGCTTGTATCATAAGTGTATCGATGATATTTCAATAATATCGCCAACGTATTGATATCATCAAAATTTTGTTTATTAGAAAAAAAGTTATTTCAATTTTTTTTCATGGGCACATGGTTGTATTGTGTTCAATTTGTCATTGATAATATCTCGATCTTATTGATATCGCAACATGCGTGATATTGAGACCACAATATTTCATTTTCTTTCCAAGTGTTGATGGATTTCTTGGTGAAATATAATGTGTTGTTTGTTGCGCAGCACGCCAACAATATAGTGAACCGAGATCCAATCTCCGGTCTCACCCACAAACGATAAACAAGAAGAAATATACACTAGAAGAATAATCAAAGCATTCCAAACAAACCACAAGACAAGATATAAGTGGAAAAACTCCAACAAGGGTAAAAAGCCACGGATGCAAACTTTTACTATGAAGAAAACAAAGATTACAAGGCAATATACTAACCTCTTCCCTCAGAAGTACAGAGAAAACCCTTTTGCCCACACCTTGGAATAACTCTCATCGTACCTAGAAAAGCTCTAGGGACCCCTATTTATAGTTTAGGCAACTTCCCTTTCGCACCCTTGCGAAAACCGACTAAAAAATCCATAGTGCGCATCAAATCCGGAAACGAAGTTGCATAAGCCTCAACCGGTCGAGTACCGCGGAACTAAAAAAACCAATGCTCGCTGGACTTTGAGTCGAGCCAGTCCACGACTGGTTGAGTGGGCCACTCGACCGGTTGAGCAGGGCACTCGATTGGTCGAGCGGCCGTCCAGATGTGGCTCCACATCTCAACAATCTCCCACTTGGAGACACATCGCCATAAACCTTCGTCTTCTTCATCCGGAGTGCACCACCTCCCCGTCTTCAAGCCTGAAGACCAATGAAAGTTGAACAGAGCTTCAGCTTCTCCCGTGTGACGCTTTGGTCAGCATATCTGCAGGATTCTCACTTGTATGGATCTTCTCCAGAGCAATCGATCCATCTTCTAGTAACGAACGTATGAAGTGATATCTGATGTCAATATGCTTGGTCCTTGAATGAAAAGCCAAGTGTATTGCACTCTGACTGTCACTGTACAGCTTACAATCTGCTTGCTTCTTACCCAACTCTTCCATGAAACCTTGCATCCACACCATCTCCTTGCACGCTTCTGTAGCTGCAACATATTCTGCTTCCGTCGTACTGATAGATAATATCTTCTGTAACTGAGAGACCCAACTGACTGCAGCACTACCTAGAGTAAAGACATAACCTGTAGTGCTTCTTCTGCTGTCGATATCTTCTGGCAAATTTGAATCTACGTAGCCTTGTAGCTTGATTTCCGATCCACCATAGCACAACCCTATATCCACAGTACCTACCAGGTATTTGAGGATCCACTTCACAGCTTCCCAATGTTCCTTCCCGGGGTTGTTCATGAACCTGCTAACAACTCCCACTGCTTGAGCAATGTCTGGCCTCGTGTTCACCATAACATACATGAGACTCCCGATAGCTAACGCGTATGGGACTTTAGCCATGTAGTCCCGTTCCTCCTGCGTCTTTGCATCTTGCTCCTTAGATAGCTTGAAGTGGTTGGCTAATGGAGTGTTAATCGGCTTAACACATCTCATATTGAATCGATCAAGTACCTTGGCTATGTACTCTGCCTGTGACAAAACCAGTTTCTTGTTTTCCCTGTCACGCTTTATCCTCATGCCTAGGATTTGTTTTGCAGCTCCTAAATCCTTCATGTCAAATTCTCTAAACAGTTGTCTTTTGAGATCTGAGATGTCCTTCATGCTTGAACCGGCCACAAGTATATCATCAACGTACAAAAGAAAGATGATGTACGACGTATCAAACTTCTTCAAATAGCAACAGTGGTCTGCATGACATCTCCTAAAACCGTTTCCCGACATGAAACTGTCGAACTTCTTATAGCACTGCCTCGGGGCCTGCTTTAGGCCATATAGACTTTTCTTCAGTCTACATACCTTGTTCTCCTTTCCTGGTGCCACGTATTCTGTCGGCTGATGCATATATGTCTCTTCTTCAAGGTCCTCATGAAGAAATGCTGTCTTAACATCTAGTTGCTTTAGATGTAAGTCCTCTGTAGCCATTATACTCAAGACCATGCGAATCGTAGACATTTTCACTACTGGTGTAAATATTTCAGTGAAATCGATACCTGCCTGTTGTTGAAACCCTTTCACGACCAATCTGGCCTTGTACCGTTTCGAACCATCGTGCTCCTTTAGTCTGTAAACCCACTTGCTATGAAGAGCTTTCTTACCTTTGGGTAGTGTGACTAGCTCCCATGTACAATTAGACTCAAGAGCATCTATGGCCTGCTCCCACTTAACCCATGTATCCAACTGTAATGCCTCTTCAAAACACTCTGGTTCACCATTATCTGTCAGCAGTAGATAATGTAAGGAGGGTGAGTATCAGACCATGGGTCTCCTCACAACCGGTGTTTGTGGCTCTGCCTCATAATGCTCCTGTGCATGATCATCCTATGGCGCTGTAACACCCGTGTCCAGTAACTCTTCCAACTCTACAAATTTTTTCTCCTCGGCCTTATTTTCTTGCACACTGTCCTTATGCATCACTTTTTCATTGAAGACCACGTCCTTGCTTCTGATGATTTTCCTATTTTCTACATCCCAAAACCTGTAGCCAAAATCATGCTGTCCGTAGCCTATAAACGTGCACCTCCTGGACTTCGCATCCAGCTTGTTTATGTGCTCTGCATCAATGTGAACGTATGAAGTACAACAGAACACTCTGAGATGTGCAAGGTTCACTTCTTTCCCAGTCCACATTTCTTCTGGTGACCCACCATCTAATGGTGTTGAGGGACTTCTATTGATGAGATATGCGGCAGTATTCACAACATCTGCCCAAAAGGTCTTGGGCAACCCTGCATGTAACCTCATGCTCCTGGCGCGCTCAAGGATGGTCCTGTTAATGCGCTCAGCCACACCGTTCTGTTGCGGTGTCCCTGGAATCGTTTCTGATGTTTGATTCCATTTGTTGCACAATACTCCTCAAATCTCTTATCATAGTATTCTCCCCTATTATCAGATCTGAGACATTTTACTGTTTTACCTGTCTCATTTTCTACCATTATTTTTCACTTTTTAAATACATCAAACACATCAGATTTGTGCTTTAAGAAATAAATCCACAGTTTTCTACTAGCATCATCAATAAAGGAAACAAAATAACGTGAGCCACCAAGAGATGATACCTGTGCCGGTCCCCACACATCAGTGTGTACAAGCTCCAACAGATGCGTCTTTGGAGCGCGTCCTGTCTTCTTGAAACTTACCCTCTTCTGCTTGTCATACACGCAGTCCTCGCAGAATTCCAAGTCAATAGACTTCAGCCCTGGTAGCTTCTCTGGGACTTACGTGCTCCAAGAGGGTCTCTACCCAGAGTGCATTACGTCCATGATAGAATATTTGAATCACTGGTTGTGATACATCTTACACATCACTTGCACTTATAGAGAATATAAACTGAATCATAACGAACATAACTAAATCTGAAACATAAAGAATGTCAACTGAGTTATGGAGGTTCTGGAATGGCAAGGCACATGCCCAAGCCATAGAGACAGACAGCACGAGGCCAAAATAATAAAGAGAAGAGCAGCAAGGGTCAACTCAACACAAGTGGCAATGGCCAATCATAATCAGAGAAGAGAGACAAGGGTCAACTCTATAATAAGGAGAGTGGCAATGGCCAACTCAAATAAAGAGACGAGTGGCAGGGCCAACTCCATAAGTTGATAAGGCAGGGGCAAGGCTTGTATCCATGGCCTCACATAAATTCAGAGAAATCCCTTATGATGTTCATAATCCCGGCAGGGCCAATAGTTGTAATGATAATAACTGAATCAATTGATAGGATAATTCCCAAATACATATAAACGAGAGAGGCAGGATGATTCACATCAATAGAGGTATGAAAAGGCAAGATAATTCACATCATTAAAGGTAAGAAAAGACAAAATAATTCTCATCATTGAAAGTATGAAAAGGCAAGATAATTCACATCTTTAAAGGCATGAAAAAATAGGAGAAAATATAATAACTTAAATTAGTGTAAGCTTAAAGGATAAAACCCTCACCTTTGCCTTTTTATCCTTCGGAGGTGTTCCTTATGGTAAGTCTTAACTTGGTTTTATTCCTGTTTTTAGATTTAGATTCTAATTAGACTAAGTATGTTTAAAGACGTTGGATTTGGCAGGCCGTGTAGTGGCCCTATTTTGATGGGTTTAGGTCCATCCCAATCACTGTGTAAACTTGGTTGGTTGTGATGGCAACCCTGTGTATAGGGATTTAGAAAGGAAACAGAAAGCAAGAAAGGGATGAAAGGAAAACAAGAAAACACAGAAGTATTTGAATTTGAACCGTGTGGAGTGGATTTGAAATGTCTCAATCGAAATTCCTTCTTGCTGAAGAAACCGAGGCTGCGCCTTCTTTCCTTCTCTTTCTTTTTCCTTTCCTCTCCCTGTCCCTGTTTTGCTGCTAGACGATCGCTCTCTCTCTCTCTCTCTCTCTCTCTCTCTCTCTCTCTCTCTCTCTCACGTCTTTCCTTACTTCTCTTTCTCCGCGTTCGGATTGATTTTATAGGTTTGGAGAGAGGCTTCTAGACTCCTCTCGCAAACTCTCGGTTTCCCTGTGTAAATCCTACGCAGGACGTTTGCTGAAAAGAACCGACCGGACTTACGCTGCCCTGTTTATATTCGTAGCAAGGATCCAAACGGTATGACGGCTCACGGTCCCCCGTTCAATCCAATCTGCCACCATGGACAGGGTCGGGGCCCGAGTTCTTGAGGTTTGGACGGCCCTGATCGAGGTCGAGATCGCGGTCCCAGATGCCCTGTGTGCGGAAAGTTAGATCGTGTCGATTCTTGCGTTTGATTGCGGAACGCCCAGGTCTGTGTTGATTGGTGGGATCCATGCT
Organism: Magnolia officinalis; assembly: GCA_021015155.1. Classification (NCBI taxonomy): domain Eukaryota; kingdom Viridiplantae; phylum Streptophyta; class Magnoliopsida; order Magnoliales; family Magnoliaceae; genus Magnolia; species Magnolia officinalis. Next base: position 47,483,144 of record JAJHSJ010000018.1, on the reverse strand, counting down.
CCTAGGTTTCTGTTAGATCCGAACCCTCCACTGCGTCCTCTACAGAATTCTGATCGAGAGGAAAATGATCTTGATCCAAGTTTGGTGTGGTCCCTCGAATCTGTTTCTTAGCGGTGGTTTGGATGCAACGAAAGGATGGGACCGACTCCTGATCTGTTTCTTACAGAGTTTTGGTCGGTTTTGGTTGGAGGTCTCTTCCGTTTCGAATGGACGGTCTAGATCGACCATTTGGATCGGTATTGATGGCCCACCACTCATCCAGCGGAACAGTTGCTGTTTCAAAACTGTTTGCGGGCGGGATTTCAGGAGAAGTGAGATTCGTCGGGTCAAACATTGTTTGACCCGACCGCTAGTTCGGTGCGCATCCGGTGAGCACCCGCTGTGCACATGCACAATGCAGGGTGGGGTCCACTGCGATGTTTTTCAGAAATCCACTCCATCCATTTGCTTTCCCACCTATTTTAAGGGCTAAGCCCCCAATTTGAGGCGAATCCAACGGCCAGGTGGCCCATGTTTGACTGAATATCTGTTTTAACCATCATTCGTGTTGATCCAATGGTTGATCTTGGTTATGTACGGTTCATTATGGTGTTTAGGCCGGATATCAGGTTTCATGCCAAGAGGATCGTGGGAACCATGTGATCTCACGTCCAGGGGTTTAGTTCAGCGACATTTTCGTAATTATTGTTGGGTTCTGTATGCACCTTTTTAACCATTCTTACAAACAGACATGCGTCCCAACTATTTCAGATAGAGAGTTAGTATCATACACACGTATATATATCACGTTGAATTTTATGGTAACGCTCGAGGACTTTCGATTCTCGAGTATCGAAAAGTTCAGGGCGTTACAATATCCCTCTCTCTATATATATATATGTGTGTGTATAGAGGAATGCTCACACGCGCACCTTTTTACGTGAGCACCCCTATGCACTTTTGCACACGTGTCATGGCCATAGAATTTAAACGGTCCACGTGATGCGGCACCCCCTGAAACTCTATTGCACCAATTTTCAGGCTGATTCAAAAACCTAGTGGGCCATAGCAAAGAGAAATGCAAATCAAGGGAGAAAACTGTCTCCTTTTTCCATGGCCCACCAGAGTTTTGTATTGGGCTAAAAATTGGCTTTGTGAGGTTTAAGGGGGTGCCACATCATGTGGACCGTTCAGATTCTGTGCTCATGACATGTGTGCTGTGCTCATGACATGTGTGCAAAGGTGTGCATGGGTGCTCATGTAAGAAGATGCGTAGGTGAGCATTCTCTCTCTCTCTCTCTCTCTCTCTCTCTCTATATATATATATATATATATATATATATATATATATATATATATATATATATATATATATAAAATCTCTCTTTATGTGTGTGTTTTGTTGGGGGCCGTTGCACAAAACCTTAGGATCTAGCCTCCCCAAAACACCAGAATTATGGGATAATAAAGCAATGAAATAAATCAAAGCACAAACCACACAACACAATAGATTTTTATGTGGAAAACCCTCAAAGAGGTAAAAACCACGGGACCTAGTCCAGAATCCAGATCAACAATCCACTATGAAGTAGAACGTTACAACCGATCATAAGCACACATCGCTTAGATCAAACCTTCTTCACTCACGCAGGAGTGGATGAATAATAAGAGAATAAAAGAAAAACGGAGAGATCTCATCGATCACGAGGACGTAGAAGCGCTGAGATGTCGAGTGCACAGTAGATCACCTCTACGAGCAGAACCTCCCTTCCACAAGCTCTCTCTCTCTCTCTCTCTCTCTCTCACATTTGATAGCCCTAAACCCTTTAGCAAACCCTTGCAAAGCTTTAGGAAACCCTCTTGCATTACCTAGAAAGGCCATAGGCACCCCTATTTATAGTTTAGGCAACTCCCTTTCGCACTTCTTGTGAAACCGCCTCAAATTTCCGCAGTCCGCACAAGATCCGGACTCAAATCTGCGTAACCTCGACTGGTCGAGCAGAGTCCTCGACCGGTCAAGCACCTCCCTTGACTGGTCGAGCACCCCGAAGAAAATTCATCAGATGGTTGCTGGACTTTGAGTCGAGCCCTACTTGACCGGTCTAGCACCACCCACGACCGGTCGAGCAGCGCGGTGAAATACTCCGAATTTTCAACCCGCTGCATTGTCTCTCCTCTGAACTGAGGAGGAAAACCCCATCAAATCTCCCCCTTTCCAACTCAGGAGGAGTTCGCCTTCTTCAAGCCAACCAGGTTTCTACAAACCGCAAACTTGCCCTTGAGCAATGCCTTGGTCATCATATCTGACCCATTATCGTCCGTGTGGACCTTCTCAAGTTGTAACACCTTCTGTTCCAAAGTATCCCTGATCCAGTGATACTGAATCTCTATGTGCTTCGACTTGGAACGCTGACTTGGATTCTTGCTCAAGTGTATAACACTTTGACCATCGCAATAGACCACGTGCTGCTCCTGCTTTAGGCTAAGTTTCTGTAGGAACCTCTTCATCCAAAACATCTCTTTACATGCTTCTGTGACTGCAATATACTCAGCCTCTGTCGTTGACAACGCTACGACCTTCTGTAGCTTGCTCTGCCAAGAGACCGTTCCCCATGCAAACGTGAACATGAACCCCGATGTAGACTTCCTGGAGTCTATGTCACCTGCTATATCTGCATCTGTGTAGCCCTCTAACACAGGTTTTTTGTCACCATAGCATAGGCTCAACTTGGATGAGCCTCTTAGATACCGCAGTATCCACTTCACCGCTGCCCAATGTTCTTTGCCAGGATTGGCAAGATACCGGCTGACAACACCAATCTCATATGTTATGTCTGTGTGCGTACACACCATAGCATACATCAAACTTCCTACTGCTGACGCGTAGGATATCTTCTGCATCTCTTCCACCTCTGCCTTTGTCTTGGGACACTGCCTGTCGCTCAATCTGAAGTGACAATCCAGTGGAGTACTAACCGGCTTCGCTGCATTCATATTGAACCACTCTAGGACTTTCTCAATATACCGCTCTTGTGACAGCCAAAGCTTCCTGCTGCTTCTGTCATGGGTTATCTCCATTCCTAGGATCTGCTTAGCTGGACCCAAGTCTTTCATCGCGAATGACTTGCCCAACTCTTGTTTTAGCTTGTCAATCTTCTTGATGTCTTTTTCCATGATGAGCATGTCATCAACGTATAACAGCAGAACTAAGAAATCACCATCTGAGAACTTGCGCGTGAACACATAGTGGTCCGACTCCGTTCCGTCATACCCATGCTTCAACATAAACGAGTCAAACTTCTTGTACCATTGTCGTGGAGCTTGTTTCAGCCCATACAAGCTCTTCCTCAGCCTACACACCATATGCTCTTTGCCCTTGACTTCGAACCCCTCTGGTTGATGCATGTAGATCTCTTCTTCCAGGTCACCATGGAGAAAGGTAGTTTTAACATCTAACTGCTTTATCTCCATATCCATGCTAGCCGCCAACCCAAGCAACACAAGTATGGATGTCATCTTCACCACTGGTGAGAATATCTCCTCGAAGTCTATACCTTTCCTCTGACCAAATCCTTTCACCACAAGTCTGGCCTTGAACCTCGTCTGTGAATTCTTCTGCTCAACCTTCTTTCTGAACACCCACTTGTTGCTCAAAGCTTTCTTGCCCTTAGGCTATTTCACCATATCATAGGTGTGGTTCTTATGCAAGGATTACATCTCCTCTTGCATAGCTTTCAACCACTCCCCCTTATGCTCGTCGACTAGGGCCTCAGAATAATCTTCTGGATCTTCCCTATCAGTCAGCATAATGTACTCATGTGGCGAGTACCTCTTGGACGGCTGTCTGTCCCTAGATGACCTCCTCACCTGTGGCTCAACAGGTGGATCAAGCGGGGGCTGCTCCCCTGGTCCATCTTCTGAAGGAACTCCCTCGTCCTCTGTACCTTGCTGTACTCCCCCGTCATCAGGCACCACGGGAGGAATAATCGAATCCATGTCCTCTAGCTCACCTGAACTAGGCTGGTTCTTCTCTGGCTTACCAATGCCCTCTATACACTAATATTCAAAGAAAACCACATCTCATCCTGACGAGCTTCTTCTCGGTCGGATCTCACAATTTGTAACCGAACTTTTCATCACCGTACTCCAAGAACACACACTGCCTGATCTTCATATCGAGCTTGGACCTCTCGTCCTTTGGTACGTGAACGGATGCCTTGCATCCAAATACCCTGAGATGACTGTACGATGGATCCTGTCCCCACACCTTCTCGGGTACTTCTCCATTCAACGGAACTGATGGAGACTTGTTTATCAGATACACTACTGTGTACATTGCTTCTCCCCAGAACGTCTTGGGTAATTTCGCATGGGATAACATGCATCTAATTCTCTCTACAATGGTGCGATTCATTCGCTCAGCCACACCATTATGTTGGGGGGTCTTGGGAACCGTCTGTTTATGCCGTATACCCAGGGACTTATAATACTCATGAAAGTCGCCAATGTATTCACCACCATTGTCAGTGCGAATGCACTTCAATGATCTACCTGTCTCTCTCTCAACTATAGCATGAAACAATTTAAACACACCAAAGACCTCGTCCTTGGATTTCAAAGCATAAACCCAAACCCTCCTAGATGCATCATCTATAAAAGTGACAAAATACAATGCCCCACCCAAGGTTTTTGTCCTCATAGGACCACAAACATCAGAATAAACCAAATCTAATGCATGCACTTTATTAACATGAGAAGCAGTTTTAACAAATGAAACTCTATGTTGTTTCCCTAATAAACAATCAATACAGGTTTTGAGAGGTATACTTGTCACGTCTGGAAGGAGCCGCTTCCTCGCTAGTACCTGAAGCCCTTTTTCACTCATGTGGCCTAGACGCCTGTGCCACATGTCAATAGCTGAATCTTCCGCTGTGTTCAACCCACCCTTGCACACACTGACACTTGCCTTGTAAAGGGTGCAACACTTCTTTCCTCTGGCTGCGATCAACGAACCCTTGATGAGCTTCCAGCGCCCACCAGCAAACCGGCTTTCATAGCTATCATCATCCAGCTTTCCCATCGACATCAAGTTGAGGAGAAGGTCTGGGATATGACTCACATCCCTAAGAACCAATGCGCAGCCCGCATCGGTCTTCACACAAATATCACCAACCCCTACGATCTTTGATACGCCAGAATTTCCCATCTTCACGGTCCCAAAGTCACCTGACTTGTAGTTTGTGAAGAAGTCCCTGCATGGAGTCGCATGAAACGAGGCTCCCGAGTCTATCACCCAGTCGGTGTCCTGACTCGTAGCCGTGAGACAAACATCCTAATCTGCTAAAAGAATAACTACAACGTCACCATCTGAAGCGACCGCAATAGAATCTGATTCATCTTCCTTCTCCTTTCCGTTTCCTTTCTTGTCGTTCTTATTTTTACGACATTCATGCTTATAGTGGCCTTCTTGCCACAATTCCAGCATTCAATATCCTTCTTGGTACTCGACTTGCCTCTTGATTTATCTCGGGCCTTCCCGCCTTTTCTGTTCTTTCATCTCCCTCGTTCTTGTGTCATAAAGGCCTCTTGCTGAGCGGACCCCTTAGACTTCCTCCTTGTCTCCTCATTGAAGAGACAGCTAGTTACCTGTTCCATGGATATCTTTCCGTCTGGCGCGGAGTTACTTAGAGACACCATCAATGTCTTCCAACTATCAGGCAAAGAACTAAGCAATAGTAAAGCCTGTAATTCCTCGTCCAGGACCATCTTCATAGCGGAGAGCTGGTTCAATATATTGCTGACTTCATTCATGTGCTCAGCCACAGAACCACCATCTTTGAACTTGAGATTCACAAGTCGTCTTATCAGAAATATCTTATTACTGGTTGTCTTCCTCTCATACAGCCCTTGCAGTTTCAGCCATAGGCTAGCGGCTGAGGTCTCCGTAAACACATGGTGGAATACGGAATCGTCCAGCCATTGTTTAATAAACCCCACCGCCTTCCGGTCCAATTTCTTCCAATCATCATCTGTCATATCCTTTGACTTTGCTGATATGCCTTGAATTGGAGAATACAAATCCTTGCAATAAAGCAAGTCCTCTATCCTAGCCTTCCATATGGTCCAGTTAGAACCATTGAGGCTGATCCTCCTTGATGAGCCACCTTCCATAATTCAGAACCGATCCCACTCCGTTCAATGAACTTAGCTATGATACCACTTTGTTGGGGGTCGTTGCACAAAACCTTAGGATCTAGCCTCCCAAAAACACCAGAATTATGGGATAATAAAGCAATGAAATAAATCAAAGCACAAACCACACGACACAAGAGATTTTTATGTGGAAAACCCTCAAAGAGGTAAAAACCACGGGACCTAGTCCAAATCAACAATCCACTATGAAGTAGAACGTTACAACCGATCATAAGCACACATCGCTTAGATCAAACCTTCTTCACTCACGCAGGAGTGGATGAACAATAAGAGAATAAAAGAAAAACGGAGAGATCTCACCGATCACGAGGACGTAGAAGCGCTGAGATGTCGAGTGCACAATAGATCACCTCTACGATCAGAACCTCCCTTCCACAAGCTTCCTCTCTCTCTTTCTCTCGCTCTCTCTCACCTTTGATAGCCCTAAACTGTAACATCCCGGATTTTTGCCAACCTGGGATTAGACGTCCTAGGGCAATGGGTTGATCCTAAGACCTTATCAACTTGTCAAAACTCAATCCCACAGTCTAAAATTGCTCTTTAAACCATTTTCTTCACAAATCCCACCCTTCACTACCTTATGCTTTCAATTTTTCAAAGCACTTTCGCCCTAGACACTAACTTAAACTAGCTAAGTAGTAAAACTTGGATCACTTTATATACAAACTACAAAGGCCTAAGTACCATCTCAACCAGAAAACAATTAGGATTAAATCCTTTAGAAATTTAATAAAGTTAACTAAGTGCAAAACTCGATTAGCCATGAAATCCGTTGAGATCGCTTTAAATACGATCTGCAAGACCCAAAACTTGCAAAATCAGTGACTCTAGGTTACCCTAAAGTTTAGAACCAAACTCATTTCCCGGCTGCTCTCGGGAATGAAATGAAACTTCGTATTAGGTCTAGGCCGCACCTCGGAAGTCCGATTAACACGAAGTTAAGGAACTAGGACCGCCTCACTGGGCTTGACAATCATCTCGAAAATCAGGTCCGGCCGATGTCCCACGGCCATTCGTTTGGATCTGGAGCGAGGGAGTGTGAAAAACACTATTCCCATTCCAAAATAAATATCAGGAATAGTGATCTGGCACCATTCGCTTGCGCATCAGTATTAAGCAACCAGACCGTCAAAATCAGACCAAATTACACCCTCGGATCAGGAAAAATTTCAGGAACATTTACATGTACTTGGAATTTCGGATCGTGACCCACTGACCGTTGAACTGAAAGTGGTCCGCCACGTGCGATCTGGGAATCCGATCGAGTCGAAAACGTAATCCCACATAGATCCATGTGTGGTGAGCTTAAGTCTGACGTTTGACTCAAGGAGGGCCACCAGAACCTCTCTTTTGAGCTGGAAAAGTGACGAAATACCTATATTAGCAGTAACCCTTGAACAGGAGTCTATTTCGGTGAGTTTTGAGACTATATAAGGACCTTAAACCCTCTCTCATGGCAGTCATACGAATTTGGGATTTGAGAGAGGGAAAAGAGAGAGAAAGTGAGGGAGAAGTGGGAGAATCTCCCTGCCGTCCTTCCCTGCTGCTATCCATGCTCCACTGCATCGTTCTCATCGCTTTCCCGGCGATTCCAGCCCCGTTTCTAGGTAAGAAACCCTAACCCTAATCTGATTTGGGGCTTGGGTGGTTGTAGGTTATGAAATAGCTAACCTATTTCGTTCTATAGGTTGCCAAACTGCCGAATACGGAAGCTTAGCAAACCTATCGATTCCGTCGCGATTCTACGACAAAAGGTGCGGACTTTAGGTGTATAGGTTAGGGTTTTCAACGCTTTCAATGTCAGATAATGATAGATTCATGATCTGCATGCAATTGCACATGTACAAAGTGCTTTCCGTTTCCTGTTTCGATTAACGTTGTAGAATATGGAATTTCACATACTCTAGGTATACGTAGAAATACCGTATACGTATTTTTTTTGGAGAAATGTTTGACATGTTTATTTAATGTATGATTATACTATATATGGATAAAATACTAGTTTGGCGAAAGGAATCGCCGTAATACATGTTCACTTGCAAATGCTACGTATGTTGAAATTGTGTATTCTAGAAATACCGTATATGTGTAAGTTTTGGAAATGTAATTGTCATGATTATTTGTTGTATGATTATGGTATACATGGATAAAATACTCGTTTGGCTAAAGGGTAACCCTAATACATGTTTTACTAACATACACCATGTATGTTGTAATAGTGTATTCTAAGTGTTTCTGGAAATGGATGAATGAGTATAGAATTCTCATTCGTGCTCGCCATGACTAATTGTCATGGATTCATGATTGATGTATTGGCGATACCCCCTTTGATGAAAGGATTTGCCCTGAGTCACGCCACGGCCAATATACACTATATATGCTAAAATGTGTGGCCCAAGTGTTTGTGGAAATGACTGAATGGATATGGAACTTGGATTCCTGCTTGCCATGACTATCCGTCGTGGGTGTACGCATGTTATGATTGGGGCAACTCCCTAGTGAAAGGATTTGGCCTAATGCCTATGTGATCGACATTTGTCGTGTATGTTGATGTATGTATGTTTAAGTGTTTCTTGAAATGTCTGAATGAGTAGTAGTTAGCAAATTGTAAAGTATAAGGGTGTTGAGATATGATTCTCAACCTCTTTTAACTATGTGTATGATCTCCTTTGATAGTTGTGTGATTAGGAATTGAACATGTACAAACGCATGCTTGTGTTGTGATTCATAACATGCTCAACTGCTTTATGATTTTAACTATGTAATGCATATGTTTAAATTTATATTTACGTTGTATGATCCGTCATGGGTGATGGGGGAGCGGAGCAACGAGTGCGTGTAACAGCCCTGGCAGCCCTAAACGGATAATACTAGACCTTGACTGTATGAGTTGAATCTTGATCCATTACTGCTTTGTCTATCTGCAACTGATTGTGTTTGGGGCTATGATTATGGCCCAGGCAATCGGTAACGAGATTGAACTCGTGGCTGAGATTCATTTGCCACGTGGGATGTGTTCGACGAACTCGAGTCGTGCGTTGCCTGTCGGCAGTGGCTAGGCCACACGAAGTTGTTTATGCACTTCATGTCGTGCAGCTCAACGGGCGATCGTGCTAGTCGAGCTCGTCAAGTAACCCGATCTGCCTTATGCATGTTCACCCTGTTTGGACGCTACTGCTTGAACCTAGGGTACCAAACTTACCAGTGAAACCCCCTTTTAACCATGGTACCTCGATCCGCTAAGACGCATGAGCCGGACATGGTGGTATGGGACACCGTGGTCGAGCTGTCGGCCTACGCTGGGGCCATGTGCCTCCCCGTAGTGACCATTGCGCAACCAACTCGTGAGCCGAATATGGTGGTATGGGACACTGTATTCGAGCTGTCGATACTTACGGCGAGAGCCGAGTACGGTGAGACCTGTACTCGTGCTGACGGGCGACGAGTCCTCCGTAGTATCTTCGAGTATACTCCAAGGGTCTGTGATTGGCGACGAGTCTTTCACAGCAACTAGAGTATGAGTAGAGCCGAGTACGGTGAGACCTGTACTCGAGCTGACAGCTAGTGATTGAGCCGAGTACGGTGAGACCTGTACTCGAGCTGACGGCCAGCAATTGAGCCGCATACGGTGAGATCTGTATCCGCGCTGACGGGTGACGAGCCCTTTGTGATGCCTTCACTACGCTTCTCAAACCATAATATCGTATGAGATTAACTAGGATTGACGACCCTAGAATGGATCATGTTTGGGAATGATACAAGGGAGGTACCTTAGTTTCCCAATACTGCTGTTTGAAATGGACTAATAAAAACTTGGTAATCATGAGCATCATCGCATCGCATGTGCTTTGTAGATGTGGCGCACTGAGGGAGTAAGCATTCGCGAACGTAAGATGATGTCGCTTGAGGGTGGTTTGGCAAGGGCATACAGCATCATGTCATTTCATTCTTGCATTTAATAAGAGTAGTTAGAATTGTTTGATTTGTACTGCTTTATCATTACTGCTTGATTGAATTGATAACATGTTAACCTATGCTTTACTGTTCCACTGAGTTGATCACTCACTCCCACGTTACGGGACGGTGTTGTACACACCAACCAGATTTGTTGAGTTTCAGGTGGTGGCGATGCTTGTGAAGCAGAGCCGGACTACTTCTATGATGATAGGAGAAATTCTCCTATCTGTATCTCTCTGGCAGGTCAATGAAGACCTGATATTGTATTGACGGGGCTATGGTACATGGGATAGGAGGCATTACACTTCCTCACATTTGGTACATTTTAGAACTGCACTTGTATTTATTTAACCTGGTAATGTTATCATACTCTGGAGACTCATCATAAGTTATATATTTTATCTATCTATCACAGTCTTCCGCTTGCAAATTTAACTGTCTCTGGAGTATAATATGTTGTTTTGGCTTAATCTCACTCATGTTCAATGCACGAATACAGTCAACATTCAATCATCATTCATCTTGTTGCATAAGTGATGTTCTGGAACTCGGGAGTTGAGTTTATGTTCGACTCCCGATTTTCAGGGCGTTACATAAACCCTTTAGCAAACCCTTGCAAAGCTTTAGGAAACCCTCTTGCATTACCTAGAAAGGCCCTAGGCACCCCTATTTATAGTTTAGGCAACTCCCTTTCGCACTTCTTCTAAAACCGCCTCAAATTTCCGCAGTCCACACAAGATCCGGACTCAAATCTGCGTAACCTCGACTGGTCGAGCAGAGTCCTCGACCAGTCGAGCGGCCCCCTCGACCGGTCGAGCACCCCGAAGAAAATTCATCAGATGGTCGCTGGACTTCGAGTCGAGCCCCACTCGACCGGTCGAGCGCCACCCACGACCGATCGAGCAGCGCGGTGAAATAATCCGAATTTTCAACCCGTTGCACTGTCTCTCCTCTGAACTGAGGAGGAAAACCCCATCATGTTTTTGTGTAATATAGTTTTAGAATTATTTTGTTTTTTCCTCTTTAGGACCAAACTTGAATGTGCAAACTCTACCCTTGGTTAGAATTATAAACTACTCTACTTAGTCTCCTTTTACATGCTTGATTAGGGTCTGTTTGATTTTTCAAAGCTTGTGTAAATGCCCTTTAAATGGGTAATTATTACCATTTCACCCCGTGTGAAAATCCATTGGAATTTTCTGCCTTAGAAACCGATTCAAAAGAGCTAGTTTAAATTTGTGGACCCTAAGGTGATGTATATTATATATCCATTTTGTCCATCCGTTTTACCATAATATTTTGAGGCATGAGTCGAAAAATGAGGCAGATCCAATACTCAAGTGGCCTACACCAAAAGAAACAGTGGCCCCAAGAGGTTTTTAACAGTAAGTGATCGATTTCCTTTTTCCCATGGCGTGATCCACTTGAGCTTTGGATATGCCTCGTTTTTTGGCTCATGCCATAAATTCAGTTGGCATAATGGATGAACGGTGTGGATAAGCAACATACATCACTGTGGGATCCACAAATATTTTGCAGCATTCTCAATTTTTGCGTTTAAAGAGCAGTTTGTCAAATCAAGCATTGGGGAGAGTGATGTAAGTACCAAATGAAATAATTATTACCCATTTACATTTACCAATGAATTGGAAAATCAAACCAGCTCTTAATGTTTTTCACTTTCATTCATTAATATAAGAGAGAGAGGGAGAGAGAGAAAAAGGATGTGTCATCATTATTACCACTCACTAAGTCCCTAATTTATATATCAACCTGAGATGTTTGTTTCATTGTCGTGTGTTTTTTCTCAAGTGCTGATGGAATGCTGTTTGGAGCACTGCGTAGCTGCCCAATCTGTTTTCGTTCCCTGCGGTATTCTGGAGAACAGTATCGTTGCCATGGTGTATCAGCTTATGGCAAGTGTGAATACAACACTGCCGAACCTGTACGGCTGAAGGGAAAATGGAAAATTCCAGAAGGAACAAGTAATCAATATCTTTGCAAGGTTTGAAATTCTTATGGACACTGCAAGTGTTTTCCACTATTGCTTAGAAGGTGGTGACTCCATCCACCATACATGTGGTATGCATGTATGTCAGTCTAGACCATCCCAATCATGGGTTCATTCGTGGATGGTCAATGTCCCAAAGGAAATCGGATTGCTTACCGAGTAAACTCTGTTGGGCCCAACTGTGAATGTATGTAGTTTATCCACACCCTTCATCCATTTTTTCAGCTCATATTAGGGGTTGAGCCTAAAATTGAAGCATATCCAAAGATCAAGTGGACCACACCACAGGAAACAGTGGGAATAATGATTTCCACCATTGAGACCTTCCTAGGGCCCACAGTGATGTTTATTTGTCATCCAACGTGTTCATAAGATCATACAGACATGGATGAAGGGAAAACACAAATATCAGCTTGATCCAAAACTTCTGTGGCCTCCAAGAATTTTTCAACGGTAGACGTTCAATTCACAATGTTTCTTGTGGCGTGGTCCACTTGAGATTTGGATATGCTGCAATTTTGGGGTCGAGCCCTTAAATTATATGGTCAAATGGATGGACGGAGTGGATAAAATACATAAATCATGGTGGGCCCCACAGAGTTTACTCAGTACACAATCTGATGATAGTGGCCTCCTGATATCAGCCTTTAGAGCTGGCCATTTATTTCTGACCATCTGTCTGATGGTCACCAATTATGTGGCTATGATTGTTCCTTCTACATTGGGTCCCACAATTTGGACGATCTGGTGGATTATTCACTGCCATTTAAGAAATGTAGGAAAATGCGCATGATTCTCTCTAGCCCAATATTATTTACTTGACACTACATCACAAGTTCGCAATACATGATCTTCCTTCAGTGGTTCAAATCGCAAAAGGCAAACAAACCTAATCGGCTCCTGCCTCCACCATCTTCCAACGGAAGTTCGGAAAGTGAATCTGCTCCCGTTTCATCTCCGTCTTGTAAAGGTGACAAATTGGAAGATCTGAAAGTTGCAATCGCTGGATTACAGAAGGAATCCATGGTATGATTTTTCTTCAGCTTCATGTAATCATGCACTAAACAGAATTTCTATGAGTTACTAAGAATTAAACAAATGTGTGCAACACTGGAAAGTATGCTGCATGGTTGTGACACTGCCTCACCTTGCTTTGCTGAATGTTGAGTGCCGAGGCTGTGGGCTGTACCACAGCTTGAATTTTAGGCCCAGCAACTAATATGGTCTGGACCCAGCTGCCCTTAAGACCATAACAGATTGCAAATTTCATTCTTGAAGCCCAATAAATGGGCTGAAGTGCAGTGTTGGTCATGATCATGTTGGCATATTATTGGTGTTTGGTAAGCATGTATCGATCGATTTGTTAGTCCCTTGATGTAGACTGATATGCCATCCCCTAACAGCTCGAGCTTTTAGAGAAAGTGATTGTTTGACATGCTTTCAAAGTGGAAGGTCTTGTGTTTGAATGTTCAAATCCCAGAAGCAGCATATATGCATCCCTAATATATTCTCCCATGGGAGGCCGCTTATTGTGTGAGTTGTGAGTGTCCCTTCACCTGGGTCCTTGCACGGTATGTGGGACCTTGCACAGTATGTTCCCATGCAGAGTTCCACCCTGCACTTGTGGGGGTGTGTTAAAGTCCCTTGATATACATTGACATGTCATCCTCTAATGGCTCCAGCTTTTAGAGAAAGTGGTTGTTTGACAGATTGGCTCCCCAATATTTGGTGCAGCGATTTACTTGAACATGACCTCATGTTTTTGGGTTGTTTGTGCTCAGCGGAATCAATTTTCTTTGCATGCTATAAGCATTTGCAAATAGCCCTTGGTAGATAATGCATGATACGTGTGCTAAGGTGCAGTTTAGGGCCTGATCATGTTGGCACGTGAGTTGTGTGGGTAATCATGTGTTGGTGGGTTTCTTGCGCTTTGTGTAACCAACTACTTGAGCTTGATATTTTAAGTTTGTGGATGGTTCATGCTTCACATTTTGCCTGGAAACTGCCCCTTTGTGACCCTAGCATAGAATGCTCGCCCTTTGGGGCATGCATGGAATAGTTGGGCTGCAGGTTAATATTGGTTGGATTCTGGCATGTGATTGGTGTAAATGCTCTGCCTTTGCCAGTTTGAAGAGCCTGGGTAAAGATGGTTCCCTTAAGGAGCTCATTGATGGTTGGGAGGGTGCTTCAGAAGATGGTGTCCTTGGCCATTTTGTGGGGTATTTAGAAAGAAAGAAATATAATAATATTCAAGAAACAAGCAAGTGTTTGATGTTGATGATATGGCGGAGAATTTCATCCACGCTTGTAGGGTGGGCTATGGCTGGGCCAAAGGGATGTTTGTTCTTGATGCAGATTTAGGAAACAAGTTGGCATTAGTGATCTTGTCCATCTCGTTTCTTTTAGTTAGGTTTTTATTTTGTATTGCCCTCTTTTTCTGGTAGCATGTGGTTGCCCTTGGTGGGTGAATTATTGTATGCATGTGGGACTTGTAAGCTTTGTTGGACCCATGTGGGTGGGTCATGTGAATGGTCAATGGATAAGACAAAGGAAGGTCAAAATAGTACACACTTAGGAATTTGTTGAGAATAAATAATATTTTATTTCATGAGCATGCATGGGATGCTTTGGCAGGGGTAGTAATTTGGGCTTCCAATGGTCATTTGTGTGGTTTTGTTGTGATTGCATGTGGTCCCAAGATAATTTTTTTTAAAAGGATAGTACCAAGATGATGATTAAATGGGCATGCATCCTTGGGAAGTAATATGGTGTAAATGTTGGATGGAGAGGTATATAAGATCCATGGGGAGGACCTCTAGAGTGGCTTGCCCAAGAACGAGTACCTCACGAACTTACTTCAAGTACAGATTCTTTTATCCACTGGACTAGATACAACTTACTTTCACTATGAGCCGCTTGATGAGCCCAGCAATAACAAGACTTTTCCTACATCGCCTACCGACGGAGCTGGAAGGAACTGAATGCAAACAACACTCTCTCTTCTCTACCAGCTCCCTGGAACTAGCGCTTGTTTTAGTAATGAAAAAGCAAAAAGCCCAAATAGCATTGCTTTAGCAAGGCTTTCTTTTAAAGCCCTCAAGTACCAGCATCCACTACCGGTTTGAAAAACTCTGTAAGCAAAGAACTCTATGATTTATCTGCTGACCGTAATGAGAGACGAAAGATAGGATTTCTACGGCTACCTAACGAGCTTACCGCTACTCGCATACCAACTATCCGAGCGAGAGAATGCCTAACTTTCCCTCCGATCAGCTGTCTCGAATCTCCTTCCCTGCGCTTGCTTGACGGAAGGAAGCACTCTCTTTGATCTACAAAGCGGAAAGCACGGAAAGAGTGTATTTGTTAGCTTCCGCAACGACCTCAAGAATCAAAGAATTGATCTCTAACTTCCGCTTTCCCGAGAAGGAGTACTGGCCCTTAATAGAGTGTAGCTTGAAGACATAAAGCAAGGAGTTTGATCTCAAAGTGTACCTTCTGAGATTTTGTCTGAAACTAGCGGCTTTGACTCTGATCCGATACGCTTTCCCTGAGCTGCTTGAGCTTGAACAAGAACATGATCCCCACCTCGAGGACCAAGCCAAAGAAAGGGACCTATCTTGTTTTTTCTTTTAGAAAATTTTATATTTTTGTACTTGAGATATGCTCCTATGTAGTGGTCCTTCCATTGGATTCTTGTGTTCTTTTCCTCTTGTTCTTCTCTTTTGCTGCTGCACTAGTTGGTTTAAGGCAGAGTAACAAGAGGGTCACTTGCTCTTATTCCTCTGCCTCTTTTTATTTTCCTTTTTCATTTTAATAAATTTACTCACTTCAACAAAGACAAAAAAAAAAAAAAAAGGAAAAAAAATACCAATGTAAAAAGAGGAAGGTTGATGTGTGGTTTGCAGTCAATTCTAAAACTTCAGTGAATCTATCATTTAAAAGCTAACACCAAATTGCTGGGAGAGGCTATGATGATGATGATGATGATGATGCTAAGACTAGCTACAAAATCATCCATATGTTTCCCTACTGTTATGATATTTCTTATCTTTCGATAAGGTCTTGTTCTGCCTTATGCATATTAAGTTCAATTAATACGAGGCAATGTGCAGGAGGAATGGAAGACCAAAATCAAAGGAGTGGGTGGAACCGTTCATGCCAAGGTCAAGAAAGGTATGCGTTCTCTTCAAATCGTAGAGTATAATTGGGGATGCTTACCTCTTCTCCTAGAAAATCAGGGCTGGGCTCTTATGTGCATTTCTAACAAAGAAGTACTTCTTCACAACTCATTTATGGTATGTAGGCGTAGGCGCGTAGCATATATGCATGCCGAACATATTGACAATCATGGGGCCCATTGAAAGACGATGAATATTATTAAGGCCGAAAGGCCAAGAAAGAAAAAGGAGAGAACAAGAAAGGAAAAACAACAAGGAAAGAAAAGAATAACACCACAACCAACACCCAACAAAACTGCCCAAGGGGTGCCTAAACCCAAGAAGGCAACCCTTAGGGCTTCCAATCCCTAATACATATGATATAACTACCCGGTTAAGAATCCCTTTAGCATAGACTTTTTGGTTGCGGAAACAACGATTATGTCTTTCACCCCAAACACACCATATTACAGCCAAAAGGACCAACCTCCATTTAAAAGAGCCCAGCGCACCACCTCCACAGGCATGCCAGGACCGGAAGAGACTCTCCATCAAACCCAGCATAATCCTGACCATTGAGGATGATCCACAGTCCAAAATCAATTTAAGCAAATGATCTTCGCTGTCCCATAGGTGGCCATTCAAATGGATAGTTAAGAGAGTGGTCAACATTTCAAATTCAGTGGACAAACTCAGCTGGTTAAGATTGCCCAATGAGTATAATTTTCAGACGACATCCACAATGGTCCCCACAGTTTCTGGATGAGTGTGCATGTATATCATGTGTACCATGGTTAAGATCATTTGGTGGCCACGTAGGAGACTAGGGTTTCTGTGAAACTGTAATTTACGTGAATCAAAATATACACACTGAATGATCAATCTTTTGATCTATGCAAATGTCTTGAGTACGCTGCAGACTCTGACTGCTTGGTTGTGAGTGGAGAACTGGATGATAATGATACTGAGATCAGAAAAGCTAGGTGAGAACTTCTGAAGCCCCTGTTTATTTTATTCGGTTCTTATGTGCTTTCCTATACAGAGCATTTTTCATTAAAACACTGACACCCATCATGACAGGTCAATGAAAGTGCCCATTGTAAGGGAGGACTATCTGGTCAACTGTTTTACAGAGCAGAAGAAGCTTCCATTTGATCAGTATAAGATCGAAGCCGTCAGTGAGACTTCGATAAATGATAGGGTGAATTCTGAAGTCGAAGGAATACGTTCTGTGCATAAAGCATCTGGCCTGGAAGACTTGGGTCACATTCTCGAGGATGGGACAAGCATCTATAATACGAAAATGATCAAATCCGACCTATCGACTGGCGTTAACAGGTGGGATCCATTCAAAATCCTTCCCTTTTTATATTTTTCTGCATACCATACAGAATGCCTTTGTACACGGTCTTAAGAATGCATGCAATTGTGTTTGGATAATATGCTTCTTTAGCTTTGCATTGAAGGTGGTCATGGTTTGGTGATCCAGACTGTTGATCTGCTGGACCTTAAAAAAATTTCCAGATTTGAAGACAGTAGCCATCCAATCGTTTTGGAAGGTTGTTGTACTTTTTATTAACGGTCTATTTGCAGGTCACTGATCAAAGTGTTAAGTTCTTGTACTTAGTGGGTTTGTTTTGTTTTTTCCCATGTTATCAGCTATCCACAGTTGGGTCTTTCTAGATTGACAGTATGGTTTCCAAATATGGGACTTGTATGAACTAGTGCATCAGGACACTCTATTCATCCTACCAGATTCGTCCAATGTTCGAAATATCGGTATCGCGTTACGTATCGCACCCTTGGTATACAGATACGTATCGGTTAGCGCATGGGATATATCATTTGTATCAAGGAATTTATCGCACTTTTTGTGAAACATGGGGAAACATTGGCAACATGGTTGAATTTTTCAATGAAACTTAATGAATTGTTAAACAAGACCTTAATACACACTTTTAAATCATAACATCTCAAAAAAGAGGTGCACATAATAGGTTTCCTTTGTATAGTGTCCAAAGCTATGCGTTGTGTAATTGAACTAATGCAACTATATTCAACTTGAATGCATAACATTGAGAGTGTATGTGATGATCATTTCATCAAACACTCTCAAATATTTCGAAATTAGTCTCAATTGACAGCTGGTTAAAGGAAATTTTTGAAAAAAAAATATTTTAATATTTTTAATTAAAAATGATATTTATTTTTCAAAAATTGACAAGGACTTAACAAATAAGTATATCAGCCCTCATACATGCTTGATTTCATGTTTGGAGTGCAACATTGCAAGCAATTTCGGAGAAATTGGGGAAATTTCGAAATTAGAGTGTATGTAATGATCATTTCATTGAATATTCCTAAATACTACAAAATTAGTATCAATTGACAGCTAGTTAAAGGAAAATTTCGAAAAAAAATATGGAGAACATGAAGAACCAATGGATATCAAAATTAAAGCTCAAACTCCATGATTTTTTATGCAAAACATGAAGAACCAATGAATTTGTAACAATTTGACACTGATTTAACATAAATTCAACAAAAAAAAAAGGATCAGAAATTGAAAATGCTCACTGGATCGAACATGTGAGATATATCGGCACTACTTGTGTGTTTCGTATCACACAGGTGGGATACAAGATATATCGTGGGATACATCGGCCGATATCGTTGATATTTAAAACACCGGATTCGTCAATACCCTATAATACATGTTAAGAGAAGTACTTGGGGGAAAAAAGAAACTCTTGGTGTCTCATTTTTCTGCTTGCCATCAGATTTGTCCGTACCCTATAAAAAACCAATAGCATTCTTGAGTCTTTAACCATCAGATTTATACTAATTTAACATTTTGTTTTAAATCTAATATGATTTATAAGGAATTTCCAATGAGGTTCTCTATTTGATGCATAACCCGTACCATTTCAAGTACTGAAAGCAATCCAGGGTATTATGCAACGAAAGCTACATACTAGTCTGCTGTATGATTTACATAATTGAAGTTTTCATTTGTTTTCACGGAATTCATGTTCTTGCAATTGATATTTTTCTGTTTAAGGTAGTGCTTTTCAGCCTGATGTATGGATATCATGGTTCTAGCTAACATCTAGCAATCTTTCTGTGAGATAAGGGTCTACTGGACAGTGCCTGATGTCACAACTGTTTGTGGGTTCAATCCCAGATAATCTGTAAAAGAAAGTTTAAAGAAATCCTACTTGTGTGATCTTGCTGTTCTTAAGCTTGGCTAATTCTGTTCGTGAATAACCTGGCCCCATACATGATGCCACATGTGCCGACAAGGCATATGTGTAGATCTATCTATGTTACTCCACCGGGTGGTCCATGCTCTAGCCATAATGTATAAAATGAATGGATCGCTTGAATAACTTGCCACTTGGCCAAGTTTAGTTTAGCTGTTCATTTGTCTAGAAAGATACACCAACCATTCTATCTTTTTGGGCTAGGACATTTGCAGTTGGGCCTACCTGATTGATAGCTCTAGTTTCCACACATGTGCCGCAGCAGCATGCGTGGAGGATTTGATGGGGGTTGACGTGTATAGGCATGTGGAATTAGCATTGCCACTGTGTCCTATATCCTTGGTAGTTTTCTGTTAAGGCCTGACCACATCTTTGCCTTTGAAGTTATTACTTCCTTCAAATCATCCAAGAAGACAATGGATCAGACTGTTACGTGTTCCGCAAGTGGGGTCGACTTGGAAGTGTTGAAATTGGTGATAAAAAACGGGAGAAGATGTCAAAATCCAATGCAATTAAGGAATTCAAAAGTCTATTCCGAAGGCAGACAGGGAATCCTTGGGAAGCGTGGGAAAATAAAAAGAACTTTGAAAAGCGGCCTGGCAAATATTTCCCGCTCGACATGGTATGAGTTGCTTCGAGCCCAAGTTTTTTCACAATCAACTGCTTGCAGATGCACGCTTGCCAAACCCAAATGCAAGTGTGGAGGGGGCCCTCATGTGAAGGTGGACCACAGAAATATGATTAATGTGGGTGGTTGGTTATCCTTTTTCAACCATCTGCTTTTTGTACATGTATTCTATCCGATGAGTGGATTCGTCTAATTTTTTAATGTGTGCCATGAGACCGCCTGATAAATGGCCATACCTTTTCGAATGTGTGCAAGGTTGGCAGTTGTGAGGAGCCTGCATTTGGCATTTGCAGATGTTCATCTGCAAGTAGCAATTCCTCTTTCTTGGAAATGTTCTTTCTCAATAGTCCCATCTCTGCCATTTTTGACTTCTTTGTTGGATATGTAGGATGATGGGGCTAACAAAAAAGATGCTGATGATTCAAAGAGCAAACTTGCTCCTCAACTGATAGAATTGATTAAGATGCTGTCTAATGTTAAAACCTACGAGTATGGACGGACACTCTTCTTTCTTTGTTATCTGGCTTGAATTCATGTAAGGTGAGGCATAAATGACTAGTTGTACTTAATGCCAGGGATGCTATGAAGGAGTTTCAAATTGATACGTCAAAAATGCCATTCGGAAAGCTAAGCAAAAGCAATATCCAGAAGGGTACCTCTTAAATCTCAAATTTATAATGCTCTGCAAAGTCATTTGGCAGTTCCATATAGAGTTGTATGTATGTAAGAATACTGCACTTGCTAAAAGTGTTAGAAGTTTTGACATATAGTACCCTCCCTTTTTCGTCCAAAGACAAATAGCACCCTCCCTTATTCTTTTTCCCAAATAATGCCTTCTTTTTTCCAAACATGGTTACAAACCACCCTGCTGTTAATTTTTTTTGATGGAAAAACTAACTGCGATTAGCAAAACCTTTCTTTAAAAAATGACAATATTATCCCTCTCAAACCACAAACTCCAACCCCAACCCTAATCTCTCTTTTCTATCTCTTGTCCCAAACCTAAACCCTAACTCTACCCTCTCCCAAACTAGGAGTGAAAAGGTCTTTTTCCATGGTCAGCAGTCAGCTGTAACAGTTTTGATATGGTTCCATCACATTTTGCTAACGAATTTTAACCACAGGGTGGTTTTGACCTGAATATAGAAAGCAGGTGTTATTTGGAAAATAAAAATAAAATGTAAAGGAGGGTGTTATTTATCTTTGAGCCAAAAGTGAGGGTGCTGTGTTAAAACCTTGAAAATTTTTGTTGTGTTGGGAATGTGTCGTCAAATATCGACACTTCTTTTCTTTCATTTGTTAGGCAGAACAGTCATCCTTTTTTTTTTTTGTTATCTTTTATTATAATTTGTATACCATTTATATGGGATTAATGTATTTTGACACTGGTAATCTTGTCTATGTCCAAGTCTAAGTTACATAGGCATAACAGTTCTGACTATTACTTCTGGTTTAGACCATAGGAGAGAATTTTGTGCATTCTTGTTTAAATATTTAATTCCAATTCTTTCAGGTTTTGAGGCATTAACAAAGATACAGATTCTACTAAACAGTAATGACCATGACACATGTGTTAAGAAGAGGTTGGAGAGCTTGCTCCGTGATGCCAGCAGTCAGTTCTTCACCATGATTCCTTCAATTCATCCGCATGTCATTAAAGATGAAGATGATCTTAAGTCAAAGGTATGTGTCATTGCACATGATAATATCTGCCTTTTTTCCCTCTTTTCTTTTTGCGACTGCCACATTTGGCCAACCCTCTCTCATTCTTGTCAAACTTTATTATCTACTGAAAATAATGTATGTTCTGGAAAAAAAGTGTGTTGTATTTGTATCTCTCTATTTTTTCCCTATTTATGCATGTATTTGTTTACCATTCTTTATTCTTTAGTTTGATGAATGGCAAACCTTGTTCATTTGAAATGCCAATGCTTAAGTGAAAGTGAGTCACATTAGATCTAAACTGTGCACATATATGGCTTCTTTAGCCTCATGCTGCGACTGCAGCATGAACTCGGCATATCCCTGCAGAACGGTGGAAACATTGAACCATGTCTTCGCTGATAGCCCTGCTGCGGCTGAGACGTGGGATTTTTTTGGCTGCCTGTTTAACGTTAGCAGCCCCTTCATTACCTCTGTCCGTGGAATTCTATCTGCCTGGTGGAACGCATCTCGGCCCCACGGTAGATTATCCCACCTACAGAAGATTGCCCCTTGCATTATTCTCTGGCAAATCTGGAAGGCCAGGAACGCCGCCAGATATGACAGCCATCATATCCATGCTCTGGAAATCAGGGAAAAGGTGATGCGAGATCTTGAATCGCTCGCCTCTCTGTTCCCTGCCGCTCATCATCAGCCACCCATCTGTTTTCCCTCGGGTGATGTTTGGATATCTTCAGTCTGCCGCAACTCGGTTCCTCCGCGGATTGTCAAATGGCAGCTCCCACCTCCGGGGTGGTGCAAACTCAACGTTGATGGCTCTGCGAGAGGGAACCCGGGCCCCTCAGGGGGCGGTGGTATTTGTCGTTACCATAGGGGAGAATTCATTTTTGGTTTCACTGCAGCCTATGGTCCTGGCTCCAAAGTCTTTGCAGAGCTGCGAGCAATTCATGACGGACTTGCTCATTGTTTTCATCTGGGGCTTCAGAATATTGTGCTGGAATCCGACTCTAAGCTAGTTGTCGACTTCTTAAACGGGTCCGCTCAGCCCGGATGGAAATGGGCTTACTGGGTGCATCGCATCAGGAGGCTCAAATCGCTTGGTCAGGTTTGCTTATCTCATATCTTCCGAGAAGGGAATGAACCGGCTGACGGGATGGCCTGGCTTGCCAGCGACGCTCAAACGTCCACTCTCCTCAGGCACTTCTCCCTTCTGCCGCGTCGGGTCAGGGGTAGTTTTTTCCTTGACAAGGTGGGACTGGGTGCAATTCGCTAGGTCCACGTTAGGATCTTTACGGCCCCACCTGATTCCCCTTCTTTGAGTCAATCTGCCCTGCGTTTCTTGGCGATGGATCTCTTTTGTACATGTTCATCTTCGTTTACGATAGGCCCTTGTCAATATATTTGCTGCAGGGGCCCGAAAGTCTTTCTCATGTAATTGGTTCGTTAATATATGAATATAGAGGCTGATTTTGAAAAATAAAAAATATGGCTTCTTTGAGATTAATTTAATATTCCCGGATATTCATCAATTTGTAATTCTCATCGCATCATAGCCCAGGCCTCTAACTTGGTTTGGAATAAATTCTTATTAATACTGAATATAGTAATTCGATCAAAGTATATTTCATGAAAAGGGGAAGTAATTTGTTTCAAAGATTTCTTGAAGATCTAGATTTTTGTGGTAAGAATCGGATTTTAGGTATTTTTTGGTTGTTTGGCAACTCATTCAATCATCATCATCATAGTCATCGTCATCTAAGCCTTATTCCAACCAATTGGGGTTAGCTACGTGAATACTATTATATCATTTCACTCGATCAATGTCTGTATCCTCAATTAAACTATTAGTCGTCAAGTCTTTTTGTACTTCCTCTACCTAAGTTCTTTTGGGCATTTCCTTTGCCTTTTAAAGCCTTCAACTTGAACCAACTCACTCCTAATTAGTCTAATTCAGACGAACCATTGAAGTTTACCTTCCTTATCTTATTATCTATTGGTGCTACTCCAATGCGTTCCTTTCTAATTCCATCTTTCCTCGTCTTACCACTCATCCATCTCAACATCTTCATTTCAGCTACAATTATTCTATGAACATGTTGTTCCTTGGTTGCCCAACATTCTGTCTCATAAAGCATGGCTAGTCTTATGGCTATCCAATGAAATTTTTGGGTCTAGTTTATCACATAGAATTCTAGAGGCACATATCCACTTCTTTTACCTAGCTTGAATTCTATGAGCAACATCATTCTCAATCTCTCAGCTCTCATGAATAAATGTGGGGTGAATCTTGACTGATTCCTTGTTTCCAGCCCCATTGTTGCTAAACTTGCATTCCATATGCTAGGGAATTCATTCAATCCCTTGTTTTCATTCTTCTCGAGGAATGTTAAAATTGGCCTATTATTTCTTAGGGGATGATCAATTTTGGTTTAGTTGAGATATCGAGTCCTCTAGGGAAACCTTTAAAAAGTGTAAAATTCTATTCTAATTGTAACGCCCTGAAAATCGGGGGTCGAGTATAACTCAACTCCCGAGTTCCAGCGCATCACTTATGCAACATAAATAATGCTGATTAAATGTTGTTTGTGTTAGAACAATAAACATGAGTGAGATTATACCAAAAATAGTAATTCATACTCCAGATCATTTGTATAAAGGCAAGCGGAAGACTGAACTACATATACATGCATGTAAAGAAACAAAAATCATTTTTGTACTCCAGAGTATGAATCTATCTGAGTTACCATATACATATGTTTGTTTGCGAACAAAATGTCAAAAATAATCTAAGGAGTGATCCCCGCAAATCCCGTCAGTGCGGCAGCCTAGTCGAAGCTGTCATAGTACTGCATATACGAGAACTCCTCCTGGTCCTCGTCATAATCAGGCTCCGCCTCCTATGTCATCGGCTCGTCTAAACCTGAGACAGAGTCTGGTTGGTGTGCGCAACACCGTCCCGTAACGTGGGAGTGAGTAGCTAACTCAGTGGAACAATAAAGCATAGGTTAACATGTTATCAACATAGTCAAGCAGTAATGATAAAGCAGTAAAATCAAACACTCCTAGCTACTCTTATTAATGTAAGTATGGATGCAAGTATGATGGATGCCCTCACTGACACTCCCTCATGCGACACCATCTCACGTTCGCGGCATGCTTTCATCCCTCAGTGCTCCACATCTTCTAGGCACATGCAATGCATGATGAGCATGATTGCCGAGTTTTTTAATTAGTCAATTTCAAACAGCAGGATTGGGAAACTAAGGTACCTCCCTTGTATCATTCCCAAACATGATCCATTATAGGGTCGTCAGTCCTAGTTAATATCAGACGATGGTGTATTTTCTAGGTCACTGCAGAGGCTGCCAGGACTGTTACGCACAAAGGTTACACCACTCCCCCATCACCCCTTAAACGATTCATCACAATACAGAAACAGGCCTAGTTCATACTCTATATACCGCAGCAAACCCTAAGGCGCACTGCGATTTCAGAGTATGCTCGAGGTCACTACAAAGGGCTCACCTTATCAATGTAGGCCGACATCGCGAATATAGTGTCCCATACCACCATAATCAGCTCACGAGCTTGGTTGCTCACTGGTCACTACGGGGAGGCACGTGGCCCTAGCGTAGGCCGACAGCTCGACCACGGTGTCCCATACCACCATGCCCGCCTCATGAGTCTTAGCGGATCGAGGTACCATGGTTAACGGGATTCTCACTGGTAAGTTTGGTACCCTAGGTTCAAGCATTAGCGACCAAATATGGTGAACATATATAAGACACACTGGTTACTTGACGTACTCGGCTAGCTCGAGCGCACAACAAGTTGAGCGATATGAAGCGCAGAAGCACTTCGTGTGGCCAACCACTATCGCCAACCGAAGTACGACACGGGTTCGCCAAACACATCATGTGTGGCGAGATGAATCTCAACCACGATCTCAAGTCTGGTACCGGATGTCTGGACTATGGACATAGTCCTAAGCTCAATCAATTCTCAACCATAACAGGTGGAGTAAAGCATGATAAACAAAGTAATTCACGCACACTAGCAAGCATGTCATAAAGCATATTATAAAGCATGTTATGAAACAAGTTACAAAGCATGTTATAGAGCACTATACAAATAGGGATACAAATACATATATTTCATAAGTGAGTGGTTAGAGTAAACAACCACATGGAGGGTATCATACGTGACTCTAAGGTAGTTGAGAATCCCATCTCAGCACCTACCTAAGGCACTAACATCTAAGCACTTACACCCACAAGCAATTTCACAAACACTTAGAGTGCACCATTTCAACATACATAACGTATGTTAGAAAAATGTGTGTTAGGGCTGTCCTTTCACCAAACTAGTATTTTATCCGTATATATCATATTCACACAGCAAATAATCATGACAATTACATCTCCAAAATTTATACATATACAGTATTCTCTAGAATACACAATTTCAACATACATAGTGTATACAAGCAAACATGTATTACGGTGATTCCTTTCGCCAAATAGGTATTTTATCCATATATTATATAATCATACAACAATTAATCATGGCAAACACATTTCCAAAATGTGTACGTATACGGTATTTCTACGTATATCAAGAGTACGTAAAATTCCATATTTTGCATCTTTAATCGAAACAGGAAACGGAAAGCACTTTGTACATGTGCAAATACATGCAGATCATGAATCTATCATTATCTTACATTGAAAGCGTTGAAAACCGTAACCTATACACCTAAAGTCCTCACCTTACACCATAAACGCGTAACGGAGTCAGTTCGTTCACCCTCGCTTTGTCTAAGGCACAATGGCAACCTAAGACATGAAATAGGTTAGCTATTTCATATCCCACACCCTTCACAACTCCAAAACAGGTTAGGGTTAGGGTTTCTTACCTAGAAACGGAGTCGGTATCGCTGGGAAAACGTCAAGGAAGAGGTGGTGCAGCCCGTGTGGTGGTCGAAAACAGTAGGAGGAAGATTCTCCCACAAACCTCAAGCTTTCTCTCTCTTTTTCCTCTCTTCTCCTTAGGGTTTTATCCCAAATTCGTATGGCTGTGAGAGGGGCTGCTCTAAGGTCCTTATATAGCCTAAAACTCTCCGGAATAGACTTAAGTTCAAGGTATGCTTATATTATAAGCAAATCAGCGTTGTTCCAGCTCAAAAGAGGGTTTCTGGCGGCCCTCCTTGAGCCAAACGTCGGACTTAAGCTCACAACCCATGGATCTACGTGGGGTTATGTTTTCGTCTCGGTCGGATTCCCAAATCACGCGTGGCGGACCATTTTCAGTTCAACGGTCGGTGGGCCTCGATCCGAAATTCCAAGTACATGTAAATGTTCCTGAAATTTTTCCTGATCCGAGGGTGTATTTGGGTCAGATTCTGACGGTCTGGTTGCTTATAAAATGTACGCAAGTGATACGTGCCAAATCACTATTCAAGATATTTATTTTGTAAAGAAAATAATGGTTTTCACACTCCCTCGCTCCGGAGCGAACGGCCGTGGGACATCGTCTGAACTTGATTTCCGAGATGGTTGTCAAGCCCAGCGAGGCGGTCCTGATTCCTTAACTTAGTATTATTCGGACTCTCGATGTACGGTATAGACCTGATACGGAGTTTCAATTCGTTCCCGAGAGCAGTCGGGTAATGAGTTTGATCCTAGACTTTAGGGTAACCTAGAGTCAATGATTTTGCAAGTTTTGGGTCTTGCAGATCGTATTTAAAGCGATTCCATCGGATTCCATGTCTAATCTAGTTTAGCACTTAGTTAACTTTGTTAAATTTCTAAAGGATTTAATCCTAAGTGATTTCTGGTCGAGGTGATACTCGATCCCTTGTACGGAAATTTACGAGTCGTTACACTAATTCTCTAAGTCATCTACTTCTAAAAGCTGGGGCATGTTTGTTAAAGAAAAGTTGAGGAATGGTATTGCTGGGCAATGTAAAAATGGATAATAATTAAAAAATAAATAAATAAATAAAAAGTGAAAACCAAACTTGGCTTTAAAAAAAAAAAAAAAAGGAATAATTAGGCTGAGAAATAAAAAGACTAGCAACCAAAGACTGCCTAAGAGTGTTTTTTTAGTAAGTAACGTGTGAAGGAGAAAATTTTGCGAATACTAAGGGGCACTAGGGTGGAGATTTTTAGGATGCACAATATCAATCTAGCCACCTTTTCCCTTGCGAGGCTATTGGCTGCTTCATTAGTCTCATTAAGTGTATGGTTAAAATTGACAACTGAAGAGTTTGAAGTATTCAAAACCTCATCCATATGATACATGAGACTCTCCATGCACTCGGTTTATAATTTGTTTTCTAGGATATGTCGCTTATCGAATTGCCTATTGCTACAAGTTGCTCCACACAGTGACTTCATGAATATCTTCAAACTTCATAAGATAGTTTAGACCTAAAATTACTTGCCTTGATCGTCCATTGGACCCTATGTAGTCCACTTTCGTTCGATGGGTTATTGATATCAATGATTCTTATTATTTCTAATGATCACTAAGGGCACCAATTACCAATCCCTCTTGACATTCATAGTATAACCTTTTACGTGATCTCTCCCCTGGTTGATGACAAAAGGAACATTTTAATAAAGTAGTGAGCATTTCAAGCCATGTGTGATGGAGCTTTTTATCTAAATTTGCTTCAGCGATTTTTCTTTTCTTCCTTCTTATTCTTCTTCGTCTTTGTTGCAAGTCCGAGCCCACAACAAACCTGGATCAACCCTAGATATTAGAAATTTGGATCTAATACTATTGTCAATCCTTCTTTGTGGAAGCATGTTCAGTAAAGATAGAACAATCAAACTAGAATCAACTTATCAAGCAATCACGAACTCATGATTTTACATGGAAAACTGTTTTGGGAAAAACTACGGCACAAAGCGACACGGATCTCCACTATAATAGAAACCTTTGAGTTACACCATTCTCCTTCTCCGATTACAGAAGCAATTCGATCTCCCATTGCAATGCACACCCCTAGGAAAACCCCTAGCCATTGAGAAAAATCCCTTCCCAAGCCCTTACAAGTTTAGAAAAACTTCTCACATTGTGAAACACTTGCCCTATGAGAGAAAACACATGTCCTCACAAGCCCTAATCGATTAAGACTTAAATAGCTCGATTTACGCAAAACCGTGTTACCGAGTTGGCAACGTTCGGTCGAACTGACAGAGTCCTACTCTGCTCCTGACTTCTGACTGAGAAATCCTGCACTCGATAGGTCGGATTGAACCCAATTAGGTATGACTAATAGAGCCCTGCTTCAACTCCTCGACTGTGAAGAATTCAAGGCATCCGCACAACAATCTCCACCTTTACTTGTATTTTACCGAGTCACCATGAAGATCTCCCGTTGTAGCCTCCACCTTGAGCGTAGACCGTTCCATGCATCTTCCACCTGAAATGCAACTCCATTTGCACCCCTGTGCAAGGGTACCCATTTTCATCAATGCCTAGTGAGATTGATCAAGTCCAGGTAGTGCTTGAACTTGTCTATGATCACTGGCTTCATCAACATGTCCGTAGTATTCACGTCCTTGTGAATCTTCCGAAACTAAATCACTCTCAAAGCAATGAGTTCCCTTATCTTGTGGAACCTCACGTCGATATGCTTGGTTCTCGCATGATATGCTTGATTCAGTGTTAGATGGATAATGCCTTGAATATCGCAATACAACTGAATCACGTCCTACTTTAATCTGAGTTCTCCAATCAGACCCTTAAACCATAATGGCTTATTTGACGCCTTCGTCGCAGCTATATATTCTGCCGCTATTGTAGACAACACTATCATAGACTATAGCGTAGATCTTTAACATATCGATCCGCCTATTAGTATGAAAACATATCCCATAGTGGACCTTCTGTTGTCTAGATCTACTGCATAGTCCGTATCACATAGCTTACAACTCCACCTGAAGCTCCATATCTCTCGAACATAATCCCAGTGTTGACTGTGCCCTTGAGATACCGAAAAGCTTTTAGGTAGCCCCGCATGCAACCACATACCTCTTGCCCTCTCTAATAAAGTTTTGTTCATCCTCTCTGCCACCTTGTTTTGTTGTGGGGTCTTTGGAGTTGAGAAGTGCCTTGTAATGCCCTGTTCCTTATAGAATTTCATGAATTTTGCATCTTTGTACTCCGTACCATTATCTGACCTGAGGCACTTAACTTTTCTCTTGATTTTTTTATATACTCCTGCCTTCCATTTCTTGAACTTAGTGAACACCTTAGACTTGTGCTTTAAGAAGTAGACTCTAGACATCGGAATATATATAATTGGGCACCTCGTTGTTAGCACGTGTAGCAGTCTTAAACCTTACTCTACACAACTTTCCATAGATGCAACGCTCATAGAAATCCACCTTGTATGCCTTAACTCCCTTCAACGGTTTCCGCCTATGGAGTTCCATCATGCCCCTCTCTCATATAACCTATCCGCATATGCCACAGATTAGTGTCATCTGTGCCGGATTCTGTAGGTGAGGTGGTAGCAGCCTCACCTATAATTGCGCTCTCAACCTACTTGTATAGATTCGTTGCCTTACGTCCCTTCATTAACACCATTGCACCGTTGGTGACCTTGATTACATTGCCAGATGTGGTGAATGTGCACCCATTTGTATCTAGAACACCCAAGGATATCAAGTTCTCCTTAAGATCAAGGACATGCCTGAATTACCTAGAGTCTGTACGACTTTATCGAACATCCTTACCTTGATGGTCTCTATTCCATTGGCCTTGCATCCAGCGTCGTTCCCCATCAGAACACTCCCACCATAATAGGACTTGTAAGTATTAAACCAAGTCCTATTCGGGCATATATGATACAGATATCCCAAATCGAGTATCCATGTATTTGTAAAATGACTCGTAATTGAGGAGATCGAGATGTCTCCTTTTGATATCTCTTGTGCTACATTAGTCGATTCGCCCGTGTTCTTTTTATTCTTGCTTTATAGGTCATCCTTCCATTTTTTTAAGTCTCTCTTGAAGTGTCCATTCACTCCACAATAGAAGCATTCGTCCTTGGTCTTTGATTTTGATTTAGACTTCTTCCTATCAGACCGATATTACTACATGGATCTCCCACGCCCCTAAACCCCTTTTGTAACTAACCCCTCCGCCTGAGAATCATCATCGCGTGATTTCTTCCTCATCTCGTTAGACACGAGAGCCACGATGACTGCCTCCATCCTTAAAGTACTCTTCCCATATAGAGGAGTAGTAACGAGATGGTCGTATGATATGGGAAGCGATGGTAAAAATAACAACGCTTGATCTTCATCATTGATCGTCTCTTCGAGTCTTAACAACTCGCTAAATATCTTTGTAAACGAGTTCATATGCTCAAGAAGATTGGATCCTTCATTCTCGTAACATTATTTCTTCACAAACAACTTGTTAATGAGGGACTTCGCCATGTATAGATCTTCTATTTTCTTCCACATATCCAGGGTTGACTTGATGCAGGACCGATGCATAAACTAAGTAACATGTGAGATTAAATAGCTGAATTAAAATATTTAACAAAAAAACACAAACATCGCTATATTCATCACAAATATCATTAAAAAAAATCATGCATAATCCTGGCCTAAGCTACCAACATCGTAACACAATATCCTTAAATTAAAAAAGAAATTATGATCTAATGGATGTAAGGACATCCAATTAGCATAGGGTATAGCCTACTTCAAAATAGAAAACCTAATACAACCTAGAGTGAAAATTAAGGTTTGGGTAATTTGGAAAAGTAGGAAAATTAGGAATTTTAGGTTTAGGGTTAGGGTTTCGGGGATGGAAGAAAGGGTTTTAATATAATGATGGTGGGAAACTAAAAGGGGAGGTGAGATTCACACGTGTGGTCATATGGTCACACGTGTGGCGTGGTAGGATGGGTTTAGGTCGATTAGGGTTTGGATTGTGGATGGGTATGAGAAAGTAGGGTTTGGGAGAAAACGAAGATCTAGGATGGAGAGAATGAAGAACATGAAGAAAATACCTGGATGGGAAAGAAACGAGAAGATAGTGTGAGGATAGATGGAGACCTCGCACCTCCGTTAATGAAGATTAGTCTCGCACCAATCTTCCTTCCAAATCGCATGGAAGTATCTTCAAATCGCATGAAGATGGGAGAAGAAAGCAAGAGCTTTTCTCTCTTCTTTTTTTTAATTACAAAATTAAGTGGGAGAGGTCAACCCCCCCCCCCCCCCCCCCCCCCCCCCTTTTATAGATCCAAGAAGTTTAAAAAATTACAATAATCCCCGTCTTGTGAATTTTAACCGACATAGCTATAGTCTAAATAAAATAAACTAAAATACTAATAATGTGTCCAAATATAAAATAATAAAAAACTAAAACCTAAAATATGATAAAGTCTAAAACTGATGTGCATGACTAACGATCAATAGCCTGATCATGTGATCCATACGATCCAATGGCCCGATCGCCGTGTCCCTCCGATCCAACGGTCTGGATCACTCCATAAAGCAGCACATGTACATCTTCCTAGTGTGGGGTCTTCCAGATACTCGCACATGCACATGGGGTCTTCAGCATGATCACGGGTACTCACCTAGCCACAGGGAAATCGGTGTGGCCCGCCTTTGATATGTACGTAAGGGTGTACATGATGTGATGTCCTCATCATGACTCCTCATTCAGAATGTTATACATGACTACATCCGATAGACACAGATGGATGATGCTCATAGCCGTCTCCCTGAGTTCCCTCCAGTCGTCTTCTGAATCTTCTCTGGTTTAATCTCCAACAACGCCTTGCTCAACCCTTATGACACTTGAATATCCTTAACCCTTTGCTGTCACAAACTGAAATTGTTATTCCCATTGAATTTTTGTATATCAAACTTCAACCCCGATATCTTTGCTGAATTCCCGAACGTCCTTAACTTGGCTCTAATATCACTTTGTTGTACGTTCGAGCCCACAACAAACTTGAATCAACCATAGATATTAGAAATTCGGATCTAATACTACTGTTAATCCTGCGCCTGAAGGGTGGCCTCGGTCCTGAGGGACGGGTGATTGTTGTTAGGCAGAGGGTTGCCTATTTCCTGCAGCCATCTGGAGACCCGAGCAATGACCTTGATCCCGGACATCCTGACTCCCTCAAATCGCGAGGCATTGCGGCTCAACCATAGCTCCCAGGAAATTAGCGTAGGAACCAGGCCCAGAAGCCTCTTGATGCGAGGAGTTTGAAGCCCTTAACGACCAAAACCCAATTTTCTGCTGAATAGTCTGGTTTGGGATGAATGGAACATCGAAAATCCTGTGGAAGTGCGACTAAACTGATGAGGCAACATTCCCAAAACAGAGGAGATGGTCCAAAGTCTCCTTTTCGTAGGCCGGTGGGAGAGAAGATGCAGATGCTGGACAACAGGGGCCTGCGTATGGAAGGAGCTACTCGTCGACCGCTGAATGGAAGAAATG
Source organism: Magnolia officinalis (assembly GCA_021015155.1). NCBI lineage: Eukaryota > Viridiplantae > Streptophyta > Magnoliopsida > Magnoliales > Magnoliaceae > Magnolia > Magnolia officinalis. The sequence continues at coordinate 47,449,787 of JAJHSJ010000018.1, read as the reverse complement.
TCAGAAGAGCTGGAATGAGAGGAGGGGGACTGAACAGAGGAGATGTTGCTGGCATCAACAGGGTTCGAGATCAGGACAGGTTGATGGACTGCCCTACACAACAGGACCTGAGCTCGGTTTAGCTGAACTGTGCTGGCCGCGGCTGAGGAGCTGGGCTGCAGACGATTCTGCTGCAGGGGAGCGTGGAGATTAAAGTTCTGAAGTCCCTGATCCACATCACGAGTTGGGGGACCATTTGTCGGCGTGGAACTATACTCCCCACTACAACACTCACATCTAGAAACCAGACAGACACCTGACTTTTGAACTGCGTCATCCACTGGAATGGTGTTGTGCATGATTTTCCATAAAAAGATGCGGATCTTCGGAGGGAGGGCTTCGTTCCAGGCCCACCGAGCCCAAGGAGCCTTCTGCTGCTGATGACGGATGCCATGCCATGCCGACTTCAACGAGAACTTGCCGGAAGTTGTCAGGTACCAAGCCAACTGATCATCTCTGTTGGACAGCGGAATGGGGCAGTCCTGCAAATGCTGAACGATGGGCGGTGGAAGGATGTTCTGTAAATCTTGCTAGCGAAATCTACTAGAGGCGGCAAAAAAATCACTGACCGTGGCATCCCTAAGATGAGCAGGTATAGGTCCTGATGCTAAGGAAGCAAGGAAAACCTCCCCTGACCAGTTCTGAGTCCAAAAATTAACTCTACCTTCACCCAGGAGCCACTTGGAGTGCTGAATTGTAAAAGGGAGGGATCGGATTATATCCTTCCAGACAGTTGAGTTGACAGCCGAATTCGTACCTCTGCATTGGATGTATTTGGTGTTGTATTTAGTGGACATGATCCGAGCCCAAAGGGATCTGCCTTCGAGAAGGATTCTCCCCAATTTTATCCTGCAGGCCTCCATCACATCCACCATGTTTCTGATGCCAAGACCTCCCTCAGACGTTGGGAAGCAGATCTTCGACCATTTTAACCAGTGTTTCTTCTTTTTCCCTTCCACAGTCCCCCAAAAGAAATTGGGCAATCCAGATTCAAGCAATTTACAGGTAGCTTTGGGGATATTCACTGTTGACATGACATGGATTGGGATGCTAGATAACACGTGTTTAATCAGAATCAGTCTGGCAGCTGGGTTGAGGATTTTGGCTTTCCAACCTTCCATCCTGCCTAGAATTTTCTGGAGTAACGGCACCATGAGAGCAGCCCGAATTTTCCCTTTTGTGAAAGGGATACCAAGGTAGGTACAGGGAAGGTTGGCGTGCTTGAAACCCGTCACGCTCTTGATTCGCCAAACTTTGGAGAGGGACGCCGACTTGGGAAGAATGAAGGAAGATTTGCTAGCGTTCACCTTTTGGCCGGACACTACTTCATAATCACCTATGAACTTAAGCATGGAGCGCACCGTTTGGAGCCTGGCATTTTAAAACAAGATCGCGTCATCTACAAAAAGTAAATGAGTTAGCATGGGGCTGTTGTGATGGAGCTTATACGGTTGGCAAGCTCCAGATAGGAAGAGGTTGCGAATTCCCCGACTGAGGACTTCCGCTGTCAGGATAAACAGGGAGGGGGATAAGGGATCCCCTTGTCTCAGGCCTCTAGACGAAGGGAAAAAACCAAACGGTCTGCCGTTAATAAGGAGCGAGAACCAGCAGCCCGTCCAGCATCGTTGAGCCTGGATAATCTAGCCTTGATCAAAACCAAATCTGCTTAGCACTTGATGAAGGTCATTCAACCCGGTCATATGCTTTTTCCATGTCTAATTTGAGAATCATGTTCCCTCCAAACACTTTACGGTCCAGGTCATGGGCCATTTCCCTTGCAATGGAAATGTTCTCTGCTATGAATCTGCCCTTGAAAAAAGCCCCTTGTTCTTCGGAGATGATTGAAGGCAGGATAGGAGCCAGTCTGGAAGCAACAATCTTGGAGAAAACCTTCATTATGCCATTTCATAGGCTAATGGGCCGGAAATCAGCGATTGTGTCTGGGTTTGCCTTCTTCGGGATAAGACAGATGTAGGTACATTGGAAAGCTCTAGGCAATGGTCCCCCTGCAAAAAAGTCCTTTGCAGCCTCGAAGATATCGTTGGTAATGATGTCCCAGCATGAGGAGAAAAAGGCTGCACCAAATCCATCCGGGCCGGGCGCGCTATCGACCGGGATGGATAAAGCTGCAGCTTTAACCTCATCGATCGAAATGGGTCTCATCAGGTCCGTGTTCATCTGCTCGGTAACTATGGTCGGGATGCAAGATAACAAGGCTGCATTGTCTTGCCTACCTTGAGCTGAAAATAGGGCCTTGAAGTAGTCCTCTGCCACCCTGCCAATGCCCTCGCGTTTTTCAAGGATCTCTCCGGATGAAGTCTTGATTCTATCGATCACCAATCTTCTGCGTTTATCCATAACAGAGTCGTGGAAGAATTTGGTGTTCCTGTCGCCTTCATGCAGCCATCTTATTTTAGATTTTTGCTTCCAAAACAGTTCTTGCTGAAATTGTGCTAATTTGAGGTTCTCCTGGGCTGATTTCAACCTCTCCAAGTCGGCGTCAGAGTTGGAGGAAAGAAGGGAAGATTCAGCTCTGGCTATCTCGTCCTCAGCCTTATGCACGTTGCTGTGCACATCACCAAAATTGGATCTGTTCCAGTCTTTAAGGACCCTTTTTAGCAGCTTCATCTTGATCAGGACTTTGAACATAGGGGCAGCTGCCACATCAGTTTCCCAAGCTTCCTTAACTATCCTTTTGAAGTCGTTGTGTGTGGTCCACATGCGTTGGAAACGGAAGAGACGAGGGAAATCAGTCATATCGTCCTTGAATGTCATGATGATCGGGGAATGATCCGAATAGGCCCTCGTTAAATGGTCAACTTTGAACATTGGAAGCGAGCTCAACCAGCTTGCGTTAACTAGCATCCTGTCAAGTCTGGCCCATCTGCACCCCCTACCCGACCTGTTGTTGCACCAAGTGAAAATGGAACCATTATAACCTGCGTCTAAGAGGCAAGAGTCATTAATAGTTTCTATGAAATCACTCATCGACGCAGTAAAGGAGAGCGCGCCCCCCAGCCTCTCTTCAATGCTAATAGTGGAATTGAAGTTGCCAGCGACCAGCCAAGGACCTTGAACTAGAGTGGAGATCCTCCTCAATTCCTCCCACAAATCCTTCCGACGTTCCTTGTTACAGCTAGCATACACCGCTGAAATCAAAATGGGGGGAACCGAGCCATAATGAACCATGCAAGTAACGCACTGCCTGGAAGCTGAGACAGTTTGAATTTGGATACCGGGATTAGCAAGAATCCAGATACGCCCCTCCAATACAATTGAACTGAAAGCCCAATTTGGCAGCCACAGCGTCCCTCTTATTAGCTGTAATCATCGGTTCCTGAAGCAGGAGGATCGAGACTTTTTTTCTTTTTTTTTATCACCTGTCTTAGGTGACGGGTAGTTTGAGCATTACCTACCCCTCTCACGTTCCAAGAAAGGATGCTAAACATCAGAAACCCATCATTTTCCCTCGGCCCTTCTGCAAATACTTCTTATTCTCTAGCTTTTTCTTTTGAACAGAGAAGCTATCGGTCTTCCTTTCTTCCTAGCTGCCGCGACTGGGATAGTTTTTTCTTTGCCGACTCTGCTACCCGAATCTGAGGATTCAGATTCATTGGTGGCCTCCTCCGTAGCAATATCCACCCATAGATCTATCCCATTGTCATCATTGATAGCCGCACGCTGGGCCACCGAATCAGCGTTTCTTGGGCTGTGCAGGCTGATACCGGGCTGAGCAGAGGGCGTGGGTTGTTGGCGCAATTGAGTCTGGATCGGTTCTTTCCTGGTGGTTCATGTCTATGGCCATGGCCTCCCTTCTACCCAAGGTCATCTCAGGTCTATTATCCCAGGTTTTAATAATCTGGTTTTCTTCAGCATTCATCGCTACAGTTCCTGCTAAGCCATGAGATTGCGACTTGAATTTCCGCATAATAGACCCTTCGCTGAACAACTGTTGGACCCCTGATAGCCAGCCCTCCCATTCGTCCATAACATTTCAGTCAATGGGGACTCCAGGGCAGGGGGTAGACGGATGCGATGTGAGGAAAGGGTTGGTTGATCTGCAGGGTTCTGAGGGCTCGGGCAGGGTGATAGGAGGAGGGGGTAGGTTGGCAGGAATTGGATTTAGGAATGGGTTGAGGGTGGGTTGAAGGGTTTGGAATGCTGCCCCATGGAGAGTGGGGCTGCCACATCGCAGGTTTAGAGGGGGACATGGGCAGGGCAGAAGGGTGGGGACTGCAGGTAACAGGGTATCCTGAGGAAGACCGTTAGGGGCATCAGAATGTCTGTCTGTCCCTAGTAGAGGTGGGGTATGGAATATGAAGGGAGTAGTAGAATCGATTGCCTGCAGACAGGCTTGGTTGTGTTGCTCAGTCAGGAATTGCTGGTTAGGTTGGTTCTGTTGACCAGTCGGTGTGATATTTAGTCGAACAGGTGCTAAGCAAGCACCCGTGACCTCATCGTCATCAGCATTCTCCATCATTTCTGGGGTCCTATCCATATCAGTAAAACCTGAGGCTTGTTTCTGCCCAAAGGATCTGATGACCCATTGTTTTGTGCCCTCTTGTCGTGGTTCCTTTCTCATCTCCTCCCCACTCCATTCAGATTCGATCGCCGTGGGAACTTCAAGCTGCACTAATATTTGATAAGATCTGCCCTCTACAACAAGGTTGAGCAATTTGCAGGGAACAAGGTCAATTGGGGGAGAGATTTTTGCCCTGGCATACCATCTGTTGCTGCCGTTCAGCGATGTGGGGTCCAGCTCCAGGACATCCCCCACTCGTTCAGCTATCTGACCAATTGTCTGTTCGCACCAGGCGTGCATCGGGATCCCCTCAATGCAGATCCAGACACCTCTGTTTGGAACGCTCATAGCTGGTCCCCACGATCTCACATTGTGCATACTGAGCTTGTTGTGAAGGAGTTTATCACGCGAGAATGCTAGCACCTCTTCCCTAGAAGAAAATTGCAAAGAAAAAACAGATTCAGATATTCGACATACCTTTATCTGAGCAGATCAATACTTGGAAGCTCAGATACCTTCGCACAGAGAGTGGATGGTGGGCGCCGAACCAGAAGATTCGCCTACCAACGCGTATGCCATGTCCAATATACTTTTGTCCGAAATCCACTTGGGCACAACGATATTACGGTTGGATGGAGGCGGTGGGGGAGGAAGAGATGTAGCTTCAGCATAGGATCGGGTGTTGCTGCTGCCTCTGAGGGGGATTTCATTGCTCTTAGCGGTCTCCTTTCTAATGAGGGCAGGTTGGATAGGGGATGAGATGAGAGGTTTTGGTTGCAGGCCTTTCTGCTTCGGACGCGGAATCGTGGTTCCGCCCTTATCTTCCTGAGGTCTATTAGATGAGCGATGGATCGCTCTGCTAACCAGCATTCTTCGGCGCCCCAAAAATCGTCCATTTAGGAGTTCCAGAGCTTGTTCAGCATCTTCCCGTTTCTTGAAAGAAACAAACGCAAAACCCTTACTTCGCCCAGTGGTTGAGAATGCGGGAATATATACATCTGCCAGAGCACCAAATTGCCCAAATCGAGCTCTAATGTCCTCTGTAGTAGCCGTGAATGTAAGGTTTCCAATGAATAGTCTGTCCGAATCTTGTCGTTTGTTCTTCTGTCGCACTTCCTTCCAATCATCATTCAGCCCGGCATTGCTGGGCTCGGTGATGGTTTTCCCCATCAGCGGCTAGGGCATCGTTTTTCCGAATGGATCGTATTGTTGCTGATGTTAATTGACCAACAGTCCTGCTTTGATCCTGACTTTTAACTGAGAAATCCTGCACTCTGTGGGTCGAACCGAACCCAGTTAGGTCCGATCGACAGAGCCCTGCTTCAACTCCTTGACTATGAAGAATCCAAGGCATCCGCACAACATTCTTCTTTGGATCACTTCTTCTTCTTTTTTATAAATGGGCAAGATTTTATTAAGCGAAAGAAAAAGGGAACAACGAAAATACAACAATGCTCACAAGTCCAAACCAGTAAGAGAAGCCAAATGACTAGTAGTAGCAGGTACAAACACCAGAAAATTGAACAAACAGAAACATTGAAATCACGGTGTAAAATCAATGCCCATTGAAGCTAAGGAAGCACATCATAAACTCATTATGCGTTCCGCAGGATGCCTTATTTTGCTATCTTGGACCATCTATTATGTGTGTCCCATCTTCAATATTGATTGTTCATCATGTGGGCCCACCTTTGATGTTAATCGTCCATCATGGTGGCCGACTTTCAATGTCCACCATCCATCATGTGGGTCGATGTGGACCATTTATTGTGTGGCCTACTTTCAACATGGGTCGTTCGTCATGTGGGCCCACCTTCTATGTCAATTGTCCGTCATGTGGGGCCCACCTTTGATGTGAACCATCCATTATGTGTGACCGCCTTGATGTGGACCATCCATCTTGTCAGCCCTCATCTTCGATATAGGCTGTTCATCATCTAGGCTCACCTTTGATGTCAACTTTCCATCATGTGGACCCACCTTCAATGTCCATCATCCATCATGTGGGTCCCTCCTTTGATGTATACTTTCTATTATGTGTGGCTCACCTTCAATATGGGTTGTTTATCATGTGGGACCACCCTCCATGTCAACTGCCTATCATGTGGGTCCGCCTCGATGTTTACCATCCATCATGTGTGTCCCACCTTTGACGTGGACCATCTATTGTGTGTGTGGCCCACCTTCATTATCAGTCATTCATCATGTGGGCCCACCCTTGATGTGATGGGAGAGATTGTAAAGAGGAGAAGAGGGCAATGTGGAATTTCTTAAAAAGTTTAGAAACTTGTCCTCCCCCCCCTCCCCCCCCCAAAAAAAAAAAAAACTTAAAATGTCTAGAAGCTTTAGCAATATAAGCTCTTTTTTTTTTTTTTTTTTTTTCTTTTTTTAATAAGAGAACCTTTTATTGAATGACAAAAAAGGAGCTATACAGGACTTCGGGCTCTTAATAAGAGAACCTTATACAGCAATATAAGCTCTTAAAAAAAGTAAACTCTCCACGCCTAAATAATTAGCTATATAGTTAAGAGGTAAAACCACTTATGTTTAGATTAGTGGATGTAAAATTAGACCATCAAACTATATATTTTCGGAAAAAATACGTTTTTTTAGAAGTAAGCAAATAAGTGTAGAGATCGTAAACTATACTAGTTACATAATTAAGTACACCATACTAGTAGAATATATTATTTTATTATTATAATGGTATGCATGGGAATGTCACCAAATCTGAATTTTGAAATCTACGTTGTCTGATGCCCCCTTTTCATGTCCGGTCCCGAACCACTCATTGTTTCCATGTTGCATAGGTTGTATCTCGCTTGTAAAACTGGCATGTGCAATACAGTTGGAATCTTGGAGAGAAGGGGGAGGAAGGAATTGTTTCCAAGTTGTGGGAAAGGGAGGAGAAGTGATTGTAAAGACTAGGTTTGTTTTGGTGGAAAGAGGACTGTGAATATGGTTTTCAATGCAGCTTCATCCCAAATCATCTAAATGCTCATTCAATTGCTTTAAAACCATTCTCATCTCCTTTTATATTACATGATTTTGTTGTTTTAAATGACTAATTGCATGTCTTTTTTCTTTCTTTTTTTTTGGCCCGTGGCAATTCTCTTTACATATAGTAGACAGGATTCTGCCATCTGGAATAACTGACCCAGTTCTTATTTTAACCTATTATGTTGTAGGTGAAAATGTTAGAAGATCTTCAAGACATTGAAATAGCTTCAACGCTTGTTTGTTTTAACAAAGACAATGACGAGTCTGTCGATGGTAAATATAAGAAGCTGTGCTGTAACATTGATCCGCTTCCTCATGACAGTGAAGACTATCAGTTGGTTGAGAAGTATTTCCTCACGACTCATGCTCCTACTCATACGGTGGGGTTTTTAACTTCTTCTTCCAGTACTAGGTTTAGTTTTAAGCTGATGCACCTGGGACTCATTTTAGTTTTCGGAATTTTCTTTTGAATAATTCTTAGGATTGGACTCTTGAGCTGGAGGAAGTTTTTGCACTTGATAGAGAAGGAGAATTTGACAAGTTCAGACCTTACAGGGACAAGCTTCAGAATAGGATGCTCTTGTGGCATGGTAAGCCAATACCCACTAAGAAATCTAACTTGAGCGAATGTAATAATTTCTTCATCTGGTTCGCTGCACTTAAATTGGATATGAGGTGCAATGGTTCAGACCAGTATGTCCCAACTTCCAATGTGGTTTAACCACCATGCTGACAGATTAGATGAGTGATGGTCTATCAGGGTGAGACTTGAAAGAGCCAAGTTGGCAGCTATTCTTGTGATCATCAAGCTTTTTTGCCATTGGTTCTTTGGAATCTCATAGTGGAAGGGGATTCCAGATCACCCTTCCCGTAGGCTTCTATGGCATCTAGGTCCTCCCTGGAGAAGGCCTTCACTCTCAACGAGTTCTTTTCTAAGGCCAGCATTGCACCTTCATAGATTCAACACTAATGACAAATGAGTTGAAGAAGTTTGTAATGATTATCGAATTGCAGCAGTGTTTTCTCTTTTCTTCTCTTTCTCTCTCTTGTGAGCAAGCAATTTAAATCATTAAAATAAAGAAAACCCAATACAAAAAAAGCAAATGGAGAACAATGATCTTTAAAAAAACAAAAACCAAAAAAAACAAAAACAAGATTCAGTTAAAAGAGTAAACGAATTGTTTAATTGAGAAGCAAAAGCGATAGAGAAAGAGGTTATGACTCTTAAGATCCCATGGGCTGTCATCCCTGCTGACCCAAATCCACAGAATTTGAAGCCGTTCTTCAATGATCTCTGCTGCAGACCACCCATTCAAGACCTTAGAACCTGCTGCTAAATTTTGCATAATTGTTATCGTATTGCAAATCATAGTAGGGCCTGAATCGATTGTATCTCAAATAATGTCGTAAACCATAAGATTTTTTTATTTCAATTTCTTAAAAATCAGATTAATGAATGAATTATAAATAAATTAGAAAAAAAAAACTAAGTAAACATATCAATTATTCATTTTCCATAAATATGCAACGAGAAAGAAACTTATCATGATTCATGATATTATCAATTGCGAACCTATAACTTGAAGGACTTCAAAATAATGTTATCCTCAAAGAATAAAAATTGTCATGTATTAAAGTTCAAATCATAAAGTGCAAGTTTGTAACAGGGCTTTCAAAACAATCTTTTCCAATTTTCATTATTATATAAAGAATGAAATAAAGCTTTTAGTTTACAATCACATAATGAAACTTTAGAAGAAACTATTTGAATTTAAGGCACTTGGAAAAAATAAATAAAACGCCTTTAAGTTGAAGTCAAATCCGTTTTTCTTTTTTTTGAAAGATGAAATTTTATTAGAAAAAAACAAGAAGATAACCTACATAAGAGGAAAAGCAAAACAAGAAAGAAAGGAAAAAAAAAAAATACAACCCCAACCCAGAGCTGCCAAGACCAAGACCCCAGAAATTGCCACGATTGTTAAGACGCCCACTCCCTAAATAGCGTAGGACTTTGCTAAAGATCTGACATCAGAAATTCTCGAATTGTTGAAACCCCGATTGTTTGTCTCTAGCCAGATAGACCAGAGGATTGCAAGAAACATCATTCGTCACTTCTTCCTACCAAGCAAGCCCTTGTCTTTGCCGTGCCACGAACTAAATAGGCCTCCCACATATTCTGCCATAACCTAATAAACCCCAACTATCTGTATCTTACGAGATCGGATTTTCACAGAAAAGTAGCAACGAATAAAGAGGTGATTGACAAATTCTTCATCTAGGAGACAGAGGCTGCAAGCATTAGGCAAAACCATACCCCTTTTCTAGAGGTTATGGATAGTAAGAACACGTCCCAAGGAGCCAAGCAAAAGCTGCCACCTTTAGAGGGGCTCCATAAAACTAGATCATCCCCATATGGTTGCTCCCTGATGGATCAACTGAGCTCAATAGGTTTTAGGAGAGAGTCCTCTTCACAAGTTAGAGATAGGCCTTGCAACCACGAGAGGAGAAACGTAAGGTCTAAAAGTTCTTCGTTAGACAAATTCCTCTGCAGCAAAGGGATCCAAGCACCATTAACTCAGAACCTTGAGAAACAATTCGACACCAAAATATCCTTATTAGAACTTAGGTAAGCAGGGGAGAGGAAGGTGTTGGGGGCCGTTGCACAAAACCTTAGGATCTAGCCTCCCAAATACACCAGAATTATGGGATAATAAATTAATGAAATAAATCAAAGCACAAACCACACGACATAAGAGATTTTTACGTGGAAAATCCTCAAAGAGGTAAAAACCACGGGACCTCGTCCAGAGCAACAATCCACTATGAAGTAGAACGTTACAACTGATCACAAGCACACACTGCTTGGATCAAACCTTCTTCACTCACGTAGAAGTGGATGAACAATAAGAAAATAATGAAATGGAGAGATCTCACCGATTACAAGGATGTAGAAGCGCTGAGACGTCGACTGCGAAGTAGATCACCTCTACGAGCAGAATCTCCCTTCCGCAAGCTTCTTCTCTCTCTTTCTTCTTTCTCTCACCTTTTGATAACCCTAAAACCCTTTAGAAATCCTTTGTATAGCTTTAGGAAACACTCTTGCATTACCCTAGAATAGCCCTAGGACCCCTATTTATAGTTTAGGAAACTCCTTTCCACACCTCTGCAAAAACCACCTCAAATTTACGCAGTCTACACCAAATTCAGACTCAATCTGCGTAACCCTTGACTAGTCGAGCAGCCCACTCGACCAGTCGAGCGAGGCCCTCGACTGGTCGAGCAATAAAAAGGCCGGTCGCTGGACTTTGAGTCGAGCAGTCCGGTTGAGCAGACCCCTTCGACCGGTCGAGCAGCACAGTAAAACACATTTCGATTTACACCATGCTGCCCAATCTCTCCTCTGAACTGAGAGGAGGAAAACCCCATCAGAAGGAATATTTGAGGGGGGAAGGCCCGCACCATGGGTGTTCCCAAAATCTGATTTGATCACCATTTCCAAGGATGAAGCTAAGTTTAGGGAAAATTTTAGAGGATAGTTTAACAACACCTTTCCACAAGAATGAAGAATGATAAAGAGAAGAGGGTTTAAGACTAAAGAACATATTTAGCAGCAATAACAGGCCTCTATAGGCTGAAATTTTCAACGGCAAATCTCTAAATCCACTTACCCAACAAGCCTCATTGACTAGATCCAAGCATCTGATTCCAGACAGGCCTCCTTCCAATTTAGACGAGGGAATCCTGAACACAGGTAAATTTGATTGCACTCCTTTAGAAATGATTCCCAATAAGTAATAGATCGATTCGGTGTTTTGACCAGTTAAGAGGAAGAAATCTTCTTCTTTTTTTAGTTTTTTAGTTTTTTTTTTTTTTTTTAAAGGCTCCACAATTTGAGGTCAAAGATAAGATCCATCATTTTATTTTATAAAGGATAAAACAATTGACATGTTTTAAAAGATTCTTAAAGTCCCCTCAAATTTAAAACCATGAAATGGTAGGCAACTAAAATTTTAAAAAGAAGGGAACAACTATAATTTGAATAATAAATCTGGAGTTGAATAGTAAATCGTAGGATTCAAATCATGGAATTGCTGGTGGTATCCAATAGGGTGAGCGAGCCATTGTGGAAAAAAAAAAAAAAAGATTGTTTTATGGACCCTTCTGCCATTTGCCAGATGCTGGGAGATATGAAAAGAGCTCAACAATCGTATGTTCAAGGACACTCGGAGACTGCTAGAGGCTATCGGCAATGAGATTTGCAGCTCAATAACTGAATGGGCAGCAGACATTGTTGTTAAAATCCTATGATTTACAATTTAAGTCTAATCTTAAGCAAATGATTAGAATCCCATTTTAATATGCTTTTTTTGGATGAATCCTAGGACCCAATTTACATGAAAACTTGCTAAAGAGTGACTATAGATAGAGGACGCTATTGAGTAGTGAAGGACTAGCGCGGGCCATTTTTCTCTCTTTGCACATACACACGCCTATTTGGGATAGCCATGCCCTCTCTGAAGTTTGCCCACTGTTAGGACTTTCTAAGGGCCACTAACCAAACAAATGCCAGGACCCTCCGGGTAGCTTTTCTTTTCCTGTATGCATAAACATTCATGTGAGGTAGTTGATCTTACATATATATAAAAACACACATGCATGCACGCGTGTGAGAGAGAGATGCTCACACACTAGTTGGCGTGTGGGGCCCACCATGTATGATATCTTGCCTCAAGAAACTTGTCCCACCATGAAAATGGGCTGCCAAAAATAAGGTCGACCCAACTATCAACCTGATTTTTGGGGCATCCCCTTTTTTATGGTGGGACAAGCTTGCTGGATGGCTAAGATATTATACAAACACCATGGTGGACCCCACATGTCAACTAATTGAATGTACAACTGTACAAGTAGTTGTTTTAAGCATCTCTCTCTCTCACACACACCCCATTCTCATGAGAACTTGTGATGCGGACACAAGCGCATTCAAGGTGTACCAACGAGAAAAGCGCCCCACAAGTGTCGTCCTTGTGGATAGGCGACTATTGAGGAGCTGAAGACCTTTCACATGTGATTGGACATATAGAAGACCCCACTCAGGGAAGACACATGTGAAGGAAGATTGGAGAAAGAAGACCGAGCACCCGAACTTTCCCGCACTTATGTTATTTGCGCGTTTTTCTTAAGTTAGGGGTCTATTTGCGTGTTTTTGCTTAAGTTAGGGGTCGTCTTTTGTATTTTATATCTTTATTTGCTTATTCTAGGGGTTATTTTAGTAATTCTATGTCTTTATTTGCTATTTAAGTGGGCTAAAGCCCTAAATCCGAATTTGAACTATTGATGAATGAAAAGCAAACCCTTTGGTTGCCCTCTTCTTCTCTTCTCTCTAATGGTACTTCTTCTCATCCCTTGATCTTCTTCTTCTAATTTCTTCTTGTGCCCCTCCAATTTCCTCAAGGTAATTATTTCCTTCTTTCTCTTTTCTAGTTTTGGCTAATCCTTCTTCGATCAAAACTTTGAGAATCGATCTAAACCCTAAACCCTCAAATTCTCAAATCCCTAATCCGAGAAACTTCTTGGTTCTTCGGACTAGTGATCTTCATTGATCGATTGGGTGTGACCACCGATGCAGATCGGGAGGTCCTCCCTCGCGGATCCAACCTAAGTAATAATTGAATTCCATACTCCATGGTTGTGATGATGGCCGCTTCATTGCATGTTTCCTTTATGATTTTCTTAGTTATGATGATTACTGCTAGAATTTTAGATCATTTATTCCTTTTATTTCCGCTGTTTAATTATGTTCATGAGCACGCATCATAATTTGGGTGTCCTGCGTCAAATTTGGTATCAGAGAATAGGTTTGCATGGTTTTTGTCTAGATCGAGTTATCAAATTAGGGTTTCCAGATTTGCAGATTTCCAGATTTGCAGATTTCCAGCTTTGCAGATTTCCAGATTTGCAGATTTGCAGATTGAGATTTCCATTTGCAGATTTCCAGATTTGCAGATTTCCAGATTTGCAGATTTCCAGCTTTGCAGATTTGCAAATTTCCAGATTTGCAGATTTCCAGATTTGCAGATTTCCAGCTTTGCAGATTTCCAGATTTCCAGATTTGCAGATTTCCAGATTTGCAGATTTCCAGATTTGAGATTTCCAGATTTCCAGATTTCCAGATTTAGAAAGTTCCAGATTTAGAAACTTTCCAATTTAGAAAATTTCCAGATTTAGAAAATTTCCAGATTTAGAAAGTTCCAGATTTAGAAAACTTTCCAATTTAGAAAATTTCCAGATTTAGAAAGTTCCAGATTTAGAAACTTTCCAAATTTAGAAAATTTCCAGATTTAGAAAGTTTCCAGATTTAGAAAGTTCCAGATTTAGAAACTTTCCAATTTAGAAAATTTCCAAATTTGAGTTGTTTCCTGTGTCAACTTAATTGTGTCAGTTCATAGTAGTTTTGCATTCATCACATTCATCTTGAAAGTCATAACACCTAGTAGTCTAGTTGGGTAGAGTTTGGTTCAAGTCTTCACTGTATGCCCACGAGAAGAGGTAGAGGTTTCGGACTTCAACCTACCATGAATAACGAGCAGTTATCTGAGCAACTTGCTCAATTGATACAAAAGATAACCGCCCTAGAAGCGGGTCAGAAGCGCGAGTTTGCCCGCCTTGAGAACCAAATTACCACTACCATGACTAAGGTCGAGCAACTAGAGGCGTCCCAAAAGGAAAATCCCGTTGTAGGGGATGATGCGTACTCCCAAGTGGGAGGAATCATTGAAGAACGCGCTGCCACACGTGGTGGTAATGAAGATAGAGATCGTTGGTAACGGTCGTGGTGTGGTGCGAGAGGCACGAGCCACATGTGATCATCAAGACCGTTATGATCCAGATGAGCGTGCGATGAAGAGTGTGAGAGTTGAGGCCCCGAGTTTTGATGGGCGCTTGGATCCCAAGGCATTCCTTGACTGGGTTGCTGACATGGACCACTACTTTGAGTGGTATGGCATGTCGGAAAACCGTCAAATGCGGGTTGCTAAGATGAAACTTGTGGGTCAAGCCAAGCTCTTCTGGACCAACACGAGCGTAGGATAGAGAGAGTTGGTAGAGCCCCTATCATGCATTGGTATGAGATGAAAGAGAAGTTGAAGGAGAAGTACCTTCCTCTCTCATACCGCCAGAAGCTCCTTGACCAATGGCAATCCTTACGCCAAGGGTCAATGTCTGCCGCTGACTACATCGCTAAATTTGAAGAATATGTGATGCGATGTGATATCCGAGAAGACCCTCTAGTAACGCTCTCGCGTTTCAAGACGGGCCTTCGTGCGGATCTTCAGCGCGAGCTTATGACTCGGCCCTTAACGGACTTGGATGAAGCATATCAAGTCGTGCAGGAGTTAGAGCAATATCTGAAGGCTCCTGTCGTTCGTCGTTTTGAGTCCGAGACTCCAGTGCTAGATCTAGTTCCCAGGGAACTAGACCTAATATTGGTAGTCAACCTAGGGCACAGGCGACCATTTCGCCTAGGCCTAGGGAGGACAAGGGGGTAAAGGGGTTCTTGGTGCCGGTCCTAGTAACATGAACCAAGTGAGGTGCTATGAGTGTGGCAATCTTGGCCACATGTCTAATCAGTGTCCTACGAAGAGCCGTGGGAGAGCCTTAGTTATAGGCGAGTCCCACGAGGGTGGAGATGACCAGGGTGATTATGAAGTTGAAGAGTATCACCCTGAAGGAGGACTTACTGATGAAGAAGAAGTGGATGGAGAAGCAACGCTTGCAGTAGTCAGGCGTGTGCTAGCTCAGTCTAGAAGTAGTGCTGACTGGCGTCGAAGCACACATCTTCTACACTATTGCCAAGTGTGGTGAAAAGAATTGTAAGGTGATAGTGGACAGTGGAAGTTGTCAGAATGTGATTTCCACTAGCACCTTAGATCGCTTAAAACTGAAATCCACACCCCTCCAGACCCGTATAAAGTTTCTTGGGTTGACAAGACATCCCTACCTGTCACCCAGCAATGTCTAGTCCCCATCGAGTTTGGGTCATACAAAGAGTCCCTGTGGTGTGATGTCTTACCTATGGATGTGGGACATGTTATCCTAGGTAGACCGTGGCTATTCGATAATGATGTCACGATCTTTGGCCGTTCGAATGCGTGCTTTACTTTTATGTATAACGGTTAAAAAGATCAAACTTAATCCCATGCCACCTGAGAATACACTAGGGGAAGAAGAAGGATGAGAAGGCAAGTGAGCCTAGAGGAATGGGGAAATTCAAACCTAAGTCTCTACATATAATCAGCGCAAGAGAGTTTGAAAAAGAGGCTAAGGAGGATTCTATGGTGTATGCCCTTGTGGCTAGAGAGATTACACCTGAGGTTCCATCAGAGTTGCCCCGTGAGGTGACTTCGGTCCTGAAGGAATACAGTGATGTATTTCCTGAAGACTTACCGAATGAGTTGCCACCTATGAGGGACATACAGCATGTCATTGATCTTGTCCCAGGGTCTACTCTACCGAACCTTCCTCACTACAGGATGAACCCTGCAGAGCATGCAGAGTTGAAGAAGCAAGTTAATGAGCTTCTGCAAAAGGGTTTCATCCAAGAGAGTATGAGCCCGTGTGCCGTGCTGCATTGTTGACGCCAAAGAAAGATGGCACGTGGCGCATGTGTGTGGACAGTCGTGCCATAAACAAAATTACTGTCAAGTATAGGTCCCTATACCTAGACTTGATGATATGCTTGACATGATGGCCAGGTCCACTATATTCTCTAAGATAGACTCAAGAGTGGATATCACCAAATCCGTATACGCCCAGGAGATGAGTGGAAGACGGCGTTTAAGACGAAAGATGGGCTGTATGAGTGGTTGGTCATGCCCTTCGGCTTGACTAAACGCACCTAGTACTTTCATGCGGGGTGATGACACAAGCTTTGAGGCCGTTCATGGAAAAATTCCTAGTGGTGTACTTTGACGATATTCTTATTTATAGTACCACTAAGGAATCACACCTTGAACATTTAAAGAAGGTCTGTAGTGTCCTTAGGAAGGAAAAGTTGTACGCTAATCTTAAGAAATGTGCATTCATGTCTAGCCAAGTTGTGTTCTTAGGATTTATAGTGTCATCTGAAGGGATGCGCGCAGACCCTGAAAAAGTCAGGGCCATAGTTGAGTGGCCGGAACCAAGGAACATTCATGAGGTGCGAAGCTTTCACGGCCTAGCAACTTTTATCGTCGGTTCATTAGGGGTTTTAGCACGATCATGGCTCCCATTACCGAGTGCATGAAAAAGGGAGAGTTCGTGTGGTCTAAAGCCGCAGTCAAGGCTTTTAAGGAAATTAAGGGCAAGATGGTAGAAGCTCCTGTCATGCGTCTACCTGACTTTTCTAAAGTCTTTGAAGTAGATTGTGATGCGTCTGGTGTCGGTATAGGTGGAGTGTTTGAGTCAAGAAGGACACCCAGTGGCCTATTTCAGTGAGAAACTGAATGAGGCAAAACAAAAATACTCCACTTACGACAAAGAATTTTATGCGGTAGTGCAATCCCTGAGACATTGGCGACACTATCTCCTACCGCAAGAATTCGTTTGTTTTCTGATCATGAGGCGTTGAGATATTTGCATTCTCAGAAGAAACTCAACCCAAGGCATGCCAAGTGGGTAGCGTTTCTTCAGGAATATTCGTTTGTTTTGAAACACAAGGCCGGGGTTGAAAACAAACCAGCAGATGCCCTTAGTAGGAGAGTGGCGTTGCTCAACTCCTTGAGTGTAGAGGTAGTCGGATTTGAGCAACTGAAAGATGAATACCCCACATGTTCTGATTTTGGGGGTACTTACGCGTCGCTCTCTAGTGACCAGCATATTATGGGTGAATATGTTCTTAAAGATGGCTTCCTTTTCAAGGGAGACAGACTTTGTATTCCCCGTATGTCCCTTCGTGAATTCCTCATCTGGGAGCTTCATTCAGGAGGGATAGCTGGCCATTTTGGTCGTGATAAGACCATTGCCCTCGTGGAAGATCGTTTCTATTGGCCAAGTCTCAAGCGAGATGTAGCCAAAGTTTTAGGGCAGTGTCGAACATGTCAGCTGGCCAAAGCAAAGAAAGCAAAATACCGGGCTGTACACGCCATTGCCAGTGCCACATGCTCCGTGGCAGGACATTAGTATGGACTTCGTGCTTGGGCTTCCCAAGACTATTAAAAAGCACGATTCCGTTTTTGTCGTTGTGGACCGTTTTTCTAAAATGGCGCATTTTCTCCCATGTTCGAAGACGTCGGATGCGTCTCATGTTGCTCGTCTCTTTTTTGATGGTGTGGTGCGTCTCCATGGGTTACCTAAAAACCATAGTGTCTGATCGTGATGTTCGATTTACTAGCTATTTTTGGAAGACACTGTGGCATTATGGGAACTCGTTTGCAATTTTCTACTGCTTACCACCCACAAACAGATGGTCAAACTGAAGTGGTAAACCGTAGCCTTGGAAATCTTCTACGTTGTCTAGTGGGTGAACATGTTAAGACTTGGGACCTAATTTTACCAACTGCTGAACTTGCTTATAATGGGTCAGTTAATAGATCTACAGGGTTGAGTCCTTTGAGATTGTAAGTGGTTATAAACCTAGAATGCCCATAGATCTCTTACCTATGTCTGTTACCCAAAGATCTTCTGAGTCAGCCGATGCATTTGCACGCCATATTCATGATTTGCATACACATATTAGACAGCGGTTAAATAAGAGCAATGATGATTATAAAGTTTCAGCTGATTCTCATCGTAGAGTGCAAGAATTTCAAGAAGGAGACTATGTAATGGTGCGAATAAGGCCAGAGCGATTCTCTCAAGGATCTGCTAAAAAATTACAAGCGCGTAGTGCTGGACCATTTAAGATATTACAAAAGGTTGTCCAACGGTCTCGGATTCCAACGCGTATCGGATTGACCTTCCACCTGAAATGGGCATTAATCCAACTTTTAATGGGAAGATCTAGTCCGTGCCCATACTCCCATTATTGATACATCGTCCCTTTCATGGCCTTTTTCTGAGTTTGCTACCCAACCCCTTCCACCCCCTCCTCCACCTATTACCCATAAAGAAGAAATTGAGGAAAAACTTGGATGACGAGATAGTATCCACGAGAGATGGAGGTTTCAAAGTATCTTGTCAAGTGGAAGAACAAACCGTCGTCTGAATCTACGTGGCTGTCGGGCGACGCATTGCAGGGTATTGATCCAGATCTGCTAGAGCGCTACAAAAGTTTCAAATCGTCGGAGTCGAGTTTTTCTCACCCGAGGGAATTGATGCGGACACAAGCGCATCAAGGTGTGTACCAACGAAGAAAGCGCCAATCACAAGTGTCGTCCTTGTGGATAGGCGACTATTGAGGAGCTGAAGACCTTTCACATGTGATTGGACATATAGAAGAAGACCCCACTCAGGGAAGAACACATGTGAAGGAAAGGGGAGAAAGAGACCGAGGCACCGAACTTTCCCGCACTTATGTTATTTGCGCGTTTTTTCTTAAGTAGGGGTCTATTTGCGTGTTTTTGCTTAAGTTAGGGGTCTTTTAGTAATTTATATCTTTATTTGCTATTCTAGGGGTATTTTAGTAATTCTATGTCTTATTTGCTTATTTAAGTGGGCTAAAGCCCTAAATCCGAATTTGAACTATTGATGAATGAAAAGCAAACCCT
>JAJHSJ010000018.1:47366806-47430442 GCA_021015155.1 Magnolia officinalis | reverse complement strand
CTCTTTTTGAGCTGGAAAAGTGACGAAATACCTATATTAGCAGGTAACCTTTGAACAGGAGTCTATTCGGTGAGTTTTGAGACTATATAAGGACCTTAACCCTCTCTCATGGCAGCCATACGAATTTGGAATTGAGAGATGGAAAAGAGAGAAAGTGAGGAGAAGTGGGAGAATCTCCCAGCCGTCGTTCCTGCCACCACACGGGCTGCACCGCCCCTTTCAGACATTTTTCCCGGCGTTTCCGGCGTCGTTTCTAGGTAAGAAACCCTAACCCTAATCTGATTTGGGGCTTGGGTGGTTGTAGGTTATGAAATAGCTAACCTATGTTGTTCCTTAGGGTGCCAAACTGCCGTAGAGGAAGCTTAGCAAACCTATCAACTCCGTTACGATTCTACGACAAAAGGTGCGGACTTTAGGTGTATAGGTTACGTTTTTTCAACGCTTTCAATGTCAGATAATGATAGATTCATGATCTGCATGCAATTGCACATGTACAAGTGCTTTCTTTCCGTTTCCTGTTTCGATTAACGTTGTAGAATATGGAATTTCACATACTCTAGGTATACGTAGAAATACCGTATACGTATTTTTTTTGGAATAATGTTTGACATGTTTATTTAATGTATGATTATACAATACATGGATAAAATACTAGTTTGGCAAAAGAATCGCCGTAATATATGTTCGCTTGTAAACACTATGTATGTTGAAATTGTGTATTCTAGAAATACCGCATATGTGTAAATTTTGGAAATGTAATTGTCATGATTATTTGTTGTATGATCATGGTATACGCGGATAAATAACCGCTTGGCGAAGAGTTCGCCCTAATACATGTTTGCTAACATACACTATGTATGTTGGAATAGTGTATTCTAAGTGTTTGTTGAAATGACTAAGTAAATATGGATTTATGATTTATGTTTGTCATGTGTATTGAATGTAAGAACATGATTGAAATGTACTAGTCAACCCCTTGACGAAAGGACTTGCCCTAAATCACGCCACGGTCAATACACTACACATGTTAAAGTGTGTAGTCCAAGTGTTTGTGGAAATGACTGAATGAATATAGAACTTGGACCCATGCTTGCCATGACTATCCGTCGTGGGGCACGCGTGTTATGATTGGGGTAGCTCCCTAGTAGAGGGATTTGGCCTAATACCTATGTGATCAACATATGTCATGTATGTGATGTATGTAGTTCAAGTGTTTCTTGAAATGTCTGAATGAGTAGTAGTTAGCAAATTGTAATGTATAAGGGTGTTGAGACATGATTCTCAACCTCTTTTAACTATGTGTATGATCTCCTTTAATAGTTGTGTGATTAGGATTTGAACATGTACAAACTCATGCTTGTGTTGTGATTTATAACATGCTCAACTGCTTTATGATATTGACTATGTAATGCATATGTTTAATTTATAATTACGTTGTACGATCCGTCATGGGTGATGGGGGAGCGGAGCAACGAGTGCGTGCAATAGCCCTGGCAGCCCTAAACGGATAATACCGAACCTTGATTGTATGAGTTGAATCTTGATCCATTACTGCTTTATTTATCTGCAATTGATTGTGTTTGGGGCTATGATTATGGCCCAGGCAATCGGTAACGGGATTGAATTCGTGGCTGAGATTCATTTGCCACGTGGGATGTGTTCGACGAACTCGAGTCGTGCGTTGCCTGTCGGCAGTGGCTAGGCCACACGAAGTTGTTTATGCACTTCATGTCGTGCAGCTCAACAGGCGATCGTGCTAGTCGAGCTCGTCAAGTAACCCGATCTGCCTTATGCATGTTCACCCTGTTTGGACGCTACTGCTTGAACCTACGGTACCAAACTTACTAGTGAAACCCCCCTTTAACCATTGTACCTCGATCCGCTAAGACGCATGAGCCGGCATGGTGGTATGGGACACCGTGGTCGAGCTGTCGGCCTACGCTGGGGCCATGTGCCTCCCCGTAGTGACCATTGCACAACCAACTCGTGAGCCGAATATGGTGGTATGGGACACTGTATTCGAGCTGTCGATACTTACGGCGAGAGCCGAGTATGGTGAGACCTGTACTCGTGCTGACGGGCGACGAATCCTCCGTAGTATCTTCGAGTATACTCCAAGGGTCTGTGATTGGCGACGAGTCTTTCACAGCAACTAGAGTATGAGTGGAGCTGAGTACGGTGAGACCTGTACTTGAGCTGACGGCTAGTGATTGAGCCGAGTACGGTGAGACCTGTACTCGAGCTGACGGTCAGCAATTGAGCCGCATACGGTGAGATCTGTATCCGTGCTGACGGGTGACGAGCCCTTTGTGATGCCTTCGCTAAGCCTCTCAAACCATAATATCGTATGAGATTAACTAGGATTGACGACCCTAGAATGGATCATGTTTGGGAATGATACAAGGGAGGTACCTTTGTTTCCCAATCCTGCTGATTGAAAAGGACTAATAACAACTTGGTAATCATGCTCATCATCACACTGCATGTGCCTGGAAGATGTGGAGCACTGAGGGAAGAAAGCATGCCGCGGACGTAAGATGGTGTCGCATGAGGGAGTATGTCGGTGAGGGCATGCATGCATCACTGCATTTCATACTTACATTAATAAGAGTAGTTAGGATTGTTTGATTTTACTGCTTTATACTGCTTTATCATACTGCTTGACTGAATTGATAACATGTTAACCTATGCTTTATTGTTCCACTGAGTTGATCACTCACTCCCACGTTACGGGACGGTGTTTGCAACACCAACCAGATTTGTTGAGTTTCAGGTGATGGCGATGCTTGTGAAGCAGAGCCGGACTACTTCTGTGATGATAGGAGGAAATCTCCTATCTGTATCTCTCTGGCAGGTCAATGAAGACCTGATATTGTATTGACGGGGCTATGGTACATGGGATAGGAGGCATTACACTTCCTCGCATTTGGTACATTTTAGAACTGCACTTGTATTTATTTTAACCTGGTAATGTTATCACACTCTGGAAATTCATCATAGTATATATATTTTATCTATCTATCACAGTCTTCCGCTTGCAAATTTAACTGTCTCTGGAGTATGATATGCTGTTTTGGCTTAATCTCACTCATGTTCAATGCTTGAATATAGTCAACATTCAATCATCATTCATTTTGTTGCATAAGTGATGTTCTGGAACTCGGGAGTTGAGTTTATGCTCGACCCCCGATTTTCAGGGCGTTACATCATGCTCCTGGCGCGCTCAAGGATGGTCCTGTTAATGCGCTCAGCCACACCGTTCTGTTGCGGTGTCCCTGGAATCGTTTTCTGATGTTTGATTCCATTTGTTGCACAATACTCCTCAAATCTCTTATCATAGTATTCTCCCCTATTATCAGATCTGAGACATTTACTGTTTTACCTGTCTCATTTTCTACCATTATTTTTCACTTTTTAAATACATCAAACACATCAGATTTGTGCTTTAAGAAATAAATCCACAGTTTTCTACTAGCATCATCAATAAAGGAAACAAAATAACGTGAGCCACCAAGAGATGATACCTGTGCCGGTCCCCACACATCAGTGTGTACAAGCTCCAACAGATGCGTCTTTGGAGCGCGTCCTGTCTTCTTGAAACTTACCCTCTTCTGCTTGTCATACACGCAGTCCTCGCAGAATTCCAAGTTAATAGACTTCAGCCCTGGTAGCTTCTCTGGGACTTACGTGCTCCAAGAGGGTCTCTACCCAGAGTGCATTACGTCCATGATAGAATATTTGAATCACTGGTTGTGATACATCTTACACATCACTTGCACTTATAGAGAATATAAACTGAATCATCAAACGAACATAACTAAATCTGAAACATAAAGATGTCAACTGAGTTATGGAGGTTCTGGAATGGCAAGGCACATGCCCAAGCCATAGAGACAGACGGCACGAGGCCAAAATAATAAAGAGAAGAGCAGCAAGGGTCAACTCAACACAAGTGGCAATGGCCAATCATAATCAGAGAAGAGAGACAAGGGTCAACTCTATAATAAGGAGAGTGGCAATGGCCAACTCAAATAAAGAGACGAGTGGCAGGGCCAACTCCATAAGTTGATAAGGCAGGGGCAAGGCTTGTATCCATGGCCTCACATAAATTCAGAGAAATCCCTTATGATGTTCATAATCCAGCAGGGCCAATAGTTGTAATGATAATAACTGAATCAATTGATAGGATAATTCCCAAATACATATAAACGAGAGAGGCAGGATGATTCACATCAATAGAGGTATGAAAAGGCAAGATAATTCACATCATTAAAGGTAAGAAAAGACAAAATAATTCTCATCATTAAAAGTATGAAAGGCAAGATAATTCACATCTTTAAAGGCATGAAAAAATAGGAGAAAATATAATAACTTAAATTAGTGTAAGCTTAAGGATAAAACCCTCACCTTTGCCTTTTTATCCTTCGGAGGTGTTCCTTATGGTAAGTCTTAACTTGGTTTTATTCCTGTTTTTAGATTTAGATTCTAATTAGACTAAGTATGTTTAAAGACGTTGGATTTGGCAAGCCGTGTAGTGGCCCTATTTTGATGGGTTTAGGTCCATCCCAATCACTGTGTAAACTTGGTTGGTTGTGATGGCAACCCTGTGTATAGGGATTTAGAAAGGAAACAGAAAGCAAGAAAGGGATGAAAGGAAAACAAGAAAACACAGAAGTATTTGAATTTGAACCGTGTGGAGTGGATTTGAAATGTCTCAATCGAAATTCCTTCTTGCTGAAGAGACCGAGGCTGCGCCTTCTTTCCTTCTCTTTCTTTTTCCTTTCCTCTCCCTATCCCTGTTTTGCTGCTGGACGATCGCTTTCTCTCTCTCTCTCTCTCTCTCTCTCTCTCTCTCTCTCTCTCTCTCTCACGTCTTTCCTTACTTCTCTTTCTCCGCGTTCGGATTGATTTTATAGGTTTGGAGAGAGGCTTCTAGACTCCTCTCGCAAACTCTTGGTTTCCCTGTGTAAATCCTACGCAGGACGTTTGCTGAAAAGAACCGACCGGACTTACGCTGCCCTGTTTATATTCGTAGCAAGGATCCAAACGGTATGACGGCTCACGGTCCCCCGTTCAATCCAATCTGCCACCATGGACAGGGTCGGGGCCCGAGTTCTTGAGGTTTGGACGGCCCTGATCGAGGTCGAGATCGCGGTCCCAGATGCCCTGTGTGCGGAAAGTTAGATCGTGTCGATTCTTGCGTTTGATTGCGGAACGCCCAGGTCTGTGTTGATTGGTGGGATCCATGCTCCTAGGTTTCTGTTAGATCCGAACCCTCCACTGCGTCCTCTACAGAATTTTGATCAAGAGGAAAATGATCTTGATCCAAGTTTGGTGTGGTCCCTCGAATCTGTTTCTTAGCGGTGGTTTGGATGCAACGAAAGGATGGGACCGACTCCTGATCTGTTTCCTACAGAGTTTTGGTCGGTTTTGGTTGGAGGTCTCTTCCGTTTCGAATGGACGGTCTAGATCGACCATTCGGATCGGTATTGATGGCCCACCACTCATCCAGCGGAACAGTTGCTGTTTCAAAACTGTTTGCGGGCGGGATTTCAGGAGAAGTGAGATTCGTCGGGTCAAACATTGTTTGACCCGACCGCTAGTTCGGTGCGCATCCGGTGAGCACCCGCTGTGCACATGCACAATGCAGGGTGGGGTCCACTGCGATGTTTTTCAGAAATCCACTCCATCCATTTGCTTTCCCACCTATTTTAAGGGCTAAGCCCCCAATTTGAGGCGAATCCAACGGCCAGGTGGCCCATGTTTGACTGAATATCTGTTTTAACCCATCATTCGTGTTGATCCAATGGTTGATCTTGGTTATGTACGGTTCATTATGGTATTTAGGCCGGATATCAGGTTTCATGCCAAGAGGATCGTGGGAACCATGTGATCTCATGTCCAGGGGTTTAGTTCAGCGACAATTTCGTAATTATTGTTGGGTTCTGTATGCACCTTTTTAACCATTCTTACAAACAGACATGCGTCCCAACTATTTCAGATAGAGAGTTAGTATCATACACACGTATATATATCACGTTGAATTTTATGGTAACGCTCGAGGACTTTCGATTCTCGAGTATCGAAAAGTTCTGGGCGTTACAATATCCCTCTCTCTATATATATATATGTGTGTGTATAGAGGAATGCTCACACGTGCACCTTTTTACGTGAGCACCCCTATGCACTTTTGCACACGTGTCATGGCCATAGAATCTAAACGGTCCACGTGATGCGGCACCCCCTGAAACTCTATTGCACCCATTTTCAGGCTGATTCAAAAACCTAGTGGGCCATAGCAAAGAGAAATGCAAATCAAGGGAGAAAACTGTCTCCTTTTTCCATGGCCCACCAGAGTTTTGTATTGGGCTAAAAATTGGCTTTGTGAGGTTTAAGGGGGTGCCACATCATGTGGACCGTTCAGATTCTGTGCTCATGACATGTGTGCAAAGGTGTGCATGGGTGCTCATGTAAGAAGATGCATAGGTGAGCATTCCTCTCTCTCTCTCTCTCTCTCTCCTCTCTCTCTCTCTATATATATATATATATATATATATATATATATATATATAAATCTCTCTTTACTGTGTGTGTTTTGTTGGGGGCCGTTGCACAAAACCTTAGGATCTAGCCTCCCAAAAACACCAGAATTATGGGATAATAAAGCAATGAAATAAATCAAAGCACAAACCACACAACACAATAGATTTTTATGTGGAAAACCCTCAAAGAGGTAAAAACCACGGGACCTAGTCCAGAATCCAGATCAACAATCCACTATGAAGTAGAACGTTACAACCGATCATAAGCACACATCGCTTAGATCAAACCTTCTTCACTCACGCAGGAGTGGATGAATAATAAGAGAATAAAAGAAAAACGGAGAGATCTCATCGATCACGAGGACGTAGAAGCGCTGAGATGTCGAGTGCACAGTAGATCACCTCTACGAGTAGAACCTCCCTTCCACAAGCTTCCTCTCTCTCTTTCTCTCTCTCTCTCTCACATTTGATAGCCCTAAACCCTTTAGCAAACCCTTGCAAAGCTTTAGGAAACCCTCTTGCATTACCTAGAAAGGCCATAGGCACCCCTATTTATAGTTTAGGCAACTCCCTTTCGCACTTCTTGTGAAACCGCCTCAAATTTCCGCAGTTCGCACAAGATCCGGACTCAAATCTGCGTAACCTCGACTGGTCGAGCAGAGTCTTCGACCGGTCAAGCACCTCCCTCGACTGGTCGAGCACCCCGAAGAAAATTCATCAGATGGTTGCTGGACTTTGAGTCGAGCCCCACTTGACCGGTCGAGCGCCACCCACGACCGGTCGAGCAGCGCGGTGAAATACTCCGAATTTTCAACCCGCTGCATTGTCTCTCCTCTGAACTGAGGAGGAAAACCCCATCAAATCTCCCCCTTTCCAACTCAGGAGGAGTTCGCCTTCTTCAAGCCAAGCCAGGTTTCTACAAACCGCAAACTTGCCCTTGAGCAATGCCTGGTCATCATATCTGACCCATTATCGTCCGTGTGGACCTTCTCAAGTTGTAACACCTTCTGTTCCAAAGTATCCCTGATCCAGTGATACTGAATCTCTATGTGCTTCGACTTGGAACGCTGACTTGGATTCTTGCTCAAGTGTATAACACTTTGACCATCGCAATAGACCACGTGCTGCTCCTGCTTTAGGCTAAGTTTCTGTAGGAACCTCTTCATCCAAAGCATCTCTTTACATGCTTCTGTGACTGCAATCTACTCGACCTCTGTCGTTGACAACGCTACGACCTTCTGTAGCTTGCTCTGCCAAGAGACCGCTCCCCATGCAAACGTGAACATGAACCCCGATGTAGACTTCCTGGAGTCTATGTCACCTGCTATATCTGCATCTGTGTAGCCCTCTAACACAGGTTTTCTGTCACCATAGCATAGGCTCAACTTGGATGAGCCTCTTAGATACCGCAGTATCCACTTCACCGCTGCCCAATGTTCTTTGCCAGGATTGGCAAGATACCGGCTGACAACACCAACCTCATATGCTATGTCTGTGTGCGTACACACCATAGCATACATCAAACTTCCTACTGCTGACGCGTAGGATATCTTCTGCAACTCTTCCACCTCTGCCTTTGTCTTGGGACACTGCCTGTCGCTCAATCTGAAGTGACAATTCAGTGGAGTACTGACCGGCTTCGCTGCATTCATATTGAACCACTCTAGGACTTTCTCAATATACCGCTCTTGTGACAGCCAAAGCTTCCTGCTGCTTCTGTCACGGGTTATCTCCATTCCTAGGATCTGCTTAGCTGGACCCAAGTCTTTCATCGCGAATGACTTGCCCAACTCTTGTTTTAGCTTGTCAATCTTCTTGATGTCTTTTTCCATGATGAGCATGTCATCAACGTATAACAGCAGAACTAAGAAATCACCATCTGAGAACTTGCGCGTGAACACATAGTGGTCCGACTCCGTTCCGTCATACCCATGCTTCAACATAAACGAGTCAAACTTCTTGTACCATTGTCGTGGAGCTTGTTTCATCAGCCCATACAAGCTATTCCTCAGCCTACACACCATATGCTCTTTGCCCTTGACTTCGAACCCCTCTGGTTGATGCATGTAGATCTCTTCTTCCAGGTCACCATGGAGAAAGGTAGTTTTAACATCTAACTGCTTTATCTCCATATCCATGCTAGCCGCCAACCCAAGCAACACAAGTATGGATGTCATCTTCACCACTGGTGAGAATATCTCCTCGAAGTCTATACCTTTCCTCTGACCAAATCCTTTCACCACAAGTCTGGCCTTGAACCTCGTCTGTGAATTCTTCTGCTCAACCTTCTTTCTGAACACCCACTTGTTGCTCAAAGCTTTCTTGCCCTTAGGCTATTTCACCATATCATAGGTGTGGTTCTTATGCAATGATTACATCTCCTCTTGCATAGCTTTCAACCACTCCCCCTTATGCTCGTCGGCTAGGGCCTCAGAATAATCTTCTGGATCTTCCCTATCAGTCAGCATAATGTACTCATGTGGCGAGTACCTCTTGGACGGCTGTCTGTCCCTAGATGACCTCCTCACCTGTGGCTCAACAGGTGGATCAAGTGGGGGCTGCTCCCCTGGTCCATCTTCTGAAGGAACTCCCTCGTCCTCTGTACCTTGCTGTACTCCCCCGTCATCAGGCACCACGGGAGGAATAATCGAATCCATGTCCTCTAGCTCACCTGAACTAGGCTGGTTCTTCTCTGGCTTACCAATGCCCTCTATACACTAATATTCAAAGAAAACCACATCTCATCCTGACGAGCTTCTTCTCGGTCGGATCTCACAATCTGTAACCGAACTTTTCATCACCGTACTCCAAGAACACACACTGCCTGATCTTCATATCGAGCTTGGACCTCTCGTCCTTTGGTACGTGAACGGATGCCTTGCATCCAAATACCCTGAGATGACTGTACGATGGATCCTGTCCCCACACCTTTCAGGTACTTTTCCATTCAACGGAACTGATGGAGACTTGTTTATCAGATACACTACTGTGTACATTGCTTCTCCCCAGAACGTCTTGGGTAATTTCGTATGGGATAACATGCATCTAATTCTCTCTACAATGGTGCGATTCATTCGCTCAGCCACACCATTATGTTGGGGGGTCTTGGGAACCGTCTGTTTATGCCGTATACCCAGGGACTTATAATACTCATGAAAGTCGCCAATGTATTCACCACCATTGTCAGTGCGAATGCACTTCAATGATCTACCTGTCTCTCTCTCAACTATAGCATGAAACAATTTAAACACACCAAAGACCTCGTCCTTGGATTTCAAAGCATAAACCCAAACCCTCCTAGATGCATCATCTATAAAAGTGACAAAATACAATGCCCCACCCAAGGTTTTTGTCCTCATAGGACCACAAACATCAGAATAAACCAAATCTAATGCATGCACTTTATTAACATGAGAAGCAGTTTTAACAAAAGAAACTCTATGCTGTTTCCCTAATAAACAATCAATACAGGTTTTGAGAGGTATACTTGTCATGTCTGGAAGGAGCCGCTTCCTCGCTAGTACCTGAAGCCCTTTTTCACTCATGTGGCCTAGACGCCTGTGCCACATGTCAATAGCTGAATCTTCCGCTGTGTTCAACCCACCCTTGCACACACTGACACTTGCCTTGTAAAGGGTGCAACACTTCTTTCCTCTGGCTGCGATCAACGAACCCTTGATGAGCTTCCAGCGCCCACCAGCAAACCGGCTTTCATAGCTATCATCATCCAGCTTTCCCATCGACATCAAGTTGAGGCGAAGGTCTGGGATATGACTCACATCCCTAAGAACCAATGCGCAGCCCGCATCGGTCTTCACACAAATATCACCAACCCCTACGATCTTTGATACGCCAGAATTTCCCATCTTCACGGTCCCAAAGTCACCTGACTTGTAGTTTGTGAAGAGTCCCTGCATGGAGTCGCATGAAACGAGGCTCCCGAGTCTATCACCCAGTCGGTGTCCTGACTCGTAGCCGTGAGACAAACATCCTAATCTGCTGAAAGAATAACTACAACGTCACCATCTGAAGCGACCGCAATAGAATCTGATTCATCTTCCTTCTCCTTTCCGTTTCCTTTCTTGTCGTTCTTATTTTTACGACATTCATGCTTATAGTGGCCTTCTTGCCACAATTCCAGCATTCAATATCCTTCTTGGTACTCGACTTGCCTCTTGATTTATCTCGGGCCTTCCCGCCTTTTCTGTTCTTTCATCTCCCTCGTTCTTGTGTCATAAAGGCCTCTTGCTGAGCGGACCCCTTAGACTTCCTCCTTGTCTCCTCATTGAAGAGACAACTAGTTACCTGTTCCATGGACACCTTTCCGTCTGGCGCGGAGTTACTTAGAGACACCATCAATGTCTCCCAACTATCAGGCAAAGAACTAAGCAATAGTAAAGCCTGTAATTCATCGTCCAGGACCATCTTCATAGCGGAGAGCTGGTTCAATATATTGCTGACTTCATTCATGTGCTCAGCCACAGAACCACCATCTTTGAACTTGAGATTCACAAGTCGTCTTATCAGAAATATCTTATTACTGGTTGTCTTCCTCTCATACAGCCCTTGCAGTTTCAGCCATAGGCTAGCGGCTGAGGTCTCCGTAGACACATGGTGGAATACGGAATCGTCCAACCATTGTCTAATAAACCCCACCGCCTTCCGGTCCAATTTCTTCCAATCATCATCTGTCATATCCTTTGACTTTGCTGATATGCCTTGAATTGGAGAATACAAGTCCTTGCAATAAAGCAAGTCCTCCATCTTAGCCTTCCATATGGTCCAGTTAGAACCATTGAGGCTGATCATCCTTGATGAGCCACCTTCCATAATTCAGAACCGATCCCACTCCGTTCAATGAACTTAGCTTTGATACCACTTTGTTGGGGGTCGTTGCACAAAACCTTAGGATCTAGCCTCCCAAAAACACCAGAATTATGGGATAATAAAGCAATGAAATAAATCAAAGCACAAACCACACGACACAAGAGATTTTTATGTGGAAAACCCTCAAAGAGGTAAAAACCACGGGACCTCGTCCAAATCAACAATCCACTATGAAGTAGAACGTTACAACCGATCATAAGCACACATCGCTTAGATCAAACCTTCTTCACTCACGCAGGAGTGGATGAACAATAAGAGAATAAAAGAAAAACGGAGAGATCTCACCGATCACGAGGACGTAGAAGCGCTGAGATGTCGAGTGCACATAGATCACCTCTACATCAGAACCTCCCTTCCACAAGCTTCCTCTCTCTCTTTCTCTCGCTCTCTCTCACCTTTGATAGCCCTAAACTGTAACATCCCGGATTTTTGCCAACCTGGGATTAGACGTCCTAGGGCAATGGGTTGATCCTAAGACCTTATCAACTTGTCAAAACTCAATCCCACAGTCTAAAATTGCTCTTTAAACCATTTTCTTCACAAATCCCACCCTTCACTACCTTATGCTTTCAATTTTTTAAAGCACTTTCGCCCTAGACACTAACTTAAACTAGCTAAGTAGTAAAACTTGGATCACTTTATATACAAACTACAAAGGCCTAAGTACCATCTCAACCAGAAAACAATTAGGATTAAATCCTTTAGAAATTTAATAAAGTTAACTAAGTGCAAAATGAAATCCGTTGAGATCGCTTTAAATACGATCTGCAAGACCCAAAACTTGCAAAATCAGTGACTCTAGGTTACCCTAAAGTTTAGAACCAAACTCATTTCCCGGCTGCTCTCGGGAATGAAATGAAACTTCGTATTAGGTCTAGGCCGCACCTCGGAAGTCCGATTAACACGAAGTTAAGGAACTAGGACCGCCTCACTGGGCTTGACAATCATCTCGAAAATCAGGTCCAGCCGATGTCCCACGGCCATTCGTTTGGATCTGGAGCGAGGGAGTGTGAAAAACACTATTCCCATTCCAAAATAAATATCAGGAATAGTGATCTGGCACCATTCGCTTGCGCATCAGTATTAAGCAACCAGACCGTCAAAATCAGACCAAATTACACCCTCGGATCAGGAAAAATTTCAGGAACATTTACATGTACTTGGAATTTCGGATCGTGACCCACTGACCGTTGAACTGAAAGTGGTCCGCCACGTGCGATCTGGGAATCCGATCGAGTCGAAAACGTAATCCCACATAGATCCATGTGTGGTGAGCTTAAGTCTGACGTTTGACTCAAGGAGGGCCACCAGAACCTCTCTTTTGAGCTGGAAAAGTGACGAAATACCTATATTAGCAGTAACCCTTGAACAGGAGTCTATTTCGGTGAGTTTTGAGACTATATAAGGACCTTAAACCCTCTCTCATGGCAGCCATACGAATTTGGGATTTGAGAGAGGGAAAAGAGAGAGAAAGTGAGGGAGAAGTGGGAGAATCTCCCTGCCGTCCTTCCCTGCTGCTATCCATGCTCCACTGCATCGTTCTCATCGCTTTCCCGGCGATTCCAGCCCCGTTTCTAGGTAAGAAACCCTAACCCTAATCTGATTTGGGGCTTGGGTGGTTGTAGGTTATGAAATAGCTAACCTATTTCGTTCTATAGGTTGCCAAACTGCCGAATACGGAAGCTTAGCAAACCTATCGATTCCGTCGCGATTCTACGACAAAAGGTGCGGACTTTAGGTGTATAGGTTAGGGTTTTCAACGCTTTCAATGTCAGATAATGATAGATTCATGATCTGCATGCAATTGCACATGTACAAAGTGCTTTCCGTTTCCTGTTTCGATTAACGTTGTAGAATATGGAATTTCACATACTCTAGGTATACGTAGAAATACCGTATACGTATTTTTTTTGGAGAAATGTTTGACATGTTTATTTAATGTATGATTATACTATATATGGATAAAATACTAGTTTGGCGAAAGGAATCGCCGTAATACATGTTCACTTGTAAATGCTACGTATGTTGAAATTGTGTATTCTAGAAATACCGTATATGTGTAAGTTTTGGAAATGTAATTGTCATGATTATTTGTTGTATGATTATGGTATACATGGATAAAATACTCGTTTGGCTAAAGGATAACCCTAATACATGTTTTACTAACATACACCATGTATGTTGTAATAGTGTATTCTAAGTGTTTGTGGAAATGGCTGAATGAGTATAGAATTCTCATTCGTGCTCGCCATGACTAATTGTCATGGATTCATGATTGATGTATTGGCGATACCCCTTTGACGAAAGGATTTGCCCTAAGTCACGCCACGGCCAATATACACTATATATGCTAAAATGTGTGGCCCAAGTGTTTGTGGAAATGACTGAATGGATATGGAACTTGGATTCCTGCTTGCCATGACTATCCGTCGTGGGTGTACGCGTGTTATGATTGGGGCAACTCCCTAGTGAAAGGATTTGGCCTAATGCCTATGTGATCGACATATGTCGTGTATGTTGATGTATGTTTGTTTAAGTGTTTCTTGAAATGTCTGAATGAGTAGTAGTTAGCAAATTGTAAAGTATAAGGGTGTTGAGATATGATTCTCAACCTCTTTTAACTATGTGTATGATCTCCTTTGATAGTTGTGTGATTAGGAATTGAACATGTACAAACTCATGCTTGTGTTGTGATTCATAACATGCTCAACTGCTTTATGATTTTAACTATGTAATGCATATGTTTAAATTTATATTTACGTTGTATGATCCGTCATGGGTGATGGGGGAGCGGAGCAACGAGTGCGTGCAACAGCCCTGGCAGCCCTAAACGGATAATACCAGACCTTGACTGTATGAGTTGAATCTTGATCCATTACTGCTTGTCTATCTGCAATTGATTGTGTTTGGGGCTATGATTATGGCCCAGGCAATCGGTAACGAGATTGAACTCGTGGCTGAGATTCATTTGCCACGTGGGATGTGTTCGACGAACTCGAGTCGTGCGTTGCCTGTCGGCAGTGGCTAGGCCACACGAAGTTGTTTATGCACTTCATGTCGTGCAGCTCAACGGGCGATCGTGCTAGTCGAGCTCGTCAAGTAACCCGATCTGCCTTATGCATGTTCACCCTGTTTGGACGCTACTGCTTGAACCTAGGGTACCAAACTTACCAGTGAAACCCCCTTTTAACCATGGTACCTCGATCCGCTAAGACGCATGAGCCGGGCATGGTGGTATGGGACACCGTGGTCGAGCTGTCGGCCTACGCTGGGGCCATGTGCCTCCCCGTAGTGACCATTGCGCAACCAACTCGTGAGCCGAATATGGTGGTATGGGACACTGTATTCGAGCTGTCGATACTTACGGCGAGAGCCGAGTACGGTGAGACCTGTACTCGTGCTGACGGGCGACGAGTCCTCCGTAGTATCTTCGAGTATACTCCAAGGGTCTGTGATTGGCGACGAGTCTTTCACAGCAACTAGAGTATGAGTAGAGCCGAGTACGGTGAGACCTGTACTCGAGCTGACGGCTAGTGATTGAGCCGAGTACGGTGAGACCTGTACTCGAGCTGACGGCCAGCAATTGAGCCGCATACGGTGAGATCTGTATCCGCGCTGACGGGTGACGAGCCCTTTGTGATGCCTTCACTACGCTTCTCAAACCATAATATCGTATGAGATTAACTAGGATTGACGACCCTAGAATGGATCATGTTTGGGAATGATACAAGGGAGGTACCTTAGTTTCCCAATACTGCTGTTTGAAATGGACTAATAAAAACTTGGTAATCATGAGCATCATCGCACCGCATGTGCTTTGTAGATGTGGCGCACTGAGGGAGTAAGCATTCGCGAACGTAAGATGATGTCGCTTGAGGGTGGTTTGGCAAGGGCATACAGCATCATGTCATTTCATTCTTGCATTTAATAAGAGTAGTTAGAATTGTTTGATTTGTACTGCTTTATCATTACTGCTTGATTGAATTGATAACATGTTAACCTATGCTTTACTGTTCCACTGAGTTGATCACTCACTCCCACGTTACGGGACGGTGTTGTACACACCAACCAGATTTGTTGAGTTTCAGGTGGTGGCGATGCTTGTGAAGCAGAGCCGGACTACTTCTATGATGATAGGAGAATTCTCCTATCTGTATCTCTCTGGCAGGTCAATGAAGACCTGATATTGTATTGGCGGGGCTATGGTACATGGGATAGGAGGCATTACATTTCCTCACATTTGGTACATTTTAGAACTGCACTTGTATTTATTTAACCTGGTAATGTTATCACACTCTGGAGACTCATCATAAGTTATATATTTTATCTATCTATCACAGTCTTCCGCTTGCAAATTTAACTGTCTCTGGAGTATAATATGCTGTTTTGGCTTAATCTCACTCATGTTCAATGCACGAATACAGTCAACATTCAATCATTATTCATCTTGTTGCATAAGTGATGTTCTGGAACTCGGGAGTTGAGTTTATGTTCGACCCCCGATTTTCAGGGCGTTACATAAACCCTTTAGCAAACCCTTGCAAAGCTTTAGGAAACCCTCTTGCATTACCTAGAAAGGCCCTAGGCACCCCTATTTATAGTTTAGGCAACTCCCTTTCGCACTTCTTCTAAAACCGCCTCAAATTTCCGCAGTCCACACAAGATCCGGACTCAAATCTGCGTAACCTCGACTGGTCGAGCAGAGTCCTCGACCAGTCGAGCGGCCCCCTCGACCGGTCGAGCACCCCGAAGAAAATTCATCAGATGGTCGCTGGACTTCGAGTCGAGCCCCACTCGACCGGTCGAGCGCCACCCACGACCGATCGAGCAGCGCGGTGAAATACTCCGAATTTTCAACCCGTTGCACTGTCTCTCCTCTGAACTGAGGAGGAAAACCCCATCATGTTTTTGTGTAATATAGTTTTAGAATTATTTTGTTTTTTCCTCTTTAGGACCAAATCTTGAATGTGCAAACTCTACCCTTGGTTAGAATTATAAACTACTCTACTTAGTCTCCTTTTACATGCTTGATTAGGGTCTGTTTGATTTTTCAAAGCTTGTGTAAATGCCCTTTAAATGGGTAATTATTACCATTTCACCCCGTGTGAAAATCCATTGGAATTTTCTGCCTTAGAAACCGATTCAAAAGAGCTAGTTTAAATTTGTGGACCCTAAGGTGATGTATATTATATATCCATTTTGTCCATCCGTTTTACCATAATATTTTGAGGCATGAGTCGAAAAATGAGGCAGATCCAATACTCAAGTGGCCTACACCAAAAGAAACAGTGGCCCCAAGAGGTTTTTAACAGTAAGTGATCGATTTCCTTTTTCCCATGGCGTGATCCACTTGAGCTTTGGATATGCCTCGTTTTTTGGCTCATGCCATAAATTCAGTTGGCATAATGGATGAACGGTGTGGATAAGCAACATACATCACTGTGGGATCCACAAATATTTTGCAGCATTCTCAATTTTTGCGTTTAAAGAGCAGTTTGTCAAATCAAGCATTGGGGAGAGTGATGTAAGTACCAAATGAAATAATTATTACCCATTTACATTTACCAATGAATTGGAAAATCAAACACAGCTCTTAATGTTTTTCACTTTCATTCATTAATATAAGAGAGAGAGGGAGAGAGAGAAAAAGGATGTGTCATCATTATTACCACTCACTAAGTCCCTAATTTATATATCAACCTGAGATGTTTGTTTCATTGTCGTGTGTTTTTTCTCAAGTGCTGATGGAATGCTGTTTGGAGCACTGCGTAGCTGCCCAATCTGTTTTCGTTCCCTGCGGTATTCTGGAGACCAGTATCGTTGCCATGGTGTATCAGCTTATGGCAAGTGTGAATACAACACTGCCGAACCTGTACGGCTGAAGGGAAAATGGAAAATTCCAGAAGGAACAAGTAATCAATATCTTTGCAAGGTTTGAAATTCTTATGGACACTGCAAGTGTTTTCCACTATTGCTTAGAAGGTGGTGACTCCATCCACCATACATGTGGTATGCATGTATGTCAGTCTAGACCATCCCAATCATGGGTTCATTCGTGGATGGTCAATGTCCCAAAGGAAATCGGATTGCTTACCGAGTAAACTCTGTTGGGCCCAACTGTGAATGTATGTAGTTTATCCACACCCTTCATCCATTTTTTCAGCTCATATTAGGGGTTGAGCCTAAAATTGAAGCATATCCAAAGATCAAGTGGACCACACCACAGGAAACAGTGGGAATAATGATTTCCACCATTGAGACCTTCCTAGGGCCCACAGTGATGTTTATTTGTCATCCAACGTGTTCATAAGATCATACAGACATGGATGAAGGGAAAACACAAATATCAGCTTGATCCAAAACTTCTGTGGCCTCCAAGAATTTTTCAACGGTAGACGTTCAATTCACAATGTTTCTTGTGGCGTGGTCCACTTGAGATTTGGATATGCTGCAATTTTGGGGTCGAGCCCTTAAATTATATGGTCAAATGGATGGACGGAGTGGATAAAATACATAAATCATGGTGGGCCCCACAGAGTTTACTCAGTACACAATCTGATGATAGTGGCCTCCTGATATCAGCCTTTGGAGCTGGCCATTTATTTCTGACCATCTGTCTGATGGTCACCAATTATGTGGCTATGATTGTTCCTTCTACATTGGGTCCCACAATTTGGACGATCTGGTGGATTATTCACTGCCATTTAAGAAATGTAGGAAAATGCGCATGATTCTCTCTAGCCCAATATTATTTACTTGACACTACATCACAAGTTCGCAATACATGATCTTCCTTCAGTGGTTCAAATCGCAAAAGGCAAACAAACCTAATCGGCTCCTGCCTCCACCATCTTCCAACGGAAGTTCGGAAAGTGAATCTGCTCCCGTTTCATCTCCGTCTTGTAAAGGTGACAAATTGGAAGATCTGAAAGTTGCAATCGCTGGATTACAGAAGGAATCCATGGTATGATTTTTCTTCAGCTTCATGTAATCATGCACTAAACAGAATTTCTATGAGTTACTAAGAATTAAACAAATGTGTGCAACACTGGAAAGTATGCTGCATGGTTGTGACACTGCCTCACCTTGCTTTGCTGAATGTTGAGCGCCGAGGCTGTGGGCTGTACCACAGCTTGAATTTTAGGCCCAGCAACTAATATGGTCTGGACCCAGCTGCCCTTAAGACCATAACAGATTGCAAATTTCATTCTTGAAGCCCAATAAATGGGCTGAAGTGCAGTGTTGGTCATGATCATGTTGGCATATTATTGGTGTTTGGTAAGCATGTATCGATCGATTTGTTAGTCCCTTGATGTAGACTGATATGCCATCCCCTAACAGCTCGAGCTTTTAGAGAAAGTGATTGTTTGACATGCTTTCAAAGTGGAAGGTCTTGTGTTTGAATGTTCAAATCCCAGAAGCAGCATATATGCATCCCTAATATATTCTCCCATGGGAGGCCGCTTATTGTGTGAGTTGTGAGTGTCCCTTCACCTGGGTCCTTGCACGGTATGTGGGACCTTGCACAGTATGTTCCATGCAGAGTTCCACCCTGCACTTGTGGGGGTGTGTTAAAGTCCCTTGATATACATTGACATGTCATCCTCTAATGGCTCCAGCTTTTAGAGAAAGTGGTTGTTTGACAGATTGGCTCCCCAATATTTGGTGCAGCGATTTACTTGAACATGACCTCATGTTTTTGGGTTGTTTGTGCTCAGCGGAATCAATTTTCTTTGCATGCTATAAGCATTTGCAAATAGCCCTTGGTAGATAATGCATGATACGTGTGCTAAGGTGCAGTTTAGGGCCTGATCATGTTGGCACGTGAGTTGTGTGGGTAATCATGTGTTGGTGGGTTTCTTGCGCTTTGTGTAACCAACTACTTGAGCTTGATATTTTAAGTTTGTGGATGGTTCATGCTTCACATTTTGCCTGGAAACTGCCCCTTTGTGACCCTAGCATAG
Source organism: Magnolia officinalis (assembly GCA_021015155.1). Lineage (NCBI taxonomy): Eukaryota > Viridiplantae > Streptophyta > Magnoliopsida > Magnoliales > Magnoliaceae > Magnolia > Magnolia officinalis. The sequence continues at coordinate 47,411,049 of JAJHSJ010000018.1, read as the reverse complement.
AATGCTCGCCCTTTGGGGCATGCATGGAATAGTTGGGCTGCAGGTTAATATTGGTTGGATTCTGGCATGTGATTGGTGTAAATGCTCTGCCTTTGCCAGTTTGAAGAGCCTGGGTAAAGATGGTTCCCTTAAGGAGCTCATTGATGGTTGGGAGGGTGCTTCAGAAGATGGTGTCCTTGGCCATTTTGTGGGGTATTTAGAAAGAAAGAAATATAATAATATTCAAGAAACAAGCAAGTGTTTGATGTTGATGATATGGCGGAGAATTTCATCCACGCTTGTAGGGTGGGCTATGGCTGGGCCAAAGGGATGTTTGTTCTTGATGCAGATTTAGGAAACAAGTTGGCATTAGTGATCCTGTCCATCTCGTTTCTTTTAGTTAGGTTTTTATTTTGTATTGCCCTCTTTTTCTGGTAGCATGTGGTTGCCCTTGGTGGGTGAATTATTGTATGCATGTGGGACTTGTAAGATTTGTTGGACCCATGTGGGTGGGTCATGTGAATGGTCAATGTATAAGACAAAGGAAGGTCAAAATAGTACACACTTAGGAATTTGTTGAGAATAAATAATATTTTATTTCATGAGCATGCATGGGATGCTTTGGCAGGGGTAGTAATTTGGGCTTCCAATGGTCATTTGTGTGGTTTTGTTGTGATTGCATGTAGTCCCAAGATAATTTTTTTTAAAAGGATAGTACCAAGATGATGATTAAATGGGCATGCATCCTTGGGAAGTAATATGGTGTAAATGTTGGATGGAGAGGTATATAAGATCCATGGGGAGGACCTCTAGAGTGGCTTGCCCAAGAACGAGTACCTCACGAACTTACTTCAAGTACAGATTCTTTTATCCACTGGACTAGATACAACTTACTTTCACTATGAGCCGCTTGATGAGCCCAGCAATAACAAGACTTTTCCTACATCGCCTACCGACGGAGCTGGAAGGAACTGAATGCAAACAACACTCTCTCTTCTCTACCAGCTCCCTGGAACTAGCGCTTGTTTTAGTAATGAAAAAGCAAAAAGCCCAAATAGCATTGCTTTAGCAAGGCTTTCTTTTAAAGCCCTCAAGTACCAGCATCCACTACCGGTTTGAAAAACTCTGTAAGCAAAGAACTCTATGATTTATCTGCTGACCGTAATGAGAGACGAAAGATAGGATTTCTACGGCTACCTAACGAGCTTACCGCTACTCGCATACCAACTATCCGAGCAAGAGAATGCCTAACTTTCCCTCCGATCAGCTGTCTCGAATCTCCTTCCCTGCGCTTGCTTGACGGAAGGAAGCACTCTCTTTGATCTACAAAGCGGAAAGCACGGAAAGAGTGTATTTGTTAGCTTCCGCAACGACCTCAAGAATCAAAGAATTGATCTCTAACTTCCGCTTTCCCGAGGAGTACTGGCCCTTAATAGAGTGTAGCTTGAAGACATAAAGCAAGGAGTTTGATCTCAAAGTGTACCTTCTGAGATTTTGTCTGAAACTAGCGGCTTTGACTCTGATCCAATACGCTTTCCCTGAGCTGCTTGAGCTTGAACAAGAACATGATCCCCACCTCGAGGACCAAGCCAAAGAAAGGGACCTATCTTGTTTTTTCTTTTAGAAAATTTTATATTTTTGTACTTGAGATATGCTCCTATGTAGTGGTCCTTCCATTGGATTCTTGTGTTCTTTTCCTCTTGTTCTTCTCTTTTGCTGCTGCACTAGTTGGTTTAAGGCAGAGTAACAAGAGGGTCACTTGCTCTTATTCCTCTGCCTCTTTTTATTTTCCTTTTTCATTTTAATAAATTTACTCACTTCAACAAAGACAAAAAAAAAAAAAAAAGGAAAAAAAATACCAATGTAAAAAGAGGAAGGTTGATGTGTGGTTTGCAGTCAATTCTAAAACTTCAGTGAATCTATCATTTAAAAGCTAACACCAAATTGCTGGGAGAGGCTATGATGATGATGATGATGATGATGATGCTAAGACTAGCTACAAAATCATCCATATGTTTCCCTACTGTTATGATATTTCTTATCTTTCGATAAGGTCTTGTTCTGCCTTATGCATATTAAGTTCAATTAATACGAGGCAATGTGCAGGAGGAATGGAAGACCAAAATCAAAGGAGTGGGTGGAACCGTTCATGCCAAGGTCAAGAAAGGTATGCGTTCTCTTCAAATCGTAGAGTATAATTGGGGATGCTTACCTCTTCTCCTAGAAAATCAGGGCTGGGCTCTTATGTGCATTTCTAACAAAGAAGTACTTCTTCACAACTCATTTATGGTATGTAGGCGTAGGCGCGTAGCATATATGCATGCCGAACATATTGACAATCATGGGGCCCATTGAAAGACGATGAATATTATTAAGGCCGAAAGGCCAAGAAAGAAAAAGGAGAGAACAAGAAAGGAAAAACAACAAGGAAAGAAAAGAATAACACCACAACCAACACCCAACAAAACTGCCCAAGGGGTGCCTAAACCCAAGAAGGCAACCCTTAGGGCTTCCAATCCCTAATACATATGATATAACTACCCGGTTAAGAATCCCTTTAGCATAGACTTTTTGGTTGCGGAAACAACGATTATGTCTTTCACCCCAAACACACCATATTACAGCCAAAAGGACCAACCTCCATTTAAAAGAGCCCAGCGCACCACCTCCACAGGCATGCCAGGACCGGAAGAGACTCTCCATCAAACCCAGCATAATCCTGACCATTGAGGATGATCCACAGTCCAAAATCAATTTAAGCAAATGATCTTCGCTGTCCCATAGGTGGCCATTCAAATGGATAGTTAAGAGAGTGGTCAACATTTCAAATTCAGTGGACAAACTCAGCTGGTTAAGATTGCCCAATGAGTATAATTTTCAGACGACATCCACAATGGTCCCCACAGTTTCTGGATGAGTGTGCATGTATATCATGTGTACCATGGTTAAGATCATTTGGTGGCCACGTAGGAGACTAGGGTTTCTGTGAAACTGTAATTTACGTGAATCAAAATATACACACTGAATGATCAATCTTTTGATCTATGCAAATGTCTTGAGTACGCTGCAGACTCTGACTGCTTGGTTGTGAGTGGAGAACTGGATGATAATGATACTGAGATCAGAAAAGCTAGGTGAGAACTTCTGAAGCCCCTGTTTATTTTATTCGGTTCTTATGTGCTTTCCTATACAGAGCATTTTTCATTAAAACACTGACACCCATTATGACAGGTCAATGAAAGTGCCCATTGTAAGGGAGGACTATCTGGTCAACTGTTTTACAGAGCAGAAGAAGCTTCCATTTGATCAGTATAAGATCGAAGCCGTCAGTGAGACTTCGATAAATGATAGGGTGAATTCTGAAGTCGAAGGAATACGTTCTGTGCATAAAGCATCTGGCCTGGAAGACTTGGGTCACATTCTCGAGGATGGGACAAGCATCTATAATACGAAAATGATCAAATCCGACCTATCGACTGGCGTTAACAGGTGGGATCCATTCAAAATCCTTCCCTTTTTATATTTTTCTGCATACCATACAGAATGCCTTTGTACACGGTCTTAAGAATGCATGCAATTGTGTTTGGATAATATGCTTCTTTAGCTTTGCATTGAAGGTGGTCATGGTTTGGTGATCCAGACTGTTGATCTGCTGGACCTTAAAAAAATTTCCAGATTTGAAGACAGTAGCCATCCAATCCTTTTGGAAGGTTGTTGTACTTTTTATTAACGGTCTATTTGCAGGTCACTGATCAAAGTGTTAAGTTCTTGTACTTAGTGGGTTTGTTTTGTTTTTTCCCATGTTATCAGCTATCCACAGTTGGGTCTTTCTAGATTGACAGTATGGTTTCCAAATATGGGACTTGTATGAACTAGTGCATCAGGACACTCTATTCATCCTACCAGATTCGTCCAATGTTCGAAATATCGGTATCGCGTTACGTATCGCACCCTTGGTATACAGATACGTATCGGTTAGCGCATGGGATATATCATTTGTATCAAGGAATTTATCGCACTTTTTGTGAAACATGGGGAAACATTGGCAACATGGTTGAATTTTTCAATGAAACTTAATGAATTGTTAAACAAGACCTTAATACACACTTTTAAATCATAACATCTCAAAAAAGAGGTGCACATAATAGGTTTCCTTTGTATAGTGTCCAAAGCTATGCGTTGTGTAATTGAACTAATGCAACTATATTCAACTTGAATGCATAACATTGAGAGTGTAGGTGATGATCATTTCATCAAACACTCTCAAATATTTCGAAATTAGTCTCAATTGACAGCTGGTTAAAGGAAATTTTTGAAAAAAAAATATTTTAATATTTTTAATTAAAAATGATATTTATTTTTCAAAAATTGACAAGGACTTAAGAAATAAGTATATCAGCCCTCATACATGCTTGATTTCATGTTTGGAGTGCAACATTGCAAGCAATTTCGGAGAAATTGGGGAAATTTCGAAATTAGAGTGTATGTAATGATCATTTCATTGAATATTCCTAAATACTACAAAATTAGTATCAATTGACAGCTAGTTAAAGGAAAATTTCGAAAAAAAATATGGAGAACATGAAGAACCAATGGATATCAAAATTAAAGCTCAAACTCCATGATTTTTTATGCAAAACATGAAGAACCAATGAATTTGTAACAATTTGACACTGATTTAACATAAATTCAACAAAAAAAAAAGGATCAGAAATTGAAAATGCTCACTGGATCGAACATGTGAGATATATCGGCACTACTTGTGTGTTTCGTATCACACAGGTGGGATACAAGATATATCGTGGGATACATCGGCCGATATCGTTGATATTTAAAACACCGGATTCGTCAATACCCTATAATACATGTTAAGAGAAGTACTTGGGGGAAAAAAGAAACTCTTGGTGTCTCATTTTTCTGCTTGCCATCAGATTTGTCCGTACCCTATAAAAAACCAATAGCATTCTTGAGTCTTTAACCATCAGATTTATACTAATTTAACATTTTGTTTTAAATCTAATATGATTTATAAGGAATTTCCAATGAGGTTCTCTATTTGATGCATAACCCGTACCATTTCAAGTACTGAAAGCAATCCAGGGTATTATGCAACGAAAGCTACATACTAGTCTGCTGTATGATTTACATAATTGAAGTTTTCATTTGTTTTCACGGAATTCATGTTCTTGCAATTGATATTTTTCTGTTTAAGGTAGTGCTTTTCAGCCTGATGTATGGATATCATGGTTCTAGCTAACATCTAGCAATCTTTCTGTGAGATAAGGGTCTACTGGACAGTGCCTGATGTCACAACTGTTTGTGGGTTCAATCCCAGATAATCTGTAAAAGAAAGTTTAAAGAAATCCTACTTGTGTGATCTTGCTGTTCTTAAGCTTGGCTAATTCTGTTCGTGAATAACCTGGCCCCATACATGATGCCACATGTGCCGACAAGGCATATGTGTAGATCTATCTATGTTACTCCACCGGGTGGTCCATGCTCTAGCCATAATGTATAAAATGAATGGATCGCTTGAATAACTTGCCACTTGGCCAAGTTTATTTTAGCTGTTCATTTGTCTAGAAAGATACACCGACCATTCTATCTTTTTGGGCTAGGACATTTGCAGTTGGGCCTACCTGATTGATAGCTCTAGTTTCCACACATGTGCTGCGTGGAGGATTTGATGGGGGTTGACGTGTATAGGCATGTGGAATTAGCATTGCCACTGTGTCCTATATCCTTGGTAGTTTTCTGTTAAGGCCTGACCACATCTTTGCCTTTGAAGTTATTACTTCCTTCAAATCATCCAAGAAGACAATGGATCAGACTGTTACGTGTTCCGCAAGTGGGGTCGACTTGGAAGTGTTGAAATTGGTGATAAAAAACGGGAGAAGATGTCAAAATCCAATGCAATTAAGGAATTCAAAAGTCTATTCCGAAGGCAGACAGGGAATCCTTGGGAAGCGTGGGAAAATAAAAAGAACTTTGAAAAGCGGCCCGGCAAATATTTCCCGCTCGACATGGTATGAGTTGCTTCGAGCCCAAGTTTTTTCACAATCAACTGCTTGCAGATGCACGCTTGCCAAACCCAAATGCAAGTGTGGAGGGGGCCCTCATGTGAAGGTGGACCACAGAAATATGATTAATGTGGGTGGTTGGTTATCCTTTTTCAACCATCTGCTTTTTGTACATGTATTCTATCCAATGAGTGGATTCGTCTAATTTTTTAATGTGTGCCATGAGACCGCCTGATAAATGGCTATACCTTTTCGAATGTGTGCAAGATTGGCAGTTGTGAGGAGCCTGCATTTGGCATTTGCAGATGTTCATCTGCAAGTAGCAATTCCTCTTTCTTGGAAATGTTCTTTCTCAATAGTCCCATCTCTGCCATTTTTGACTTCTTTGTTGGATATGTAGGATGATGGGGCTAACAAAAAAGATGCTGATGATTCAAAGAGCAAACTTGCTCCTCAACTGATAGAATTGATTAAGATGCTGTCTAATGTTAAAACCTACGAGTATGGACGGACACTCTTCTTTCTTTGTTATCTGGCTTGAATTCATGTAAGGTGAGGCATAAATGACTAGTTGTACTTAATGCCAGGGATGCTATGAAGGAGTTTCAAATTGATACGTCAAAAATGCCATTCGGAAAGCTAAGCAAAAGCAATATCCAGAAGGGTACCTCTTAAATCTCAAATTTATAATGCTCTGCAAAGTCATTTGGCAGTTCCATATAGAGTTGTATGTATGTAAGAATACTGCACTTGCTAAAAGTGTTAGAAGTTTTGACATATAGTACCCTCCCTTTTTCGTCCAAAGATAAATAGCACCCTCCCTTATTCTTTTTCCCAAATAATGCCTTCTTTTTTCCAAACATGGTTACAAACCACCCTGCTGTTAATTTTTTTTGATGGAAAAACTAACTGCGATTAGCAAAACCTTTCTTTAAAAAATGACAATATTATCCCTTTCAAACCACAAACTCCAACCCCAACCCTAATCTCTCTTTTCTATCTCTTGTCCCAAACCTAAACCCTAACTCTACCCTCTCCCAAACTAGGAGTGAAAAGGTCTTTTTCCATGGTCAGCAGTCAGCTGTAACAGTTTTGATATGGTTCCATCACATTTTGCTAACGAATTTTAACCACAGGGTGGTTTTGACCTGAATATAGAAAGCAGGTGTTATTTGGAAAATAAAAATAAAATGTAAAGGAGGGTGTTATTTATCTTTGAGCCAAAAGTGAGGGTGCTGTGTTAAAACCTTGAAAATTTTTGTTGTGTTGGGAATGTGTCGTCAAATATCGACACTTCTTTTCTTTCATTTGTTAGGCAGAACAGTCATCCTTTTTTTTTTTGTTATCTTTTATTATAATTTGTATACCATTTATATGGGATTAATGTATTTTTGACACTGGTAATCTTGTCTATGTCCAAGTCTAAGTTACATAGGCATAACAGTTCTGACTATTACTTCTGGTTTAGACCATAGGAGAGAATTTTGTGCATTCTTGTTTAAATATTTAATTCCAATTCTTTCAGGTTTTGAGGCATTAACAAAGATACAGATTCTACTAAACAGTAATGACCATGACACATGTGTTAAGAAGAGGTTGGAGAGCTTGCTCTGTGATGCCAGCAGTCAGTTCTTCACCATGATTCCTTCAATTCATCCGCATGTCATTAAAGATGAAGATGATCTTAAGTCAAAGGTATGTGTCATTGCACATGATAATATCTGCCTTTTTTCCCTCTTTTCTTTTTGCGACTGCCACATTTGGCCAACCCCCTCTCATTCTTGTCAAACTTTATTATCTACTGAAAATAATGTATGTTCTGGAAAAAAAGTGTGTTGTATTTGTATCTCTCTATTTTTTCCCTATTTATGCAGGTACTTGTTTACCATTCTTTATTCTTTAGTTTGATGAATGGCAAACCTTGTTCATTTGAAATGCCAATGCTTAAGTGAAAGTGAGTCACATTAGATCTAAACTGTGCACATATATGGCTTCTTTAGCCTCATGCTGCGACTGCAGCATGAACTCGGCATATCCCTGCAGAACGGTGGAAACATTGAACCATGTCTTCGCTGATAGCCCTGCTGCGGCTGAGACGTGGGATTTTTTTGGCTGCCTGTTTAACGTTAGCAGCCCCTTCATTACCTCTGTCCGTGGAATTCTATCTGCCTGGTGGAACGCATCTCGGCCCCACGGTAGATTATCCCACCTACAGAAGATTGCCCCTTGCATTATTCTCTGGCAAATCTGGAAGGCCAGGAACGCCGCCAGATATGACAGCCATCATATCCATGCTCTGGAAATCAGGGAAAAGGTGATGCGAGATCTTGAATCGCTCGCCTCTCTGTTCCCTGCCGCTCATCATCAGCCACCCATCTGTTTTCCCTCGGGTGATGTTTGGATATCTTCAGTCTGCCGCAACTCGGTTCCTCCGCGGATTGTCAAATGGCAGCTCCCACCTCCGGGGTGGTGCAAACTCAACGTTGATGGCTCTGCGAGAGGGAACCCGGGCCCCTCAGGGGGCGGTGGTATTTGTCGTTACCATAGGGGAGAATTCATTTTTGGTTTCACTGCAGCCTATGGTCCTGGCTCCAAAGTCTTTGCAGAGCTGCGAGCAATTCATGACGGACTTGCTCATTGTTTTCATCTGGGGCTTCAGAATATTGTGCTGGAATCCGACTCTAAGCTAGTTGTCGACTTCTTAAACGGGTCCGCTCAGCCCGGATGGAAATGGGCTTACTGGGTGCATCGCATCAGGAGGCTCAAATCGCTTGGTCAGGTTTGCTTATCTCATATCTTCCGAGAAGGGAATGAACCGGCTGATGGGATGGCCTGGCTTGCCAGCGACGCTCAAACGTCCACTCTCCTCAGGCACTTCTCCCTTCTGCCGCGTCGGGTCAGGGGTAGTTTTTTCCTTGACAAGGTGGGACTGGGTGCAATTCGCTAGGTCCACGTTAGGATCTTTACGGCCCCACCTGATTCCGCTTCTTTGAGTCAATCTGCCCTGCGTTTCTTGGCGATGGATCTCTTTTGTACATGTTCATCTTCGTTTACGATAGGCCCTTGTCAATATATTTGCTGCAGGGGCCCGAAAGTCTTTCTCATGTAATTGGTTCGTTAATATATGAATATAGAGGCTGATTTTGAAAAATAAAAAAATATGGCTTCTTTGAGATTAATTTAATATTCCCGGATATTCATCAATTTGTAATTCTCATCGCATCATAGCCCAGGCCTCTAACTTGGTTTGGAATAAATTCTTATTAATACTGAATATAGTAATTCGATCAAAGTATATTTCATGAAAAGGGAAGTAATTTGTTTCAAAGATTTCTTGAAGATCTAGATTTTTGTGGTAAGAATCGGATTTTAGGTATTTTTTGGTTGTTTGGCAACTCATTCAATCATCATCATCATAGTCATCATCATCTAAGCCTTATTCCAACCAATTGGGGTTAGCTACGTGAATACTATTATATCATTTCACTCGATCAATGTCTGTATCCTCAATTAAACTATTAGTCGTCAAGTCTTTTTGTACTTCCTCTACCTAAGTTCTTTTGGGCATTTCCTTTGCCTTTTAAAGCCTTCAACTTGAACCAACTCACTCCTAATTAGTCTAATTCAGACGAACCATTGAAGTTTACCTTCCTTATCTTATTATCTATTGGTGCTACTCCAATGCGTTCCTTTCTAATTCCATCTTTCCTCGTCTTACCACTCATCCATCTCAACATCTTCATTTCAGCTACAATTATTCTATGAACATGTTGTTCCTTGGTTGCCCAACATTCTGTCTCATAAAGCATGGCTAGTCTTATGGCTATCCAATGAAATTTTTGGGTCTAGTTTATCACATAGAATTCTAGAGGCACATATCCACTTCTTTTACCTAGCTTGAATTCTATGAGCAACATCATTCTCAATCTCTCAGCTCTCATGAATAAATGTGGGGTGAATCTTGACTGATTCCTTGTTTCCAGCCCCATTGTTGCTAAACTTGCATTCCATATGCTAGGGAATTCATTCAATCCCTTGTTTTCATTCTTCTCGAGGAATGTTAAAATTGGCCTATTATTTCTTAGGGGATGATCAATTTTGGTTTAGTTGAGATATCGAGTCCTCTAGGGAAACCTTTAAAAAGTGTAAAATTCTATTCTAATTGTAACGCCCTGAAAATCGGGGGTCGAGTATAACTCAACTCCCGAGTTCCAGCGCATCACTTATGCAACATAAATAATGCTGATTAAATGTTGTTTGTGTTAGAACAATAAACATGAGTGAGATTATACCAAAAATAGTAATTCATACTCCAGATCATTTGTATAAAGGCAAGCGGAAGACTGAACTACATATACATGCATGTAAAGAAACAAAAATCATTTTTGTACTCCAGAGTATGAATCTATCTGAGTTACCATATACATATGTTTGTTTGCGAACAAAATGTCAAAAATAATCTAAGGAGTGATCCCTGCAAATCCCGTCAGTGCGGCAGCCTAGTCGAAGCCGCCATAGTACTGCATATACGAGAACTCCTCCTGGTCCTCGTCATAATCAGGCTCCGCCTCCTATGTCATCGGCTCGTCTAAACCTGAGACAGAGTCTGGTTGGTGTGCGCAACACCGTCCCGTAACGTGGGAGTGAGTAGCTAACTCAGTGGAACAATAAAGCATAGGTTAACATGTTATCAACATAGTCAAGCAGTAATGATGAAGCAGTAAAATCAAACACTCCTAGCTACTCTTATTAATGTAAGTATGGATGCAAGTATGATGGATGCCCTCACTGACATACTCCCTCATGCGACACCATCTCACGTTCGCGGCATGCTTTCATCCCTCAGTGCTCCACATCTTCTAGGCACATGCAATGCATGATGAGCATGATTGCCGAGTTTTTTAATTAGTCAATTTCAAACAGCAGGATTGGGAAACTAAGGTACCTCCCTTGTATCATTCCCAAACATGATCCATTATAGGGTCGTCAGTCCTAGTTAATATCAGACGATGGTGTATTTTCTAGGTCACTGCAGAGGCTGTCAGGGCTGTTACGCACAAAGGTTACACCACTCCCCCATCACCCCTTAAACGATTCATCACAATACAGAAACAGGCCTAGTTCATACTCTATATACCGCTGCAAACCCTAAGGCGCACTGCGATTTCAGAGTATGCTCGAGGTCACTACAAAGGGCTGACAGGGCTGTTACGCACAAAGGTTGCACCACTCCCCCATCACCTTATCAATGTAGGCCGACAGCACGAATATAGTGTCCCATACCATGTTCACTCCCCAAGTATAGGGTTGTGATGTAGTAATAAACTCGGTAAGACCGAGGTCGAATCCACAGGGACTGAAATCTGTACGTATTCTGAAACTAACTAGAATTAGAACTGGAATAAGATGTAATCTAAATTTGAGTGAATATGAGTAATAATGGTGGAATAATGAACTAAAATATGTATAATTCAGAGGTAGAGAACTAGGGATTCAGAGGATCCACTTGTAGAGATCAGGGAGATCTACGCTTGATTCACGAACTCAACTGGACTTCGAGTCCCATCTTCATCCAGTTGGAAGATATATCACTAAGCACAATCTAAACTTCATTTAATTTAGTTTTCAAGTGATCAGACAGATGTAAATGAGAATGGATTCCATCACAAGACCATGCCCATAAGACAAAGTAAACAACAGAAGTAAACCAATCTACAGCTAATCTGAGAGACGTATGGATGTTAGGAGGGGTTATATCATCCAACCATGCCCAGGAGACAATGGCGAACAACAAGGCCTCCTAAATTCACAATCCCTGTAATGCAATGAACATACCTGAAGCTATCGCAGATCCATTGTAATTTCAGTCACAATAAACCATTAAAAACTACAAATATTCCATAAAATCAAACTAACATCAAATCAGTTCAGGGACATGAATCCAAGCCGTAAAACCTCCCCATCACGCTACAAGCTTCACCTCTTAGCCCTAGCTAAGAGGTTAGCCCGACATGATCGGTATAGATCTCTCAGAAAAGAACAAAATAAAATAAAATAAAAAGGAAAAAAAAACTGCTTCCACTCTCTCTTCACGTTCCCAAAACAAAAGCCAAGCCAAAGATCCCTTCTCCTTTCTTCCTCTCTGCCGTGAATGAGATCCCCCTTCTCCACTCTCTTCTCTTCCTAATATAGCTGCTGAAGTTGGCTGAGACGTAGAGACTTCATACAGGGGTCGGTTCGTGCGTAGGTTCTCCAGCAACAGTTTTAGAAAGTTGTTTGTTGTAGCCGGCTGCGAAGACCCGAGGCATGGGATTGAGAATCGGCGAGATACGAGTCTGATGCATGATCTGTTCCAATCAGACTCCTTGGCCTTGGCCGGTAGTCCCATGGAGAAATTTTGGACGGTCCAGATGGTCGGACCGTCCCTATCCTTTGCTGTAAAGCAGCCGGGATCGGCCGGCTATTCCTTCGCACGCAAAGCGTAAAGCTCACGCCGCTGAAGTCGGTGGGCCCCTGATTGGCTTCATACGGGAAATCTGACCCGTACACTAGATTCCCCTCGCAAATTCGGTCAGGTATGGGTGCTTTGGAAACAGTTTCGATGCGGCCCACTTGATATTTTTTTAAGACGTTCATCTCGTGTTTGATCACATAGACACCGTTCGCGGGACCTTCTTCAAATTTCCTCCTCTAGGCCTTGGTAAGAAGGACCTTGGGGTTCTGATTGACGGTATGGATCATCCTTTTGGATGATGAGTGGGGCCCACAACAGAAACCGATGGCCTCTGTTTGCGGACGCTGGAATCAACAGAAACGGAAACTTCCGTTTTTACGTTGGCTGCCAGTGAGGCCCATTCATCTAAGTTTATGAGGAATCCACTCCGTCCATTGATTTCAGGAGAATATTTCGGTGCCAGATAGATGGTTTTGGTTGATCGTTGAAGTGGCCCACTTGCTTGATGTCACGACCGTCTAATCTTGGTTTGGACAATCAAAACCCATTCTCTGCTACTTCTTGGAATTTTACCACCTACACAGTAGTAAGGGGGGCCACGTGGAGCTAATGGATGGTCCGGATCGGACATATGATCCATGTTGATGGCCCACCAGCTTCCGAAAAATCGGACAGCGTAAACGCTGTTTGCGCGTTTTCCATTTTTTTCTTTTTCTTTTAAAAAAACAAAATCGTCGGTCAGCGCAATCGCTGACCGACTGGCTTTGTTCGGTGCACGGCCAGTGCCGTGTACATGGTGTACACGCACTGGACATGTAAGGTCCATCATGATGTATGTACAAGATCTGCTCCGTCCATACATTCTGCCATATCATTTAAGCCGTCAATACCAAAGTTGAAGCAGTTCCAAATATCAGGTGGGCCCCAAATTGTAGATTATTGGGCTGATCTGTCCGTTGGACCACTTCTAGAGGTCTCCAATGGGTGAAAATTGACGTGTACGGTTAATTTATGCTCCTCAGTCCATGTATGAAGTTTCAGGCTGAACGGATGGTGGAAACCTCGTGATCTTGCAATCTGGATGACTGTGTGGCCTCTTTAACGTGGACGGCTTGATTTTCTCTGATCCCGGGCATGTAAATTCATCATTCTTGGTCCCCTGGGGTCCGTACCTTGGTGTGGTGATTTCAGAGCATCAAATATACACTTTTAGCACCATTTTGTAGCCCACACTTGCAAATGTACCTTGCATCACAAACACGATTAAATTAGGCTTTTTCAATGGTGGCATGTTCATAAATCCGGTGATAAATGGGGTCTAATATGCAATATTTGACCCTCAACATACCACCATAATCGGCTCACGAGTTTGGTTGCTCACTGGTCACTACGGGGAGGCACGTGGCCCTAGTGTAGGCCGACAGCTCGACCACGGTGTCCCATACCACCATGCCCGGCTCATGAGTCTTAGCGGATCGAGGTACCATGGTTAACGGGATTCTCACTGGTAAGTTTGGTACCCTAGGTTCAAGCATTAGCGACCAAATATGGTGAACATATATAAGACACACTGGTTACTTGACGTACTCGGCTAGCTCGAGCGCACAACAAGTTGAGCGATATGAAGCGCAGAAGTACTTCGTGTGGCCAACCACTATCGCCAACCGAAGTACGACACGGGTTCGCCAAACACATCATGTGTGGCGAGATGAATCTCAACCACGATCTCAAGTCTGGTACCGGATGTCTGGACTATGGACATAGTCCTAAGCTCAATCAATTCTCAACCATAACAGGTGGAGTAAAGCATGATAAACAAAGTAATTCACGCACACTAGCAAGCATGTCATAAAGCATATTATAAAGCATGTTATGAAACAAGTTACAAAGCATGTTATAGAGCACTATACAAATAGGGATACAAATACATATATTTCATAAGTGAGTGGTTAGAGTAAACAACCACATGGAGGGTATCATACGTGACTCTAAGGTAGTTGAGAATCCCATCTCAGCACCTACCTAAGGCACTAACATCTAAGCACTTACACCCACAAGCAATTTCACAAACACTTAGAGTGCACCATTTCAACATACATAACGTATGTTAGAAAAATGTGTGTTAGGGCTGTCCTTTCACCAAACTAGTATTTTATCCGTATATATCATATTCACACAGCAAATAATCATGACAATTACATCTCCAAAATTTATACATATACGGTATTATCTAGAATACACAATTTCAACATACATAGTATATACAAGCAAACATGTATTACGGTGATTCCTTTCGCCAAATAGGTATTTTATCCATATATTATATAATCATACAACAATTAATCATGGCAAACACATTTCCAAAATGTGTACGTATACGGTATTTCTACGTATATCAAGAGTATGTAAAATTCCATATTTTGCATCTTTAATCGAAACAGGAAACGGAAAGCACTTTGTACATGTGCAAATACATGCAGATCATGAATCTATCATTATCTTACATTGAAAGCGTTGAAAATCGTAACCTATACACCTAAAGTCCTCACCTTACACCGATAAACGCGTAACGGAGTCAGTTCGTTCACCCTCGCTTTGTCTAAGGCACAATGGCAACCTAAGACATGAAATAGGTTAGCTATTTCATATCCCACACCCTTCACAACTCCAAAACAGGTTAGGGTTAGGGTTTCTTACCTAGAAACGGAGTCGGTATCGCTGGGAAAACGTCAAGGAAGAGGTGGTGCAGCCCGTGTGGTGGTCGAAAACAGTAGGAGGAAGATTCTCCCACAAACCTCAAGCTTTCTCTCTCTTTTTCCTCTCTTCTCCTTAGGGTTTTATCCCAAATTCGTATGGCTGTGAGAGGGGCTGCTCTAAGGTCCTTATATAGCCTAAAAACTCTCCGGAATAGACTTAAGTTCAAGGTATGCTTATATTATAAGCAAATCAGCGTTGTTCCAGCTCAAAAGAGGGTTTCTGGCGGCCCTCCTTGAGCCAAACGTCGGACTTAAGCTCACAACCCATGGATCTACGTGGGGTTATGTTTTCGTCTCGGTCGGATTCCCAGATCACGCGTGGCGGACCATTTTCAGTTCAACGGTCGGTGGGCCTCGATCCGAAATTCCAAGTACATGTAAATGTTCCTGAAATTTTTCCTGATCCGAGGGTGTATTTGGGTCAGATTCTGATGGTCTGGTTGCTTATAAAATGTACGCAAGTGATACGTGCCAAATCACTATTCAAGATATTTATTTTGTAAAGAAAATAATGGTTTTCACACTCCCTCGCTTCGGAGCGAACGGCCGTGGGACATCGTCTGAACTTGATTTCCGAGATGGTTGTCAAGCCCAGCGAGGCGGTCCTGATTCCTTAACTTAGTATTATTCGGACTCTCGATGTACGGTATAGACCTGATACGGAGTTTCAATTCGTTCCCGAGAGCAGTCGGGTAATGAGTTTGATCCTAGACTTTAGGGTAACCTAGAGTCAATGATTTTGCAAGTTTTGGGTCTTGCAGATCGTATTTAAAGCGATTCCATCGGATTCCATGTCTAATCTAGTTTAGCACTTAGTTAACTTTGTTAAATTTCTAAAGGATTTAATCCTAAGTGATTTCTGGTCGAGGTGATACTCGATCCCTTGTACGGAAATTTACGGGTCGTTACACTAATTCTCTAAGTCATCTACTTCTAAAAGCTGGGGCATGTTTGTTAAAGAAAAGTTGAGGAATGGTATTGCTGGGCAATGTAAAAATGGATAATAATTAATAAATAAATAAATAAATAAAAAGTGAAAACCAAACTTGGCTTTTTTTTTTTTAAAAAAAAGGAATAATTAGGCTGAGAAATAAAAAGACTAGCAACCAAAGACTGCCTAAGAGTGTTTTTTTAGTAAGTAACGTGTGAAGGAGAAAATTTTGCGAATACTAAGGGGCACTAGGGTGGAGATTTTTAGGATGCACAATATCAATCTAGCCACCTTTTCCCTTGCGAGGCTATTGGCTACTTCATTAGTCTCATTAAGTGTATGGTTAAAATTGACAACTGAAGAGTTTGAAGTATTCAAAACCTCATCCATATGATACATGAGACTCTCCATGCACTCGGTTTATAATTTGTTTTCTAGGATATGTCGCTTATCGAATTGCCTATTGCTACAAGTTGCTCCACACAGTGACTTCATGAATATCTTCAAACTTCATAAGATAGTTTAGACCTAAAATTACTTGCCTTGATCGTCCATTGGACCCTATGTAGTCCACTTTCGTTCGATGGGTTATTGATATCGATGATTCTTATTATTTCTAATGATCACTAAGGGCACCAATTACCAATCCCTCTTGACATTCATAGTATAACCTTTTACGTGATCTCTCCCCTGGTTGATGACAAAAGGAACATTTTAATAAAGTAGTGAGCATTTCAAGCCATGTGTGATGGAGCTTTTTATCTAAATTTGCTTCAGCGATTTTTCTTTTCTTCCTTCTTATTCTTCTTCTTCTTTGTTGCAAGTCCGAGCCCACAACAAACCTAGATCAACCCTAGATATTAGAAATTTGGATCTAATACTATTGTCAATCCTTCTTTGTGGAAGCATGTTCAGTAAAGATAGAACAATCAAACTAGAATCAACTTATCAAGCAATCACGAACTCATGATTTTACATGGAAAACTGTTTTGGGAAAAACTACGGCACAAAGCGACACGGATCTCCACTATAATAGAAACCTTTGAGTTACACCATTCTCCTTCTCCGATTACAGAAGCAATTCGATCTCCCATTGCAATGCACACCCCTAGGAAAACCCCTAGCCATTGAGAAAAATCCCTTCCCAAGCCCTTACAAGTTTAGAAAAACTTCTCACATTGTGAAACACTTGCCCTATGAGAGAAAACACATGTCCTCACAAGCCCTAATCGATTAAGACTTAAATAGCTCGATTTACGCAAAACCGTGTAACCGAGTTGGCAACGTTCGGTCGAACTGACAGAGTCCTACTCTGCTCCTGACTTCTGACTGAGAAATCCTGCACTCGATAGGTCGGATTGAACCCAATTAGGTATGACTAATAGAGCCCTGCTTCAACTCCTCGACTGTGAAGAATTCAAGGCATCCGCACAACAATCTCCACCTTTACTTGTATTTTACCGAGTCACCATGAAGATCTCCCGTTGTAGCCTCCACCTTGAGCGTAGACCGTTCCATGCATCTTCCACCTGAAATGCAACTCCATTTGCACCCCTGTGCAAGGGTACCCATTTTCATCAATGCCTAGTGAGATTGATCAAGTCCAGGTAGTGCTTGAACTTGTCTATGATCACTGGCTTCATCAACATGTCCGTAGTATTCACGTCCTTGTGAATCTTCCGAAACTAAATCACTCTCAAAGCAATGAGTTCCCTTATCTTGTGGAACCTCACGTCGATATGCTTGGTTCTCGCATGATATGCTTGATTCAGTGCTAGATGGATAATGCCTTGACTATCGCAATACAACTGAATCACCTCCTACTTTAATCTGAGTTCTCCAATCAGACCCTTAAACCATAATGGCTTATTTGACGCCTTCGTCGCAGCTATATATTCTGCCGCTATTGTAGACAACACTATCATAGACTATAGCGTAGATCTTTAACATATCGATCCGCCTATTAGTATGAAAACATATCCCGTAGTGGACCTTCTGTTGTCTAGATCTGCTGCATAGTCCGTATCACATAGCTTACAACTCCACCTGAAGCTCCATATCTCTCGAACATAATCCCAGTGTTGACTGTGCCCTTGAGATACCGAAAAGCTTTTAGGTAGCCCCGCATGCAACCACATACCTCTTGCCCTCTCTAATAAAGTTTTGTTCATCCTCTCTGCCACCTTGTTTTGTTGTGGGGTCTTTGGAGTTGAGAAGTGCCTTGTAATGCCCTGTTCCTTATAGAATTTCATGAATTTTGCATCTTTGTACTCCGTACCATTATCTGACCTGAGGCACTTAACTTTTCTCTTGATTTTTTTATATACTCCTGCCTTCCATTTCTTGAACTTAGTGAACACCTTAGACTTGTGCTTTAAGAAGTAGACTCTAGACATCGGAATATATATAATTGGGCACCTCGTTGTTAGCACGTGTAGTAGTCTTAAACCTTACTCTACACAACTTTCCATAGATACAACGCTCATAGAAATCCACCTTGTATGCCTTAACTCCCTTCAACGGTTTCCGCCTATGGAGTTCCATCATGCCCCTCTCTCATATAACCTATCCGCATATGCCACAGATTAGTGTCATCTGTGCCGGATTCTGTAGGTGAGGTGGTAGCAGCCTCACCTATAATTGCGCTCTCAACCTACTTGTATAGATTCGTTGCCTTACGTCCCTTCATTAACACCATTGCACCGTTGGTGACCTTGATTACATTGCCAGATGCGGTGAATGTGCACCCATTTGTATCTAGAACACCCAAGGATATCAAGTTCTCCTTAAGATCAAGGACATGCCTGAATTACCTAGAGTCTGTACGACTTTATCGAACATCCTTACCTTGATGGTCTCTATTCCATTGGCCTTGCATCCAGCGTCGTTCCCCATCAGAACACTCCCACCATAATAGGACTTGTAAGTATTAAACCAAGTCCTATTCGGGCATATATGATACAGATATCCCAAATCGAGTATCCATGTATTTGTAAAATGACTCATAATTGAGGAGATCGAGATGTCTCCTTTTGATATCTCTTGTGCTACATTAGTCGATTCGCCCGTGTTCTTTTTATTCTTGCTTTATAGGTCATCCTTCCATTTTTTTAAGTCTCTTTTGAAGTGCCCATTCACTCCACAATAGAAGCATTCGTCCTTGGTCTTTGATTTTGATTTAGACTTCTTCCTATCAGACCGATATTACTACATGGATCTCCCACGCCCCTAAACCCCTTTTGTAACTAACCCCTCCGCCTGAGAATCATCATCGCGTGATTTCTTCCTCATCTCGTTAGACACGAGAGCCACGATGACTGCCTCCATCCTTAAAGTACTCTTCCCATATAGAGGAGTAGTAACGAGATGGTCGTATGATATGGGAAGCGATGGTAAAAATAACAACGCTTGATCTTCATCATTGATCGTCTCTTCGAGTCTTAACAACTCGCTAAATATCTTTGTAAACGAGTTCATATGCTCAAGAAGATTGGATCCTTCATTCTCGTAACATTATTTCTTCACAAACAACTTGTTAATGAGGGACTTCGCCATGTATAGATCTTCTATTTTCTTCCACATATCCAAGGTTGACTTGATGCAGGACCGATGCATAAACTAAGTAACATGTGAGATTAAATAGCTGAATTAAAATATTTAACAAAAAAACACAAACATCGCTATATTCATCACAAATATCATTAAAAAAAAATCATGCATAATCCTGGCCTAAGCTACCAACATCGTAACACAATATCCTTAAATTAAAAAAGAAATTATGATCTAATGGATGTAAGGACATCCAATTAGCATAGGGTATAGCCTACTTCAAAATAGAAAACCTAATACAACATAGAGTGAAAATTAAGGTTTGGGTAATTTGGAAAAGTAGGAAAATTAGGAATTTTAGGTTTAGGGTTAGGGTTTCGGGGATGGAAGAAAGGGGTTTTAATATAATGATGGTGGGAAACTAAAAGGGGAGGTGAGATTCACACGTGTGGTCATATGGTCACACGTGTGGCGTGGGAGGATGGGTTTAGGTCGATTAGGGTTTGGATTGTGGATGGGTATGAGAAAGTAGGGTTTGGGAGAAGACGAAGATCTAGGATGGAGAGAATGAAGAACATGAAGAAAATACCTGGATGGGAAAGAAACGAGAAGATAGTGTGAGGATAGATGGAGACCTCGCACCTCCGTTAATGAAATTAGTCTCGCACCAATCTTCCTTCCAAATCGCATGGAAGTATCTTCAAATCGCATAAAGATGGGAGAAGAAAGCAAGAGCTTTTCTCTCTTCTTTTTTTTAATTACAAAATTAAGTGGGAGAGGTCAACCCCCCCCCTTTTATAGATCCAAGAAGTTAAAAAATTACAATAATCCCCGTCTTGTGAATTTTAACCGACATAGCTATAGTCTAAATAAAATAAACTAAAATACTAATAATGTGTCCAAATATAAAATAATAAAAAACTAAAACCTAAAATATGATAAAGTCTAAAACTGATGTGCATGACTAACGATCAATAGCCTGATCATGTGATCCATACGATCCAATGGCCCGATCGCCGTGTCCCTCCGATCCAACGGTCTGGATCACTCCATAAAGCAGCACATGTACATCTTCCTAGTGTGGGGTCTTCCAGATACTCGCACATGCACATGGGGTCTTCAGCATGATCACGGGTACTCACCTAGCCACAGGGAAATCGGTGTGGCCCGCCTTTGATATGTACGTAAGGGTGTACATGATGTGATGTCCTCATCATGACTCCTCATTCAGAATGTTATACATGACTTCATCCGATAGACACAGATGGATGATGCTCATAGCCGTCTCCCTGAGTTCCCTCCAGTCGTCTTCTGAATCTTCTCTGGTTTAATCTCCAACAACGCCTTGCTCAACCCTTACGACACTTGAATATCCTTAACCCTTTGCTGTCACAAACTGAAATTGTTATTCCCATTGAATTTTTGTATATCAAACTTCAACCCCGATATCTTTGCTGAATTCCCGAACGTCCTTAACTTGGCTCTAATATCACTTTGTTGTACGTTCGAGCCCACAACAAACTTGAATCAACCATAGATATTAGAAATTCGGATCTAATACTACTGTTAATCCTGCGCCTGAAGGGTGGCCTCGGTCCTGAGGGACGGGTGATCGTTGTTAGGCAGAGGGTTGCCTATTTCCTGCAGCCATCTGGAGACCCGAGCAATGACCTTGATCCCGGACATCCTGACTCCCTCAAATCGCGAGGCATTGCGGCTCAACCATAGGTCCCAGGAAATTAGCGTAGGAACCAGGCCCAGAAGCCTCTTGATGCGAGGAGTTTGAAGCCCTTAACGACCAAAACCCGATTTTCTGCTGAATAGTCTGGTTTGGGATGAATGGAACATCGAAAATCCTGTGGAAGTGCGACTAAACTGATGAGGCAACATTCCCAAAACAGAGGAGATGGTCCAAAGTCTCCTTTTCGTAGGCCGGGGGGAGAGAAGATGCAGATGCTGGACAACAGGGGCCTGCGTATGGAAGGAGCTACTCGTCGACCGCTGAATGGAAGAAATGTCAGAAGAGCTGGAATGAGAGGAGGGGGACTGAACAGAGGAGATGTTGCTAGCATCAACAGGGTTCGAGATCAGGACAGGTTGATGGACTGCCCTACACAACAGGACCTGAGCTCGGTTTAGCTGAACTGTGCTGGCCGCGGCTGAGGAGCTGGGCTGCAGACGATTCTGCTGCAGGGGAGCGTGGAGATTAAAGTTCTGAAGTCCCTGATCCACATCACGAGTTGGGGGACCATTTGTCGGCGTGGAACTATACTCCCCACTACAACACTCACATCTAGAAACCAGACAGACACCTGACTTTTGAACTGCGTCATCCACTGGAATGGTGTTGTGCATGATTTTCCATAAAAAGATGCGGATCTTCGGAGGGAGGGCTTCGTTCCAGGCCCACCGAGCCCAAGGAGCCTTCTGCTGCTGATGACGGATGCCATGCCATGCCGACTTCAACGAGAACTTGCCGGAAGTTGTCAGGTACCAAGCCAACTGATCATCTCTGCTGGACAGCGGAATGGGGCAGTCCTGCAAATGCTGAACGATGGGCGGTGGAAGGATGTTCTGTAAATCTTGCTAGCGAAATCTACTAGAGGCGGCAAAAAAATCACTGACCGTGGCATCCCTAAGATGAGCAGGTATAGGTCCTGATGCTAAGGAAGCAAGGAAAACCTCCCCTGACCAGTTCTGAGTCCAAAAATTAACTCTACCTTCACCCAGGAGCCACTTGGAGTGCTGAATTGTAAAAGGGAGGGATCGGATTATATCCTTCCAGACAGTTGAGTTGACAGCCGAATTCGTACCTCTGCATTGGATGTATTTGGTGTTGTATTTAGTGGACATGATCCGAGCCCAAAGGGATCTGCCTTCGAGAAGGATTCTCCCCAATTTTATCCTGCAGGCCTCCATCACATCCACCATGTTTCTGATGCCAAGACCTCCCTCAGACGTTGGGAAGCAGATCTTCGACCATTTTAACCAGTGTTTCTTCTTTTTCCCTTCCACAGTCCCCCAAAAGAAATTGGGCAATCCAGATTCAAGCAATTTACAGGTAGCTTTGGGGATATTCACTGTTGACATGACATGGATTGGGATGCTAGATAACACGTGTTTAATCAGAATCAGTCTGGCAGCTGGGTTGAGGATTTTGGCTTTCCAACCTTCCATCCTGCCTAGAATTTTCTGGAGTAACGGCACCATGAGAGCAGCCCGAATTTTCCCTTTTGTGAAAGGGATACCAAGGTAGGTACAGGGAAGGTTGGCGTGCTTGAAACCCGTCACGCTCTTGATTCGCCAAACTTTGGAGAGGGACGCCGACTTGGGAAGAATGAAGGAAGATTTGCTAGCGTTCACCTTTTGGCCGGACACTACTTCATAATCACCTATGAACTTAAGCATGGAGCGCACCGTTTGGAGCCTGGCATTTAAAAACAAGATCGCGTCATCTACAAAAAGTAAATGAGTTAGCATGGGGCTGTTGTGATGGAGCTTATACGGTTGGCAAGCTCCAGATAGGAAGAGGTTGCGAATTCCCCGACTGAGGACTTCCGCTGTCAGGATAAACAGGGAGGGGGATAAGGGATCCCCTTGTCTCAGGCCTCTAGACGAAGGGAAAAAACCAAACGGTCTGCCGTTAATAAGGAGCGAGAACCAGCAGCCCGTCCAGCATCGTTGAGCCTGGATAATCTAGCCTTGATCAAAACCAAATCTGCTTAGCACTTGATGAAGGTCATTCAACCCGGTCATATGCTTTTTCCATGTCTAATTTGAGAATCATGTTCCCTCCAAACACTTTACGGTCCAGGTCATGGGCCATTTCCCTTGCAATGGAAATGTTCTCTGCTATGAATCTGCCCTTGAAAAAAGCCCCTTGTTCTTCGGAGATGATTGAAGGCAGGATAGGAGCCAGTCTGGAAGCAACAATCTTGGAGAAAACCTTCATTATGCCATTTCATAGGCTAATGGGCAGGAAATCAGCGATTGTGTCTGGGTTTGCCTTCTTCGGGATAAGACAGATGTAGGTACATTGGAAAGCTCTAGGCAATGGTCCCCCTGCAAAAAAGTCCTTTGCAGCCTCGAAGATATCGTTGGTAATGATGTCCCAGCATGAGGAGAAAAAGGCTGCACCAAATCCATCCGGGCTGGGCGCGCTATCGACCGGGATGGATAAAGCTGCAGCTTTAACCTCATCGATCGAAATGGGTCTCATCAGGTCCGTGTTCATCTGCTCGGTAACTATGGTCGGGATGCAAGATAACAAGGCTGCATTGTCTTGCCTACCTTGAGCTGAAAATAGGGCCTTGAAGTAGTCCTCTGCCACCCTGCCAATGTCCTCGCGTTTTTCAAGGATCTCTCCGGATGAAGTCTTGATTCTATCGATCACCAATCTTCTGCGTTTATCCATAACAGAGTCGTGGAAGAATTTGGTGTTCCTGTCGCCTTCATGCAGCCATATTATTTTAGATTTTTGCTTCCAAAACAGTTCTTGCTGAAATTGTGCTAATTTGAGGTTCTCCTGGGCTGATTTCAACCTCTCCAAGTCGGCGTCAGAGTTGGAGGAAAGAAGGGAAGATTCAGCTCTGGCTATCTCGTCCTCAGCCTTATGCACGTTGCTGTGCACATCACCAAAATTGGATCTGTTCCAGTCTTTAAGGACCCTTTTTAGCAGCTTCATCTTGATCAGGACTTTGAACATAGGGGCAGCTGCCACATCAGTTTCCCAAGCTTCCTTAACTATCCTTTTGAAGTCGTTGTGTGTGGTCCACATGCGTTGGAAACGGAAGAGACGAGGGAAATCAGTCATATCGTCCTTGAATGTCATGATGATCGGGGAATGATCCGAATAGGCCCTCGTTAAATGGTCAACTTTGAACATTGGAAGCGAGCTCAACCAGCTTGCGTTAACTAGCATCCTGTCAAGTCTGGCCCATCTGCACCCCCTACCCGACCTGTTGTTGCACCAAGTGAAAATGGAACCATTATAACCTGCGTCTAAGAGGCAAGAGTCATTAATAGTTTCTATGAAATCACTCATCGACGCAGTAAAGGAGAGCGCGCCCCCCAGCCTCTCTTCAATGCTAATAGTGGAATTGAAGTCGCCAGCGACCAGCCAAGGACCTTGAACTAGAGTGGAGATCCTCCTCAATTCCTCCCACAAATCCTTCCGACGTTCCTTGTTACAGCTAGCATACACCGCTGAAATCAAAATGGGGGGAACCGAGCCATAATGAACCATGCAAGTAACGCACTGCCTGGAAGCTGAGACAGTTTGAATTTGGATACCGGGATTAGCAAGAATCCAGATATACCCCTCCAATACAATTGAACTGAAAGCCCAATTTGGCAGCCACAGCGTCCCTCTTATTAGCTCTAATCATCGGTTCCTGAAGCAGGAGGATCGAGACTTTTTTTCTTTTTTTTTATCACCTGTCTCAGGTGACGGGTAGTTTGAGCATTACCTACCCCTCTCACGTTCCAAGAAAGGATGCTAAACATCAGAAACCCATCATTTTCCCTCGGCCCTTCTGCAAATACTTCTTATTCTCTAGCTTTTTCTTTTGAACAGAGAAGCTATCGGTCTTCCTTTCTTCCTAGCTGCCGCGACTGGGATAGTTTTTTCTTTGCCGACTCTGCTACCCGAATCTGAGGATTCAGATTCATTGGTGGCCTCCTCCGTAGCAATATCCACCCATAGATCTATCCCATTGTCATCATTGATAGCCGCACGCTGGGCCACCGAATCAGCGTTTCTTGGGCTGTGCAGGCTGATACCGGGCTGAGCAGAGGGTGTGGTTGTTGGCGCAATTGAGTCTGGATCGGTTCTTTCCTGGTGGTTCATGTCTATGGCCATGGCCTCCCTTCTACCCAAGGTCATCTCAGGTCTATTATCCCAGGTTTTAATAATCTGGTTTTCTTCAGCATTCATCGCTGCAGTTCCTGCTAAGCCATGAGATTGCGACTTGAATTTCCGCATAATAGACCCTTCGCTGAACAACTGTTGGACCCCTGATAGCCAGCCCTCCCATTCGTCCATAACATTTCAGTCAATGGGGACTCCGGGGCAGGGGGTAGACGGATGCGATGTGAGGAAAGGGTTGGTTGATCTGCAGGGTTCTGAGGGCTCGGGCAGGGTGATAGGAGGAGGGGGTAGGTTGGCAGGAATTGGATTTAGGAATGGGTTGAGGGTGGGCTGAAGGGTTTGGAATGCTGCCCCATGGAGAGTGGGGCTGCCACATCGCAGGTTTAGAGGGGGACATGGGCAGGGCAGAAGGGTGGGGACTGCAGGTAACAGGGTATCCTGAGGAAGACCGTTAGGGGCATCAGAATGTCTGTCTGTCCCTAGTAGAGGTGGGGTATGGAATATGAAGGGAGTAGTAGAATCGATTGCCTGCAGACAGGCTTGGTTGTGTTGCTCAGTCAGGAATTGCTGGTTAGGTTGGTTCTGTTGACCAGTCGGTGTGATATTTAGTCGAACAGGTGCTAAGCAAGCACCCGTGACCTCATCGTCATCAGCATTCTCCATCATTTCTGGGGTCCTATCCATATCAGTAAAACCTGAGGCTTGTTTCTGCCCAAAGGATCTGATGACCCATTGTTTTGTGCCCTCTTGTCGTGGTTCCTTTCTCATCTCCTCCCCACTCCATTCAGATTCGATCGCCGTGGGAACTTCAAGCTGCACTAATATTTGATAAGATCTGCCCTCTACAACAAGGTTGAGCAATTTGCAGGGAACAAGGTCAATTGGGGGAGAGATTTTTGCCCTGGCATACCATCTGTTGCTGCCGTTCAGCGATGTGGGGTCCAGCTCCAGGACATCCCCCACTCGTTCAGCTATCTGACCAATTGTCTGTTCGCACCAGGCGTGCATCGGGATCCCCTCAATGCAGATCCAGACACCTCTGTTTGGAACGCTCATAGCTGGTCCCCACGATCTCACATTGTGCATACTGAGCTTGTTGTGAAGGAGTTTATCACGCGAGAATGCTAGCACCTCTTCCCTAGAAGAAAATTGCAAAGAAAAAACAGATTCAGATATTCGACATACCTTTATCTGAGCAGATCAATACTTGGAAGCTCAGATACCTTCGCACAGAGAGTGGATGGTGGGCGCCGAACCAGAAGATTCGCCTACCAACGCGTATGCCATGTCCAATCTACTTTTGTCCGAAATCCACTTGGGCACAACGATATTACGGTTGGATGGAGGCGGTGGGGGAGGAAGAGATGTAGCTTCAGCATAGGATCGGGTGTTGCTGCTGCCTCTGAGGGGGATTTCATTGCTCTTAGCGGTCTCCTTTCTAATGAGGGCAGGCTGGATAGGGGATGAGATGAGAGGTTTTGGTTGCAGGCCTTTCTGCTTCGGACGCGGAATCGTGGTTCCGCCCTTATCTTCCTGAGGTCTATTAGATGAGCGATGGATCGCTCTGCTAACCAGCATTCTTCGGCGCCCCAAAAATCGTCCATTTAGGAGTTCCAGAGCTTGTTCAGCATCTTCCCGTTTCTTGAAAGAAACAAACGCAAAACCCTTACTTCGCCCAGTGGTTGAGAATGCGGGAATATATACGTCTGCCAGAGCACCAAATTGCCCAAATCGAGCTCTAATGTCCTCTGTAGTAGCCGTGAATGTAAGGTTTCCAATGAATAGTCTGTCCGAATCTTGTCGTTTGTTCTTCCGTCGCACTTCCTTCCAATCATCATTCAGCCCGGCATTGCTGGGCTCGGTGATGGTTTTCCCCATCAGCGGCTAGGGCATCGTTTTTCCGAATGGATCGTATTGTTGCTGATGTTAATTGACCAACAGTCCTGCTTTGATCCTGACTTTTAACTGAGAAATCCTGCACTCTGTGGGTCGAACCGAACCCAGTTAGGTCCGATCGACAGAGCCCTGCTTCAACTCCTTGACTATGAAGAATCCAAGGCATCCGCACAACATTCTTCTTTGGATCACTTCTTTTTTATAAATGGGCAAGATTTTATTAAGCGAAAGAAAAAGGGAACAACGAAAATACAACAATGCTCACAAGTCCAAACCAGTAAGAGAAGCCAAATGACTAGTAGTAGCAGGTACAAACACCAGAAAATTGAACAAACAGAAACATTGAAATCACGGTGTAAAATCAATGCCCATTGAAGCTAAGGAAGCACATCATAAACTCATTATGCGTTCCGCAGGATGCCTTATTTTGCTATCTTGGACCATCTATTATGTGTGTCCCATCTTCAATATTGATTGTTCATCATGTGGGCCCACCTTTGATGTTAATCGTCCATCATGGTGGCCGACTTTCAATGTCCACCATCCATCATGTGGGTCGATGTGGACCATTTATTGTGTGGCCTACTTTCAACATGGGTCGTTCGTCATGTGGGCCCACCTTCTATGTCAATTGTCCGTCATGTGGGGCCCACCTTTGATGTGAACCATCCATTATGTGTGACCGCCTTGATGTGGACCATCCATCTTGTCAGCCCTCATCTTCGATATAGGCTGTTCATCATCTAGGCTCACCTTTGATGTCAACTTTCCATCATGTGGACCCACCTTCAATGTCCATCATCCATCATGTGGGTCCCTCCTTTGATGTATACTTTCTATTATGTGTGGCTCACCTTCAATATGGGTTGTTTATCATGTGGGACCACCCTCCATGTCAACTGCCTATCATGTGGGTCCGCCTCGATGTTTACCATCCATCATGTGTGTCCCACCTTTGACGTGGACCATCTATTGTGTGTGTGGCCCATCTTCATTATCAGTCATTCATCATGTGGCCCCACCCTTGATGTGATGGGAGAGATTGTAAAGAGGAGAAGAGGGCAATGTGGAATTTCTTAAAAAGTTTAGAAACTTGTCCTCCCCCCCCTCCCCCCCCCCAAAAAAAAAAAAAACTTAAAATGTCTAGAAGCTTTAGCAATATAAGCTCTTTTTTTTTTTTTTTTTTTTTTTTCTTTCTTAATAAGAGAACCTTTTATTGAATGACAAAAAAGGAGCTATACAGGACTTCGGGCTCTTAATAAGAGAACCTTATACAGCAATATAAGCTCTTAAAAAAAGTAAACTCTCCACGCCTAAATAATTAGCTATATAGTTAAGAGGTAAAACCACTTATGTTTAGATTAGTGGATGTAAAATTAGACCATCAAACTATATATTTTCAGGAAAAAATACGTTTTTTTAGAAGTAAGCAAATAAGTGTAGAGATCGTAAACTATACTAGTTACATAATTAAGTACACCATACTAGTAGAATATATTATTTTATTATTATAATGGTATGCATGGGAATGTCACCAAATCTGAATTTTGAAATCTACGTTGTCTGATGCCCCCTTTTCATGTCCGGTCCCGAACCACTCATTTGTTTCCATGTTGCATAGGTTGTATCTCGCTTGTAAAACTGGCATGTGCAATACAGTTGGAATCTTGGAGAGAAGGGGGAGGAAGGAATTGTTTCCAAGTTGTGGGAAAGGGAGGAGAAGTGATTGTAAAGACTAGGTTTGTTTTGGTGGAAAGAGGACTGTGAATATGGTTTTCAATGCAGCTTCATCCCAAATCATCTAAATGCTCATTCAATTGCTTTAAAACCATTCTCATCTCCTTTTATATTACATGATTTTGTTGTTTTAAATGACTAATTGCATGTCTTTTTTCTTTCCTTTTTTTGGCCCGTGGCAATTCTCTTTACATATAGTAGACAGGATTCTGCCATCTGGAATAACTGACCCAGTTCTTATTTTAACCTATTATGTTGTAGGTGAAAATGTTAGAAGATCTTCAAGACATTGAAATAGCTTCAACGCTTGTTTGTTTTAACAAAGACAATGACGAGTCTGTCGATGGTAAATATAAGAAGCTGTGCTGTAACATTGATCCGCTTCCTCATGACAGTGAAGACTATCAGTTGGTTGAGAAGTATTTCCTCACGACTCATGCTCCTACTCATACGGTGGGGTTTTTAACTTCTTCTTCCAGTACTAGGTTTAGTTTTAAGCTGATGCACCTGGGACTCATTTTAGTTTTCGGAATTTTCTTTTGAATAATTCTTAGGATTGGACTCTTGAGCTGGAGGAAGTTTTTGCACTTGATAGAGAAGGAGAATTTGACAAGTTCAGACCTTACAGGGACAAGCTTCAGAATAGGATGCTCTTGTGGCATGGTAAGCCAATACCCACTAAGAAATCTAACTTGAGCGAATGTAATAATTTCTTCATCTGGTTCGCTGCACTTAAATTGGATATGAGGTGCAATGGTTCAGACCAGTATGTCCCAACTTCCAATGTGGTTTAACCACCATGCTGACAGATTAGATGAGTGATGGTCTATCAGGGTGAGACTTGAAAGAGCCAAGTTGGCAGCTATTCTTGTGATCATCAAGCTTTTTTGCCATTGGTTCTTTGGAATCTCATAGTGGAAGGGGATTCCAGATCACCCTTCCCGTAGGCTTCTATGGCATCTAGGTCCTCCCTGGAGAAGGCCCTTCACTCTCAACGAGTTCTTTTCTAAGGCCAGCATTGCACCTTCATAGATTCAACACTAATGACAAATGAGTTGAAGAAGTTTGTAATGATTATCGAATTGCAGCAGTGTTTTCTCTTTTCTTCTCTTTCTCTCTCTTGTGAGCAAGCAATTTAAATCATTAAAATAAAGAAAACCCAATACAAAAAAAGCAAATGGAGAACAATGATCTTTAAAAAAACAAAAACAAAAAAAAACAAAAACAAGATTCAGTTAAAAGAGTAAACGAATTGTTTAATTGAGAAGCAAAAGCGATAGAGAAAGAGGTTATGACTCTTAAGATCCCATGGGCTGTCATCCCTGCTGACCCAAATCCACAGAATTTGAAGCCGTTCTTCAATGATCTCTGCTGCAGACCACCCATTCAAGACCTTAGAACCTGCTGCTAAATTTTGCATAATTGTTATCGTATTGCAAATCATAGTAGGGCCTGAATCGATTGTATCTCAAATAATGTCGTAAACCATAAGATTTTTTTATTTCAATTTCTTAAAAATCAGATTAATGAATGAATTATAAATAAATTAGAAAAAAAAAAACTAAGTAAACATATCAATTATTCATTTTCCATAAATATGCAACGAGAAAGAAACTTATCATGATTCATGATATTATCAATTGCGAACCTATAACTTGAAGGACTTCAAAATAATGTTATCCTCAAAGAATAAAAATTGTCATGTATTAAAGTTCAAATCATAAAGTGCAAGTTTGTAACAGGGCTTTCAAAACAATCTTTTCCAATTTTTCATTATTATATAAAGAATGAAATAAAGCTTTTAGTTTACAATCACATAATGAAACTTTAGAAGAAACTATTTGAATTTAAGGCACTTGGAAAAAATAAATAAAACGCCTTTAAGTTGAGGTCAAATCCGTTTTTCTTTTTTTTGAAAGATGAAATTTTATTAGAAAAAAACAAGAAGATAACCTACATAAGAGGAAAAGCAAAACAAGAAAGAAAGGAAAAAAAAAATACAACCCCAACCCAGAGCTGCCAAGACCAAGACCCCAGAAATTGCCACGATTGTTAAGACGCCCACTCCCTAAATAGCGTAGGACTTTGCTAAAGATCTGACATCAGAAATTCTCGAATTGTTGAAACCCCGATTGTTTGTCTCTAGCCAGATAGACCAGAGGATTGCAAGAAACATCATTCGTCATTTCTTCCTACCAAGCAAGCCCTTGTCTTTGCCGTGCCACGAACTAAATAGGCCTCCCACATATTCTGGCATAACCCAGTAAACCCCAACTATCTGTATCTTACGAGATCGGATTTTCACAGAAAAGTAGCAATGAATAAAGAGGTGATTGACAAATTCTTCATCTAGGAGACAGAGGCTGCAAGCATTAGGCAAAACCATACCCCTTTTCTAGAGGTTATGGATAGTAAGAACACGTCCCAAGGAGCCAAGCAAAAGCTGCCACCTTTAGAGGGGCTCCATAAAACTAGATCATCCCCATATGGTTGCTCCCTGATGGATCAACTGAGCTCAATAGGTTTTAGGAGAGAGTCCTCTTCACAAGTTAGAGATAGGCCTTGCAACCACGAGAGGAGAAACGTAGGTCTAAAAGTTCTTCGTTAGACAAATTCCTCTGCAGCAAAGGGATCCAAGCACCATTAACTCAGAACCTTGAGAAACAATTCGACACCAAAATATCCTTATTAGAACTTAGGTAAGCAGGGGAGAGGAAGGTGTTGGGGGCCGTTGCACAAAACCTTAGGATCTAGCCTCCCAAATACACCAGAATTATGGGATAATAAATTAATGAAATAAATCAAAGCACAAACCACACGACATAAGAGATTTTTACGTGGAAAATCCTCAAAGAGGTAAAAACCACGGGACCTCGTCCAGAGCAACAATCCACTATGAAGTAGAACGTTACAACTGATCACAAGCACACACCGCTTGGATCAAACCTTCTTCACTCACGTAGAAGTGGATGAACAATAAGAAAATAATGAAAATGGAGAGATCTCACCGATTACAAGGATGTAGAAGCGCTGAGACGTCGACTGCGAAGTAGATCACCTCTACGAGCAGAATCTCCCTTCCGCAAGCTTCTTCTCTCTCTTTCTTCTTTCTCTCACCTTTTGATAACCCAAAAACCCTTTAGAAATCCTTTGTATAGCTTTAGGAAACACTCTTGCATTACCCTAGAATAGCCCTAGGACCCCTATTTATAGTTTAGGAAACTCCTTTCCACACCTCTGCAAAAACCACCTCAAATTTACGCAGTCCACACCAAATTCAGACTCAATCTGCGTAACCCTTGACTAGTCGAGCAGCCCACTCGACCAGTCGAGCGAGGCCCTCGACTGGTCGAGCAATAAAAAGGCCGGTCGCTGGACTTTGAGTCGAGCAGTCCGGTTGAGCAGACCCCTTCGACCGGTCGAGCAGCACAGTAAAACACATTCGATTTACACCATGCTGCCCAATCTCTCCTCTGAACTGAGGAGGAAAACCCCATCAGAAGGAATATTTGAGGGGGGAAGGCCCGCACCATGGGTGTTCCCAAAATCTGATTTGATCACCTTTTCCAAGGATGAAGCTAAGTTTAGAGAAAATTTTAGAGGATAGTTTAACAACACCTTTCCACAAGAATGAAGAATGATAAAGAGAAGAGGGTTTAAGACTAAAGAATATATTTAGCAGCAATAACAGGCCTCTATAGGCTGAAATTTTCAACGGCAAATCTCTAAATCCACTTACCCAACAAGCCTCATTGACTAGATCCAAGCATCTGATTCCAGACAGGCCTCCTTCCAATTTAGACGAGGGAATCCTGAACACAGGTAAATTTGATTGCACTCCTTTAGAAATGATTCCCAATAAGTAATAGATCGATTCGGTGTTTTGACCAGTTAAGAGGTAAGAAATCTTCTTCTTTTTTTAGTTTTTTTAGTTTTTTTTTTTTTTTAAAGGCTCCACAATTTGAGGTCAAAGATAAGATCCATCATTTTA
The DNA here is from genome assembly GCA_021015155.1 of Magnolia officinalis. Taxonomy (NCBI): domain Eukaryota; kingdom Viridiplantae; phylum Streptophyta; class Magnoliopsida; order Magnoliales; family Magnoliaceae; genus Magnolia; species Magnolia officinalis. Next base: position 47,377,867 of record JAJHSJ010000018.1, on the reverse strand, counting down.
TTTTATAAAGGATAAAACAATTGACATGTTTTAAAAGATTCTTAAAGTCCCCTCAAATTTAAAACCATGAAATGGTAGGCAACTAAAATTTTAAAAAGAAGGGAACAACTATAATTTGAATAATAAATCTGGAGTTGAATAGTAAATCGTAGGATTCAAATCATGGAATTGCTGGTGGTATCCAATAGGGTGAGCGAGCCATTGTGGAAAAAAAAAAAAAAAAAGATTGTTTTATGGACCCTTCTGCCATTTGCCAGATGCTGGGAGATATGAAAAGAGCTCAACAATCGTATGTTCAAGGACACTCGGAGACTGCTAGAGGCTATCGGCAATGAGATTTGCAGCTCAATAACTGAATGGGCAGCAGACATTGTTGTTAAAATCCTATGATTTACATTTAAGTCTAATCTTAAGCAAATGATTAGAATCCCATTTTAATATGCTTTTTTGGATGAATCCTAGGACCCAATTTACATGAAAACTTGCTAAAGAGTGACTATAGATAGAGGACGCTATTGAGTAGTGAAGGACTAGCGCGGGCCATTTTTCTCTCTTTGCACATACACACGCCTATTTGGGATAGCCATGCCCTCTCTGAAGTTTGCCCACTGTTAGGACTTTCTAAGGGCCACTAACCAAACAAATGCCAGGACCCTCCGGGTAGCTTTTCTTTTCCTGTATGCATAAACATTCATGTGAAGGTAGTTGATCTTACATATATATAACAAACACACATGCATGCACGCGTGTGAGAGAGAGATGCTCACACACTAGTTGGCGTGTGGGGCCCACCATGTATGATATCTTGCCTCAAGAAACTTGTCCCACCATGAAAATGGGCTGCCCAAAAATAAGGTCGACCCAACTATCAACCTGATTTTTGGGGCATCCCCTTTTTTATGGTGGGACAAGCTTGCTGGATGGCTAAGATATTATACAAACACCATGGTGGACCCCACATGTCAACTAATTGAATGTACAACTGTACAAGTAGTTGTTTGTAAGCATCTCTCTCTCTCACACACACCCCAATTCTCATGAGAACTTGTGAGAACTTTTTGATAACTCATCTCATGTGAAATGAGACCAAAATCTGAATGGTCCATGTGATGCAGAACTTTTACCTTGATCCAAAACTTACGTGGGCCATGGCAAAAGGAAACAGTTTCCTCCCTTGATTTGCTTCTCTCTTTGCTATGGCCCACCAGAATTTTGGATCAGGATAAAAGCTGGGCCCTAGGGGTTTCATGGGGTACCGCATCGCATAGACTGTTCGGATTTTGGGCCCATGACACATGTGCAAACTGCACAGGTGAGCATGAGAGAGATGCTCACATGCAACTAGTTGAACATCCCCCAAATAGTTGGTGTGTGAGGGCCAATATGGTGTTTGTATGACATCTTGTCCATCTAACGAAGTTATTCCACTATAAAAATAGGATGTGCCAAGAATTAGGATGATCTAACCGTGAAAAAGTGATGCTCCATACGCATGTGGGGTTTTTAGATGTTGTTTTATGGTTTTCTATGTTGAACCCCACCTAATAGTTAGATTAACCTGATTTTTGGGGCACCTCATTTCTTGATGGGATAATTTTAATCGGTGGGCAGAAGATGTCGTACCAACGCCAGGGTGGGTTGCACATGCCAACTAGTGCATTACACACACATGCATGTGTGTATATATTGAAATGTTCACTTGTGCACCAGTTCTCACCGGAACTTGTGAAACTTTTTTAGAGCTCATCTCACGTGATGTAAACACAAAATCTAAACCGTCCATCTGATGCAGCACCCCATGAAACCTCCAGGGCTCAACTTTCACCCTGATCCAAAACTCTAGTGAGCTATGGTAAAAGGAAATTGTTTCCTCCCTTGATTTCTTCTCTATTTGCTATAGCCCACCAGAGTTTTGGATCATGGTAAGTTGGGCCCTAGGGTTTTGTGGGGTGCAACATCACATAGACCATTCAGATTTTGTGCCCATGACACATCCGCAAAGGTGGACATGTAAAAAGGTGCAAAGGTGAATGCATAGTCACGAACACTTAGGCCCATATGTGTTTTTTATGGACCATACCAAGTGAAACAATTTGGAAGGTGGGTATCCCTAACACTTCGTTCCACTCATGTGGCTCACATGAATTATGAATGTGATTGATTGTTTAGCCCCGTGGCTAAATAGTCACCACACACCTTATAGTCGGAGTGGATTTCACATACACACATCATGGTGGCGCTCACCCTCCGTTTCATGATAGAACTTATCTTGCAGACGGATTGTGTAGTGCGAAGCTCACAACGCTAGTATGGTGTGGATTATCTGTAAGGCCCACCGTGTGTGTGTATTATCCACACTGTCCATCCATTTTTAAAGCTCATTTTAGAAAGTGAGACCAAAATCAAAGCATATCAAAAGCTCAAGTGGACTACACCATAGAAAACAATGGGTATAAATGTCCACCATTGAAACCATCCTAGGGCATATAGTAACGTTTATTTGTCATCCAAACTGTTCATAAGGTCATACAGGCCATAGATAAAATGAAAAGACAAATATCAGCTTGATCCAAAACTTCTGTAGCCTTGGGATGTTTTCAATGGTAGGCAGGCAATTTCCACTATTTCCTATGGCATGGTGGCCATTATCAGGTATTTTAAAATCCACTCCATCCATTAGGTGAGTAACCCAATTTTAAGCCAAGATTGGAAAAAATCAGCTCCATCAATGTTTCAGGTGAAACTCAAAATTGGAAACAAACGGAGGGCGACACTCACCTTCTAAACTGTTTCCCTTGCGTGGCCCACCTGAATCATCAATGGAGCTGAATTTTGCATCTGATGCATGGAGTGGAATTCACATACACATCATGGTGGGGCCCACCTATATCGTCTTTTTCGAACTCGCTTTATATCTCCACTGTTTTGTGTGCCTCTGTATATGTTTTGAATATGGATTTTATCCAATCCAACCCAACTGAAACTTCAAATTTTCGTCTGCTACAGGTTCTCGTCTGATAAATTTTGTGGGCATCCTCAGCAAAGGATTGCGAATAGCACCCCCAGAAGCTCCAGTTACAGGCTACATGGTTCTCTCTCTCTCTCTCTCTCTCTCTCTCTCTCTCTCTCTCTCTCTCTCTCTCCATGTGTATACAAAATTGATAGAAAAAAAGGCAATGTCTAACCAACATCCTTCCCATCTTTTGTAAATAGTTTGGAAAAGGGGTATACTTCGCTGATCGTGTCAGCAAGAGTGCACAATATTGCCAAACCAGTGAAAACGACCCAGTAGGTCTTATGCTTCTTAGCGAAGTTGCCTTGGGAAAGGTCCATGAGCTTAAGAAAGCCGCCTCGGTGAGTCTCCTGTGTCTAAAATCTCTCTTTTGAAATAGCTTGCTTATTGGGTGCCAAGAGGCTTGATATAAAAAAAAAAAAATAAAAAAAAAAAAAACGGCTGGGCTCGGGCTGATCTTGGCCCTATTGGAGCCCAGTTACAGTACAAAATGTGATGTGTGTTTGTTCATGTACTCAATCTTTGTATCTGAGTGTTTTTGCGCGCTGGATGTATTTATGATACTTTAGTTTCCTTATAGGTTGTAACCTTGTGATGCATGATTTCTTGCATCTCTGACTAATGGTGACTGTGGATTTTTTATCTGGTCATCCGCCATTCAGGATATGGAACGTCCTCCAGAAGGGAAGCACTCAACGAAAGGGCTTGGCAAGATGATACCTCAAGAGTCAGAGTATGTAAAATGGAGGGATGAAGTGGTTGTGCCTTGCGGACAAGTTGTTAATTCGACAGTGCAAGACTCTGCCCTAAAGTACAACGAGTATATTGTTTACAATACAGCTCAGGTTGGTAATTTTACATGAACTTCAACTCTGTTATTATTTGATGAATACTTCTATTACTAGATGTTGGAGTCGACATGAGTGTCAACGAGAGTTAATAGCATTTAAATATATTGGGAGGCTATCCAAAACCATAGTTCTAAAATTCAGTGACTCAACCCAAAACTCGGCCAATTCAACTTGACTCGATAAGATTTTGAACTGGATCACCATGAAACTCACTTGAGAGCTTGACTCGGTTTAGACTCGACCAGACTCATCGCGTTGGCTTGCTGACTCAGTTGACTCGGCACGACTCGAACTGAGTCAATTGCCGCATGATTGCTTTTCATAATTAAGAAATAAACGTGTAGAGGGTGAGATTCAAACCCTTGCTTTTCTTAGAAAGTTAAGTGACTCTTTCACCAAGTCATGCACTTCATCTTTGAATGTCTATCAGCTATTTGCATTCGCATTAATTTAAATAGGTGGTATTATTTAAATTCCTTATTTATTTAATAGTTAAATATCGAGTCGAGTCACGAGCCAACCTGACCTTGACATTGAGTCAAGTCGATTTTTTAGGTTTTTGAACCATGTCCAACACACGTTCCGTAGTTGGATTTTAAATCCCAGTTTGATATATGTTTTGGATTCCTGCCCACCATTTTTACTGTGTGAAAGATACATGCAATGACTCTTCGTGTACACAGAAGTTGTGCCCTTAAAACTACAGCTACTCTTAAAAGTCACTTGATATGCATTGATACACCATCCTCTAAAAGTTGGAGCTTTTAGAGCAAGTAGTTGTTTGTCATGATATTAGAGCAGAATATCCTGAGTTCAAATCCTAGGAGCCTCATTGTTATATTCTCAACCTTATCTAGTATGTTTCCTTGCGGAGTTCCACCCCACATGTGCAGGGAAGTGTTAAAATCCATTGATATACATTGATATGACCATCCTCTGATGCTTCAAACTTTTAGAGAAAGTGGTTGTTTGACGACAGCTACTACCACCACTACCATCTGTACTGCAATTTTCCTCATGTGCCTGACACCAGTAGGGTGTATTTTGTTTTATCCTATGAATGATTTTCTAATTGTGAGTCGGTCACAATGGATTTTGTTGCAACTTACCATTACAACCTTCCAATCTTGATCAAATGACAGCTTGGTTTGGAAGTACCAGTTGATAACTGAGTGGTTTTGAGAACTGTCATGGCCTTTGCATCTAAAAGTCATTGGACCGTTGTAATGTCTGAATAATCTTATAGACCATCCAATCTTTCTAGTGGCAATCAAAACATGTTCTCATTTTAATATATGCTTCATAGAATATTGTCCATGCCACATGATCATGAAACATTCGCCAATCTACCATTTAAAAGCTGACCCCAAATTGCTGGGAAAATTTCTAACTCGATGAAGATGATGAACCTTTAAATCCTTGGATTGTGTTTTCTTTTTTACTAAGATTAGCATGATGACCAACCTTCTAATCTTTGAATTGTGGATCCTTTTCTTTCTTTTTTTTGCAGGTCAAGATGCAATTCTTGCTCAAGGTGAGGTTTCATCACAAGCAGCAATGAAGATGAAAACTATTTTCATCTACATAGGTAATACTTAGTGATGTTATCTATATCAATAATACTTGGTGAAATGTAAAAAATTTCAAATATCGCTGATATTTTCAATAATACGGTGATACTTGGTGATATTATCTATATCAATAATACTTTGAAAAGAATCTCTTATGAAAGTTTCTTGGTATCGGTGTTACCATTGATAATATCCTCGAAGCCTGGGAAACATCAGTAAATAAGTGAAAATTGACAAAAGATTTTAGAAAACCTACAAATATCTCTATTGTTTTAGATTTTTTTTTTTCTTTTGATTTTTTTTTTTTTTTCCTAAGGTGATTTCAATCACTCTCAATTATTATTGAATCAAAGTTTGGATCTGGGGAGAAATTAGACTCAAAATGAAGACAGGCAAAAATCAATATGAACTTAAATTTTTTTTATTTTCAAATGTTAGTGTGGATTGCAATGGAAATTCATGTCTGTGCATGATTCTCACACACAAATATAATGGTGAAAAAAAATAACGTTTAAGTGAAAAAAGAAAGAAATTTGACAAATTCTAATTTTTTTCATTTTTATATTGAAAAACATGTGTTCTTCCATCTTAATTAATATGAAAAAATTTATATATTATTAAGTGTTGGTGAATCTATTGATTGGTTACAAATTTTATATATTTGTTTTATATTGATTTTTCAACAATATATGGTTAGACCTCTATAAAATGGAAACTTATTGTATATAGTTGCTTTTTCAAAATTCCAATTCCTACATATATAAAGATGTGTCTTTTAATATATCCTAAAGTTTGATTGAACATTTTCGCCTTTTTCCCAATGCTTCCCTTAGATAATGATATTTCGAATATCGACAAAACCGATACATGTTTCCTGATCTCCACATGTAACAATACTAATACCCTATGCATTGCATACAAGTCTATCTTTCATGCCAGTGTTAGTGTAGGGCCTCTAAGCCTTATAAAAAGATGAGCCACACCACAAAGGTCACCAATGGTGAGAATCAGGATGGTCCATTCATTGGTGGGCTAGGGTGTTATGGTCCAGACCATTGGGTGAGCTAGGTCGTAAAGGTCAGCAGACAATCCCATGATCTAGCATCAAGCTTGACCATGGGAGGGTTACTGGCTTTGATATCATATATTGATGAGGTGGTTCAATCATATTCATTCTCATCACACATTCGTACTTTCAAGTACACTTGGACGGCCACGGATATAGGTTGGCAATTGGAGTGGGCCAGGGCCTAGCCTGGGTCCATAGGATCTCTTGAGGCCTAGGATTGGAAATGTGGCTATGGTTAAGACCCGATGACTAACTGGACTGGATCGGAGCAATCTGCACGCATGCAGAACAAGTGGGGCCCATTGGTTGGACATGTGCCTCAATTTTAAGGACTGATCGTAATTGAATGGATTTTTGGGTTGTATCTATTTAAAGGCCCAACCAGTGGGCCTGGACCAGCCAAGCGATTGTACTGAATATTGGGTTCATGGGTCTGGACTGGTCCACGTTTTTAATAATGGTGCATGGGCTGTGCTTTGAGCACGGGCTCAGGTTTTAGCTCATAGGCTGGGTTTTTAGATTTATTGATGGACAGCGGGCGTAAACCCAATGCCACACGGTGGGCCCACATTTGACAAAGCATATGGGAGGGTATGAATATAAAGGACGCGGATTGTGTCTTACCCCCAACCGTCTCCACCTGGGAACGGGCAGCAGCTTTGAGTGGCCACCATGATGTGTGAGTCTTATCCACACCGTCCATCCATTTTTTTTGTGTCATTTTAGGATATAAACCCAAAAATGAGGCAGATTTAAGGTTCAAGTGGACCACACAATGGGGATTAAACTGTTGCCGTTGAAATCTTATTGGGGGCCGCAGAAGTTTTGGATGGAGCTGATATTTGTGTTTTCTATTCATCCCGAAGTTGGATGGCAAATAAACATCACGGTGGACCATAGAAAAGTTTCGAGGGTGAGAATCATTATCACCGCTGCTTCCTGTGGTGTGGTCCGCTTGAGCCTTTGATCTGCCTCATTTTTGGGCTTATCCCCTAAAATGATACGAAAAAAATGGATGGAAGTGTGGATAACACCCATACATCACTGTCCACTCAAAGCTGGGGGTAGGACGCAATCAGCGTCCAAATATAAAACACATACGTTACGGTGTGCTGCGTGTGGCCCATGCTTTATCTTAAATGCACTATGATTGCACCTTGCCGATTGTCAGGTTACACATTACTGGGTTTTGCCCAGGCTATGGGGCCCAACTTGATGTGTATCTTGTATATCCATGCCGTCCAGCGGTTTTTTCAGCTCATTTTAGGGCATCATGCTCTAAATGAAGCAAACCAAAATCTCAAGTGGATCACATAGTAGGGATTGAATGCCCACCATTAAAAACTTCTTTGGGGCCATATAAGTCTTGAATCAAGCTCATATTAGTGTTTTCCCTTGATCGACGTCTTTGTGACCTTATTAAGCAGGTTGGATGGCAAATAAACATTGTGATAGGACTAGGAAGGTTTTAATGGTGAGCATTCGCAACCACTTTTTGCTATGGTGTGGCTCACTTGATATTTGGATTGCTTCATCTTCTTCTTTTTTTACCATACTCTAAATGAGCTGTAAATAATAATAATAATAATTAAAAAAAAAAAAAAAAAAAAAAAAAAAAAAAAAAAAGAGAGAAGAGAGAGAGAGAGAGAGAGAGAGATTTGACTCTATAGGATCTCGGTCCAATCCCATGGGAGTGGATTAGGTGTCACCCAGGTAACACGATAGTGGGTGTTGCCCTGACCATGGGGCCCACTTGATGTATGTGTTGTATATCCACGCCATCCATCAGTTTTTCTATCTCATTTTAAGGAATGATCCCAAAATTGAAGAAGATCCAAATCTCAAGTGGACCACACAGTAGGGATTGAACGCCCACCATTAAAAACTTCCTGAGGGCCACAAAAATTTTGATCACATGGCCCACCTTCATTTTTAAAAAGAAGTACATTTATCATCAATTTGCATTATCAAATTGATTTTAATTGTGGGTGCCTGACCAAATTTAAGAATTCAGTTGCTACTTGAAATATGCGAAACACAACATGCAGATGCACATGTATATAACTACAGATGAATAACCCCAACTTCATTGCATTTTTCTGTTTGTTGTTCTATTTTTTTTTTTTGGTGTTTTCTTCCAATTCACTTACCATCAAGTTTCTCCACTTTGAAAACTTATGGGAACCTTTGCATCTTCAGCTTTCGTGGGGTTGAATCCGAAGAATTGTAAAGCTTCAGTATCTCAATACTGGATTCTGAAGCCAACATCCTATTGCATCTCCTTTAGTTGCACTATGCCTTTTCAGAGTAAAAGGGGAGACTTGACTTTAAACATATAGAAATTTGGCCCAAAACCATCCAATCCAAACGCCTTACTAGTGGAAATCTCGCAGCACTCACAAAAAAATAATAAATAAATAAATAAATTTTTTTAAGAGAGAGAGAGAGAGAGAGAGAGAGAGAGAGAGAGAGAGGAGACTTGACTCTAACCGTAGAATATGAGGCCAAAACCACCCAGTCCCAGGCCCACTCTGGTGGAAAACTCACAGCACTCGATAATAAAAATAAAAAAGAAGACTCGACCCTAACCGTAAAATATGGGTCCAAAACCATCTAGTCCTGGGCCCCCACTCCATGGACCATCGCAGATGTAACTTGCATGTAACCCTAAGCTTGGTTGGCCCGCCATGATGTCTGTTTTATATCCAATCCATTCATTGCGCCAGCCCATTTAGGGTGCGATGCTAAAAATCAAGGAGATTTGAAAGCTCAAGTGAGCCACACGACAGGAATTAGTGGGGATAGAAACACCCATGTTGAAACTTTCCTAAAGTCTGCTTGATGATTATATGCCATCCAACCTCTTCATATGTTGATTCTAATGCAGATGAAGTTAAACACCAACACCAATCTCCGCCTGATCCAAAACTTCTGTGGCCCCCCAAGAAGGTTTTGATGGTAGTTGTTCAATCACCACTGTTTCTTGAGGAGTGGCCCATTTAAGATTTGAATCTACCTGAGTTTTGAAAGCACATCCTAGAATGAGCAAATACAATGGATTAACAGAGTGGATATAACACAAACATCACAGTGGGCCTCATAAAGCTTAGGGTAAGAGTGGATTCATGTAAATTGGATACAACTTTCCTTTGACCCAGCATACAGGGAGCCCCCTAGGGATAAGCACTGTGGGGCCCACTACAATGTGCTTGAAAATTCCACTCCGTGCATCAATTTCACCCAATCACATTAGAACAATAGCCCGACATAAGGCAGATCCAAAACTGGAGCGAAATACACAATAGGAAACATCCCATATAGCTACCACCAACTCGAACATCCCATAGGAAAGGAGCATAGGCAATTTACATCCATTCACATCTGAAATTAAGAGCAACCAAGAAGAAAAAGTGATTGAATACCATCGCTGAAACTTTCTTGGGGGCCAGGAAGTTTTGAATCTGATATTTGTATTTTCCGTTCATCCATGTAAGGATCATAAGTAGCATAAAAGCATCAAGGTGAACTGTAGGAAGGTATCGACAATCAGCCTTTCCATCTCCACTATTTCTTGTGATGTGGCCCACTTGAGGTTTGGATCTCCCTCATGTTTGGGCTTATCTCTAAAAACGAACTGGCTAAACGGATGGAAAGTGTCATATAACGCAAACATCAAGGCAGCACCGTCTAAGGTAGGGTCCACAAATTGGTGCAGTCTACACGATGTGTGTACATTTGTACAAGAAGTCATACTTTTCATGACTCAAAAGTCAATGATGATTGAGCAATCCTAGCTACCCTTTCACCTGCCCATAAATGGACACCAAATAAAAGACAATAATGTCCACATTCTACTTCTTTTTTTGGCTTTATATAATTCATAGTTTAATTGAGAGGAGTCAAGTCCAACCAGTCGGACCAAAAGTTACATCCATCCAGCAGATAACTTTCAACCTATCATGGGTGTGGCATCCAAGCTGTCCAATTGGTGGGCCGCATCATAAAGATCACCTTGTCTGAAATCATCCTTATCTGGATCAGGTGGGCCACACCATATAAAAATTTATAGCCGTTGAGAGAAAATAATAATGATAATGAGTAGACTGGGCTTGGTATCAATCTATTAGACATGCCATGTTAGAAGATAGTAACTTCGACCTTCTACTATAAATACCCATCCATTGTAAGTTCGTAACAGACCATAAGCAACAGCAGCCATGGCCATACAGAAATCTCTCCCCCTCACTTTTCTGCTCATTTTGCCAGCCTTTCTTCCTTCCCATGCAACATCAGCACCATCACCAGCACTCCCAGAAGTAGAGGCTCTCATGAAATGGAAAGCCAGCCTCTCGTCAGCACAAGCTCTCCATTCATGGTCGCTTCCTACTGCTAATGCTACCACCAACACAATCTCTCCATGCAAATGGATTGGGATCTCATGCAATGGTTTTGGAAGCGTAACAGGGATAAGCTTACCAAGTGCAGGCTTGCAAGGTAAGCTTGATAACTTGAGCTTCCATCATTTCCAAACCTCATTCGTCTCAATCTCCATGGAAA
>JAJHSJ010000018.1:47256260-47366706 GCA_021015155.1 Magnolia officinalis | reverse complement strand
TTTGGGAACTTGACCATGCTAACAATTTTTATTTCTTACAAAATCAAATTTCAGCCCAATTCTGCAGAATAGGGAATCTCAAGAATTTGGCTGAGATGTCATTGTTGCAGAACAATCTTAGTGGTCCGATCCCTCCTACTTATGGTAATTTGACCATGCTCAGAATTTTCTCTTTATACAAAAATCAGATTTCAGGCACAATTCCTGCAGAGTTAGGGAATCTGTTTAATCTCACAAGGCTTGATCTATCCGACAACCTTCTAACCGGTTCTATCCCTTCCACTTTAGGAAACTTGTCCAAGCTTACTTTATTTTCCCTCTTTTACTGTCAATTATTTGGTTCCTTGCCTCAAGAAATTACAAACATGACAAATCTTGATAAACTCTACTTGGATGGCAACAATTTCTCAGGCCATTTACCTCAGTTATGCCACGGTGGATCTCTTAAAAACTTCAGTGCAATAAACAACCATTTCACTGGTGAAATCCCAAGAAGCTTAAGAAATTGCACTAGCTTAACAAGAGTGCGACTCAACAGAAACCAACTTGCTGCAAATGTATCGGAAGCCTTTGGTGTATACCCACATCTCACATACATGGATGTCAGCGACAACATGTTGTTTGGTGAACTCTCATCGAACTGGGGAGAAAGCCGAAACTTGACAAACCTACGATTCTCCGGGAACATGATCACCGGTAGAATTCCTCCAGAGATTGGGCAGTTGACACAGCTAGGAGTGCTTGGTCTTTCTTCCAACCATCTAGTAGGACAGATTCCAAAGGAATTTGGGAGGCTGACTTCTTTGTTCAGCTTGACTCTAAATGATAACCAGCTTTCTGGTCAGGTACCACAAGAGATTGGAAACCTATCCAATTTGGAGGTTCTTGACTTGTCGATGAATCACCTAAGTGGTCCAATACCACCTCATTTAGGGGATTGCTCCAAACTCCTGTATCTGAAATTGAGCGAAAATTTTTTGAATGGAAGCATTCCTTTTCAGATTGGTAACCTGGTATACCTACAGATCTTACTAGATTTAAGTCACAACTCCCTCAGTGGAGAGATATCACCACAACTCGCGCGGTTGATTAGGCTCGAAAAGTTTAACCTCTCCCACAACATGCTGTCAGGCTCCATTCCGCCATCTTTTAAAGGCATGTTGAGCTTGCAATCCATTGATTTTTCGTACAATGCTTTGGAAGGTCCTCTTCCCAACAGCAAAGCCTTTCAGAAGGCTCCTACAGAGGCATTCATAAAAAATAAAGGCTTATGTGGTGAAGTGCAAAGTTTGCGACCTTGCAATACCTCTCTAGTAAGTCGTGGCGATGGGAGGAAAGGCCAAAGAGTTGTCATCCTCATTGTTGTTCCTCTCTTGGTGGCCTTGTTTCTTTTAGTTGTAATCATCGGTGTTTCTTCCATTTATTACCGAAGAAGAAGAAATATAGAAACAAGGATTCTTGAAAGGAGCAGAAGAAATCCATTTTCAATATGGAATTATGATGGAATGCCGTGTTTGAAGACATCGTAGAAGCAACAGAGGGTTTTGATGACAAATACTGCATTGGAACTGGAGGGTACGGGCAAGTTTACAAAGCAAATCTACCAACGGGCCAGGTAGTAGCTGTGAAGAAACTTCACCCACTCGAAGGTGGGGATCAATCTGATCAAAGAAGTTTTAGAAATGAGATAACGGCATTAACAGAAATTCGTCATCGCAACATTGTGAAGCTTTATGGCTTCTGTTCCAATGCTCGATGCTCATTTCTAGTTTATGAGTACAAGGAAAGGGGAAGCTTGGCTAGCATCCTAAGCAACAACGAAGGAGCTGCACAATTGGACTGGACTGTAAGGGTGAAAGTTATTAAAGGTGTGGCCCATGCTTTATCTTATATGCACCATGATTGTACCCTGCCGATCGTCCATCGAGATCTATCAAGCAGCAACGTTCTGTTGAATTCGGAACTTGAAGCTAGTGTCTCTGACTTTGGCACTGCACGATTGCTCATACCCGATTCATCCAATTGGACTACACTTGCAGGCACTTATGGATACATTGCTCCAGGTTAGTTTCTAAGTAAATTCTCCATGCTTTAATAGTTATATTAGCAATTGGTCTTAATTTTCTTTAGCTTTCCTATTTTCTGTTGGCAATTATATAAAGTTAGTACATTAGTTACCATACTTCTTTCAAATGTGCAATCTAGGATCACTGGAATATGAGAAAATTTGTATTTGAAAATTTTCCCATTTCCCCAAGGCCTTGCGAAGAAGCTAATGAGGGACTGTGTTGTTCCAATTCCCAAAACTTTATAAATCTGGATCCTTTGCTTGCCCCAAACAGGAAGAACCTGTTTATTGCAATGTGATTGGGCCACATCATCACAGACGGCATTTAATGTAGCAGTGCTGACAACGTCAGTGATGATCTGGACCAAACACAATGCAGAAAAACAGGAAAAATCTGTCTGCGGCAAGCAGAAGATCCGAATTCAACCTTTATTTGGCTAAAAATCATGAAGCATTCATGAACATTTAAAGCTAATACGACCGTGAAATTGAAGATAAGCGTAAGAATGTTTTTCCTTTTCCACACTTGAGGTCCCTCATTGTTACATCATAAGGGAGATAATGTGGCTGCATGTAGTGATGTAAACGAGCCGGGTAATCGCCGGGTCAAGAGCTGTCCAAGCCCGGCCCGCACTGTTCAACATTGGCCCAAACTCGGCCCGAGCCTGTGACGGACTAAAATAGCCCAGCCCTAGCCCAGCTCGAAATGCTTATACAGATCCCAAGCCCGAAGTAATGATGAGAGACAAAAGGAGAGAAGAAAGTAGGGTTTTACCAAACAGAAGTGGATGGTGTTAGATTAGACTGCCATCGCCTTTAGAAACAGGGTAGCCAGATGAGATTGTTTCCCTGCTTTCTATGAAGTGTGGGATGATCGGACGGTCGAGATGAGGCTCCGTTTGACGCGGATTGCCTGGGAAGCATTTCGCAGGAACTTCCTGCCACAGGAAGCTAAGTAGGGCCACCGTACCATGATGTATGTGTTTCATCTATGCCGTCCATATATTTTTCTAGATCATTTTTTTTGGTATGGGAAAAAATGATATATATCCCAATATCAAATGGGCCACATGACAGGAAACAAAGTTGATTGAACCTCGACCATTAAAAACTTTTTGGGGCCGTAAACGTTTTTGATCAAGATTAACTTTGTTTTTTCCCCTCATCTAGGTCTGTATGACCTTATCAACAGATTGGATGTCAAATAAACATTACAGTGGGCCTTAGGAGGATTTTAATGGTGGATATCCAATCAATATTGTTTTCCTTTGGTGTGGTCCGCCTGAGATTTATATTCCTCTCATTTTTTGGATCAAGCCCTAAAATGATCTGTAAAAATGGATGAACTGCATGGATAAAAGACATACTTCATGGTGGGGGCGCAGAGCACCGAACACTAACCACTGATGCCACTTCTAGGGCTGGAGAAGGGCGACCATGTCAGTGGCTCTGTGGGGCCGATCGCGATGTATATGTTTTATCCACACCGTCCATCCACTTTTCTATATCATTTGGGGATATAAGATAAAAAAGTAGATAGATATAATGTTAATTGGGCCACACTTTAAGGAATAACAGAAATTGGGCGCCTACCATTGAAATTTTCTTATGGCCACAGAAAGCCCTGATCAAGTTGATATTTGTGTTTTCCATTTTTGCATTTTTCATTTTTCATCCAGGTCCGTGTGACCTTATGAAGAGGCTACATGGGAAATAAACGCCACATTAGACCGTAAGAAGGTTTCACCCATAGTTATTCAATTTAGGTTGGTTTTTACCGGTGTAGCCCACTTGAGCTTTACATGTGCCTCATTTTGGGCTCACGGTCTGGAATGATTTGAAAAAGTTCACAGATGGGGATAAAGAAGTTCTACGTATTAGAAGTTTGATTTTGTATTACTCAAGCTATCCCTGAGAGAAAAGATCTCCGTAGCAACTTTAGGAGGGGTTATTTTAGGAGTAAAAAAAATTTTAATAAAAGAATTCGTGGAGCACATTCCATATTCACCATTAAGCTCCTGTTACCAAAAATATCAATGAAAAATCATTGTAGCACTTTCCAAATTTGGCATTAACAAACCACACTTAACACGGAACATTTTTTCATTTCCGCATTAAGTAATATTTTCCAGAGTTGACGAACAGGCCCTAACTGCGATTCACAATTACCCAACTACCTTAACCACATGGTATCAACTAATAAATTTGTGGTGCAGACTATTTTTAACTGTCCATTTGTTGGACACTAATTTGATGGATAAAATCCTATTAGGTATAATTTTTGGGATATGCTTCATCTACAATTGGTAGGGGTGCACACGGTTCGGATCCGGTTTCAAAATAGATAAGAACTAAAGGTGGCCCCCTTCATATGAATGGTCCATATTGACAGCTGGCAGGACCAATTCAACTATCTCCTGGGCCATTCGGTTCCAATTTCAAAACCGAAACCGAACCGTGTGCACCCCTGACAATTGGTCATATGGTCTGGATTAATTAACATGCATACCAAGTGCGGATGAATGAATTATCACCGTTTAAGAATAATTGGAAAAGCTCATTGCTTGCAAGTACATGCGTAAATAACGCATCAAGAAATGTGATATTTACCGTCAATATTTTAAATATCAATGATATCGGCCGAAATATTCCACCCGTGTGATACAAAACACGCAGGTAATGCCGATATATCCCGCATGCTCGATTGAGTATTTTCAATTTTCAATCCGTGTTTTTGATTCTTTTTCGAAATTATGTTAAATCAGTGTAAAATGATTTCAAATTAATTGGTTTTTAATGTTTAGCATAATTATAGAGTTGGAGCTTTGATTTCGATATCAATTGGTTTTTCATGTTCTATATGTTTTTTTCAAAAATTTCCTTCAATTGGCTATCAATTAAGACTACTTTTAAAATATTTAGGAATATTTGATGAAATGATCATCACATACACTCTAATTTCGAAATTTGACTGTAGGTCATCTGATTTAGAAAAAAATTGAAAAAAAAAAAAATTTAATTTTCAATTTCTCCCAAATTACTTGCAATGTTGCGCTCCAAACATGAAATCAAACATATACGAGGGCTAATCTTTTGATTTGTTAAGTCCTTGTCAATTTTCAAAAAATAAAAATCATTTTAATTACGTTTTTTTAATCCCATCCCACCTAATCCTTCCCAATGCCATGCGCCAAACACCCCCTAAAATATGAATCTTTAAAAAAAAATTCTTCAAATAGATGTGAATTGATACTAATTTCGAAATATTTAGGATTATTTAATGAAATAATCATCACATTCACTCTAAATAGCATGCATTCAATTTGAATATAGTTACATTGATTTAGTCAAACAATGCATGGCTTAGGATCCTTTATAAAGAAAACATTTAATGTGTACTTCTTTTTTGAGATGTTATGATTTAAATGTGTTAAGGTCTTTTTTAATAATTTTTAAAGTTTCAGTGAAAAAATCAACTATTTTTCTAATATTTTCTTAGGTTTCTCAAAACTACGATATTTTCAATCTAACATATATTCAATGCTAACAATATATCCCGTGCAATAACCAATATGTATTTGTATCCCAAGGATGCGATACCTAATACAATATTACCGATATTTCGAACACTGCCTATAGTGCTCTTCTAAGAGATCCATGACGATGGTTGGGTTTTCTCCATTGTAAAAGGGTCTCACAACTCTATGATCCAAACCGTCAATCTAATGTTCCACACAGTGATTGCCTTTCCGTGATTGGAAAATCCTAGCCATTGAATCTATGATCTTTCTTGTTGAATGTGCACAATTGCTTCTTTTTTCTTGAACGTAGGTGATGCCCACCACAATGGTTAGGATTTCCAATTAGGCGAATTACTGATGCATGAGCAATCCAAATTAGGATCCACTATATCAATAGTTTGGATCTTAGAACTATGGACCCACTAGTACAAAGTTAAAACCTGAGTAGAATATCATAAAAACTATTACGTGGCACATGTTTGTTGGTTATTTCCGCTGCTAATTCCCATACTTTTTTGAGAAATTTGGTTCGTCGGTCCAGAACACCAATACAAGTAATTTAGCTAATCCATTCTAATATTAGGAAATGATGCTTGTGCCTATATGTGCATCAATACACTCTGGTTCGACACATGCCAACTTCTCATGCGTTTGGGACATTTGAGGCGTACATAAAGATAGGCTCAGCCATGCAGATGACCAGACAAAATGATTAAGCTGGTCCTCTTATTAATGTGGCTGATGAGTGGACCATCCAACTTTTTAGTAAGATCATTCGAAAGTTTGGCCCATCTTATGCATGTCCCAGATGTACACACATATCTCAATTGGCATATGCAAAGTTAGTAAGCACAAGAAACATGGAAGATATGAAACTTAAGAACTCAGGTGAGTTTTGATATATGATTAAGAATTTTGGTATTGATGATTAATTAACAAGAGAAAAATAAACATGATTCAACTATCTTCTTTCATGCAGAGCTTGCATATACAATGAGGGTGACTGAAAAATGTGACGTATATAGCTTTGGTGTTGTGGCACTTGAAGTGACTATGGGAAGGCATCCTGGAGAGCTCATCTCTTCTTTATTATCACCAAGTAGTCAAGATACACTGCTAAAGGATATGTTGGACCAACGTCTCTTGAATCCGATGGCTGAGGTTGCACAGGAAGTTGCATTTGTTGTGTCCATTGCACTTGCATGCATTCGGCCAGATCCAGACTCTCGACCAACCATGCAAGACGTGGCTCAGGAGCTATCTGCTGGTGGGCCTTATTTCTCTCTAGAGCCATTCCATGCACTTACATTACGTCAACTGATGGATCACAAAGTATGATTGGGTGGATGAAAATCATCGATGTCGTGGGCATATGGTGGAAAGAACTTCAATACCATGTATATAAAAGTCATCAAGCATAGATAATGTGTTTTTCTTGATATGATATGTTTACAGTTCAGTGTGTGGAATCGACATTTATCTAGAACATGGACTTCTAGGATTGTTGTTCAAAATCCAAATGTAATAAAAGAAGTAAGTTGAAAGAATAAAAATGTTTTTCTTGTGTGATGGTTTATCCTTTACCTGAAGATTTTCAAGTCAAAGAATTTATATTTTAGGAATTGCAATCCTTTTCTATGATACCAGTTTTGTATTGATGTATTATCAAAAGTGGAAGAATAGGTTTATTTATCTTCAAGAGAAGGTATAAATTATAATTTTTTAATTAAAGATGAAAAAAGAAAAAGAAAGGGAACAACAAATTCAAACTATAGCAATATGACTTATTGAGAATAAACCTAATTTTGTTTTTGTACAAGTGTGCAAGGCTTTTATTATAAGTGAATTAACTATTGTGATAATGCTAGAAAAAAAGATAAAGTTAGAAGTTTCAAGAGAGTGCATTAGAAAGTTTATAAAGTTAGATTCATATAGAACTATTTATAGGCAGCCGGGGTAGATAGAAAGTCATTAAACAAAAACAGAAGCGTGTGAAAAGGCCCTCCAGTATTTATATATGCATGCGTATATAGGCCTCATTATAATGTATCAAATATACTTAATAAAAGTCAGATACTTTCACCATTTTTGTTCTAAGTCCTTCCTTTGTCTAACTTGTTACTTGTGTAAGTGTCAGAGCGTCAATAGGCCTCTTTACATAAAGCATGACTCAAGATAGGTATACTGCGAACTCAATCCAAAGTACCGTTAACCTAGTCTAATCAAGTCTATAAGGGCATAATGAGTAGCCTAAGCCTTTCTTTACATGCAACCCTAATATTAAGAAGTCCGAAGTTATCATTAAGAGGGCCTCATATTGCATGGATGTCTCAAAAGTCACATAAATTGGATAAGCCTTCTCACCTTTAATAGAAGATTTCTTTTTCTTTTTCTTTTTTTCTAAAAGATGAGGCACTCTAAAAAACATCACTTAACTTTGTTGCAACAATCTTCCTTCTCCTTGTTTAGAAGTCTTTCAATAATAAAGTAGCCGAGCTTGGTAGCGCGAGTTTGTAACCTGAGCAGGGGCAATGGGTGTTGATGGACCGCTGACAATGCTTGGTAGAGTCGGGTCCATAGTCTGTGAAGCTGGCCCGCCCGGTCCAAGTTGGGTATACAGCTGAATCGTGTGGGCCAGGCGAAAGCCAGGACTACTCGGTTCTTAGAGAGGAAGGCACCGCGTGAGGCTGGTTTCACAGAAGCAGCGACAACTTCCCGCTCTCAGCAGTGGAAGGAAAACAGGCCGGTGTAGCCTTGGGCCCAACATGCTCTCTGGGCTTTGCCTATCCAGACCACCACTTTAAAATATTAATAAAAACAGTTGTTGAAAATTATACAGATTAATGTATTTTCTGTATAATATGGAAACCGAAAAATTACGATAATCAGAAATAAGGACAAGTTGAAGCACGTCTGAAAACGCTGTCCTTAAAGCGTTATTTGCCCCTACTCAAGTAAATTGAGTATGCCGATAGGTTACAGGCAAATAGCTTCTAGGATACGACGAGCCTGGTGTGGGTCTGCGTTTAGCAAACATGAAGGCCCACCTATTGGAAGTCAATTACACAATTTCTGGCAGTATTACAACATAGAGAAAATTCTCAAAAGAAAGAAAAAGAAAGAGAAAAAATTTCTTTAGATTAAGACCACTGCACTGGTCAGTACTTCAGCCACTGGTTCAGTTGAACCGTTCTAGACCACACTGTTGGTTTGTTCTTCTAGTAAAGGTTTAACCCTTACTGTCTTGCTAGAACTACTGGAGTATAGAAGAGAATTAGTAGGCTGTCTTAGTTCGTATGGGTCTGCTGGAGTGGGTTTTGAGATGAATTGGAAACCCATCCAGGTCCTCCTTTTATATGCTATGGTGGCTGGGGGTTATGGTCCAGGGAAATAAATCCCATGACCGTTTTCTAGCTGTTGGAGAAAACTAGCCGTTTTAAGGCCGTTTTCTGACTGTTGTGCATGGGCCATTAAGCTGCTGCATACTGACTGTTGTGAGACAGCAGCTAGCCGTTTTCTAGCTGTTGGGCTAGCCATGCAGCAGTTACAGCTGGACCCTACACTAATTGCACAGCTATTACAGATCTGCTCCAACAGCTCTATTTTTCAGCTCTCTATATAATCAGAGGGACTCTCATTCAGTCCTTTACAGCTGGACCCTGCACTAAGTGCAAAGTGCGCCACTAGCGCCTCTACAGCCACACTGCCTCACATACCCACGCCCTCGCACTGAGCCCGAGCCCGTGCCTGTGCCCGAGTCCGAGCGCGAGGGCGAGCGCGGGCGCGGGTGTTCCAGTGCTACGCACTGGAACACGCAAGGTCCATAGTCCACGGACTAGGTAGGTAAATATTATAATACTCCACTGTTATCATTTAAACTACAGATTTTTCTCTTCCCTTTCTCATGTGGGACTATTCTCAAAAACCCACAAAACGGTGTTTTTTCCAAACAACATAATATATATCATATATTATTTTTTATTATTAAAATATATTTTATTTAAAAATCAATATTTTGCAACAATCCCCCACTTGATTTTTTAAAATATATATACGGTTAAACAATTCTGCCAGAATAATCAGCTTCTATGCATAAAGAAATATATCTTTCGATTTTAATCTTCCCTTAGTGTAAGTATCTCAAAACTCTGTCGAAATGATTGGTAGCCGCAGCTTTGAACCAGTTATTCCTAGATAACAAAGTTGGAGAAACCACACACATATTTGCTGTGTTTGTTAGAGTTCCCACAATCTTGCTCAGCACATTTAATGGCCATGTGCTTATCCTAATTCATGAACGATCCCGAGAGAAAACTCCTAACTCTCATGAGAGACGGCACCATCTCTATGTTCATATAGGTGAAATCCTTCCAGTGTCTTAGTTACTATAAGACACTTGTCCTATAGACTGGGTTTCATTAAGAGTTCTCAGACTCAACCCTCTTTCGTAACGCTCAGTACTTATCTATTATGGATGAGGTTTTATAATTTAGTATTGAAAAACTTTCCACATATCAGTGACTTGTTTTTACCTATTAAACCCAAATTTAGAGATTTTCTAACTTCAGGGTGGGTTACCATCACTGGTGGAACTCTGGTTGAAGAGTTTCAACCCCATCCCTCTAGATGTAGCCTTTACTACCTCTCTCGGTAGAGGTTTAGTGAAAGGATCTGTCAGGTTGTTGCTTGATTTCACATAGGAAATAGCAATGATTCCATCTCGAATCAACTGTCTGACATAATCATGTCGAAGACTTATATGTCTAGATTTACCATTATAAGTGCCGCTATAAGCTCTAGCTAATGTGGCTTCACTATCACAATGTAGTGACACAGTCGATATAGGCTTTACACAGAAAAGAATTTTTAATAGAAGATTCCTTAACCACTCAGCCTCTTTGCCTGTTGCAGCCAGGGATATGAATTCAAACTTCATAGTCGAATGCGTTATGCATGTCTGTTTCTTGGATCCCCAAGATACAGCTGCACCTCCTAGGGTGAATACCCACCCTGTAGTTGACTTGTTGTCACCTACACTCGATATCCAGCTCGCATCAGTATATCCTTCTAATACGGCCGGAAACTCTAAATAAAATAGTCTTAAGTTTTTGGTTGCTTTTAAGTAACCAAGGACTCTACTAATTGCATTCCAGTGTTCAGTACTGGGGTTACTAGTAAACCTACTAAGTTTACTCACAGCATATGTGATATCTGGTCTAGTGCATTGCATAACATACATAAGACTCCCTATAACACTTGCATATTCTAATTGTGCAACGGTTCTTCCAGTATTTTCTTTTAGTTTGATACTTGGATCAAATGGGGTCTTTGCTTCTTTTATATTTAGATGGTTAAACTTATTTAGTATATTCTCAATATAATGAGACTGACACAAAACATAACCCCCACATTATTTTTTAACTTTGATACCTAAGATGGTATCAACTTGTCCAAGATCCTTCATTTTAAATACCGAAGAAAAAAACATCTTTGTTTCAGTCACGCCTTCCATTTTATTACTTATTATTAACATGTCATCAACATATAGACAAATAATAACGATACAACTACCATCTACTTTAGAATATATGCATTTGTCAGGTACATTATGCATGAAACCATGAGATAGTATTTTGAAATCAAACTTCTCATGCCATTATTTTGGTGCTTGTTTTAATCCATATAAAGATTTAACTAATCTACATACTTTGTTTTCATTTCTTGGTAGAACGAATCCTTCAGGTTATTCCATGTATACCTCCTCATTGAGGTCACCATTTAGGAAGGCGGTCTTCACATCCATTTGATGGATGTGAAGATGATGTATGAAAGCTAGCGCAAATAATATCATAATGGATGTTATCCTAGCTATAAGAGAGTATGTGTCAAAATAATGTATCCCTTCTTTTTGTCTAAAACCCTTAGCTACTAGTTGAGCTTTAAAGGTTTGGATAGTTCCATCGGTGTGATATTTCTTCCTAAATACCCACTTACATCCTATGGGTCTAGAACCTGGAGGTAAGTTTATAGTTCTCATGTTTGATTTGACATTATGGATTCCATTTCATCGTTTATAGCTTCTTTTCAGAAAGCTCATCTCTAGAGGATATAGCTTCTTTATATGATTTAGGATCTTCTATAGTCATCACTATAGGTATTTGTCTTATAACATTTTCTCTATCTGCTTCTACAAGATGAAAAATGATGCGTTGTGAATCTATGTAGTCATCTCCTAGACTATTCTCTATTCTTGTTCTTTGACTCCTACGAGGTTCAATAGGAGCTTCCACTATCTGTGGAGCTGTGTTATCTGGTTCTCTATTAGGAGTTTGGATTTCATTATCCTTTGACTCCAAGGATAGCGAGTTCTCAAAGAACTCAACATCTCTTGATTCTATTATTGTATTAAACTCCATGTCTAGAAGTCTATAAGCTTTACTATTTTGTGCATACCCTATGAAGGCGCACTTAATAGCTCTTGGTCCTAACTTAGTTCTTTTTGGGTCAGGGGTTCTGCAGTATGCAAGACACCCCCACACTTTTAGATATCCTAGGTTAGGTTTTCTACCTCTCCATGTTTCATATGGAGATATTTTATACTTTTTAGACGGTATTTTATTTAGAATATGGCATGCTGCAAGCAGTGCCTCACCCCATAGACTTAGTGATAACTTTGCTCTTATCAGCATTGAGTTGACCATTTTTACTAATGTCCTATTCTTCCTTTCAGCTATTCCATTTTGTTGAGGTGTGTATGGAGCAGTACATTGATGGAGCAGTACATTGATAATTCATTTGAGAAGTATTCTCCTCCTCTATCGCTACGGAGAATTTTTATCTTCTTATTTAGTTGATTCTCTACTTCTGCTTTATATATCTTAAACATGTTCAATGCTTCATCTTTGCTCTTTAACAGGTACACATACACATATCTAGAGCAATCATCTATAAGGGTTATGAAGTACCGTTTACCTCCACGAGTAAGAATGCCGTTTAACTCACAGATATCACTGTATACAAGATCCAATACTTGAGACGATCTTTCAACACTTGAAAAAGGTTTCCTCGTCATTTTGGATCGTATGCACACTTCACATTTTTCGGTTTCATTATCTGTGTATGAGATTAAACCACTCTTAGCCATGAACTTCAAGGTACTATACCCTATATGGGCTAGTCTATCATGCCACACTCCAGCGGATTCAACCATATACGCAGAAGTGCTACTTTCATTCAGTGAAAACTTGATCATCCTATTACAAGCATATCCCTTTCCGACAAAATTCTCATTCTTAGACAGAATCAGTTTACCTGACTCGTATACCACCCTTATCCCTGGTTTTCCAGAAGATCCCCAGAAACTAAGTTTCGCCTCATGTCTGGAACGTGCAGTACATTAGTCAGAATCACTTTCTTCCCAGAGGTGAATATTAGTTCGACAGTTACTTTGCCGACAACCTTCAATCGGACTTCATTTCCCATTTGGACTTCTTGACCATCGGTCAATTCCTCCTAGGTTTTGAAGGCTAATTTGTCGTAGCATACATGTACTGTAGTGGCAGTATCATACCACTAACCTGGAAACTTTGCCTTGGATAGTATTCACCTCAGTGATCATGACCACAATATCGCCTTCTTCTACTGCACTTGCCACTTATTTAGATTTGCGATATCGGCATACTCGAGCATAGTACCCGGTTTTCCCACAGAAATGTCATGGGCCTTTGAACTTTCGTTCTTCTTTTGGGTGTTTTTCTTGAATTTCCCTTTATTGGGTTTCAGGGAATTGTCCTTCTCGGGATGTTTGTTATTAGAGTTCTCTACTGCATGTACCTTGGACGAGGTATTCCCGTTATCATTCTTTTTATCACAGTTACAGGATTCTTCCTCAATTCTAAAGTGTTTCTAGATTTGTTCCAGTGTGTAGTCCTCAGTTTTATGCATCAACTTCTTTCTATAGTCTTTCCACATCAGTGGCAATTTGGTGATAATAGCCTCGACTTGGAATGATCCAGGAAGATCTATCTTTATCACTTTGATTTTGTTTACTATTAGCTGCAATTCTTAGATTTGGGGTAGCAGCAGTTTGTTATCTACCATGTTGAAGTCAAAATATCTGGCGATGAGAAACTTGTTGGTACCTTCTTCTTCAGCCTTGTATTTGAACTCCAGAGCGGTCCATATCTCCTTTGCTAATGACGTCTGTTGGTACAGATCGTACAGACGGTCGAGAGAGAGCGTTCAGAATGTGTCCTCGACACAAGAGTTCGTCTTCGGCTCGTTTGGTGCGGGCAGCCACCTGTTCAGGTGTGTCGTCGTCGGTTGTTTCAGGTAGCGCTTGCAGATTTGGATCTAATATATAGTAGATCTTCAGCGCCGTTAGGAGAAATTTCAGTTTGTCTTGCCATCTTGTAAAATTGGTTCCATCGAACCGATCAAGACGTATCAAGTCTTGATTCATCAACTTGATGGATGAAACACTGTCAGCTTCCATTACTAAAATAACGCTTTAAGATTGTTGAAAATTATACAGATTAATGTATTTTCTATATAATATGGAAACCGAAAAATTACGATAATCAGAAATAAGGACAGGCTGAAGCACGTCTGAAAACGCTGTCCTTAAAGCGTTATTTGCCCCTACTCAAGTAAATTGAGTATGCCGATAGGTTACAGGCAAATAGCTTCTAGGATACGACGAGCCTGGTGTGGGTCTGCGTTCAGCAAACACGAAGGCCCACCTATTGAAACTCAATTACACAATTTCTGGCAGTATTACAACATAGAGAAAAATCCCAAAAGAAAGAAAAAGAAAGAGAAAAAATTTCTTTGGATTAAGACCACTGCACTGGTCAGTACTTCAGCCACTGGTTCAGTTGAACCGTTCTAAACCATACCGTTGGTCTGTTCTTCTAGTAAAGGTTTAACCCTTACTGTCTTGCTGGAACTACTGGAGTATGGAAGAGGATTAGTAGGCTGTCTTAGTTCGTATGGGTCTGCTGGAGTGGGTTTTGAGATGAATTAGAAACTCATCCGGGTCCTCCTTTTATAGGCTATGGTGGCTGGGGGTTATGGTCCAGGGAAATAAATCCCATGACCGTTTTCTAGCTGTTGGAGAAAACTAGCAGTTCTAGTTTTCTGACTGTTGTGCATGGGCCATTAAGCTGCTGCATGCTGACTATTGTGAGATAGCAGCTAGCCGTTTTCTAGCTGTTGGGCTAGCTATGCAGCAGTTACAGCTGGACCCTGTACTAATTGCAAAGCTGTTACAGATCTGCTGCAACAACTCTATTTTCCAGCTCTCTATATAATCAGAGGCACTCTCATTCAGTCCTTTAGATTTTCGTCCAGCCAACCATCTGCCTTAGCCACTAGTCGCACCGCGACTCGCACACGTCTCGCTCCAGTTCGCGAAGGGAGCGACCCTTTGCGACACGATGCGCACGTGCGCCACTAGCGCCTCTACAGCCACACTGCCTCGCATGCTCACGCCCTCGCACCGAGCCCGAGCCCGTGCCTGTGCCTGTGCCTGTGCCTGTGCCTGTGCCCGAGCCCAAGCGCGAGCGCGCGCCCAGGTGTTCCAGTGCTACGCACTGGAACACGCAAGGTCCATAGTCCACGGACTAGGTAGATAAATATTATAATACTCCACTGTTATCATTTAAACTACAGATTTTTCTCTTCCCTTTCCTATGTGGGACTATTCTCAAAAACCTACAAAACGGTGTTTTTTCCAAACAACATAATATGTATCATATATTATTTTTTATTATTAAAATATATTTTATTTAAAAATCAATATTTTGCAACAGTTTGTGGGAAGGTCTACCCACCACCGACCTTCCATTTTCTTCATGTCTCCACATTTATCTAGTAAGGGAGAGTTTATGTGATTTTAGTATCTTCACATGCAAAGAGATAAAGGTACTCAGGTGGGCCATACACTCCCATGAGGTCGAGCTGTGTGGGCCCCACCGTGATGTGTTTCAACCATCAACATTGTGCATTTGATGGGTCCCCTTTAAATTATGGCATGTCCCAAAAATCAGCCTCATACGGAACTCAGGTGGGCCATACCATCTAAAATTATGTGAAGACACCGTTAAAACATATAAAAGCACTTGGTGGGGCCCACCTGAGTTTTGCATGCGCCTGAAACTTGGTCTGAACCCTCATTCAAGTGGGACACACATAATGGATGGGCCGAATTTTCAAACCACATCTCGGTGGGCCCTCAAAAATGGTTATGAATGTTTTAATGGTGCACGGCCCCTCTCCACTTCTGTATGTGGTGTGGCCCACACAAGTCACGGATTGACTTGATTTTTAAGACCTAGGCCCACGATGGAATGGTGCATCTGACTGATGGGGTAGATGTTCGAAACGCATCACGGTGGGGCCCACACAACTCGACCTCATAGGGCATTAAAATCAGCTTGAGCGCACTATACCTTTTCCATATATGTGTGTGTGTGTGTGTGTGTGTGTGTGTGTGTGTGTGTGTGTGTGTGTGTGTGTGTGTGTGTGTGTGTGTGTGTGTGTGTGTATATATATATATATATATATATATATATATATGCATGTTCACCTATGCATGTGCGCACCTTTGCACACGTGTCATGGGTGTCGAATCCGAACGGTCCATAAGATGCGAATACCCCATGAAACCGTAGGAGATGAATTTTCACCCTGATCTAAGATTCTGGTGGGCCATAGCAAAGAGAAATTCAAATCAAGGGAAGAAACTGTTTGCATTTTTCATGGCCCACCAAAGTTTTGGATCAAAGTAAAATTTCGTACCAGGGGATTTCATGAGGTTCTGCTTCATGTGGACCGTTCAGATTTTCGAAACTCATCAGATATGAGGAGTTCTCAAAAAATTCGTATGTAGTACGTACGAACTGGTTCGGAGGTGATCGTTTCCACACACACACACACACACACACACACACACACACACATATATATATATATATATGGAAAAAGGTACAATGCGTTTGAGCTGATTTTAACGCCCCATGAGGTCGAGCTGTGTGGGCCCCACCATGATGTGTTTCGAACATCTACCCCATCAGTCAGATGCACCATTCCATCGTGGGCCTCGGTCTCAAAAATCAAGTCAATCAGTGACTTGTGTGGGCCACACCACATACAGAAGTGGAGAGGGGTCGTGCACCATTAAAACATTCATAACCATTTTTGAGGGCCCACCGAGATGTGGTTTGCAAATCCAACCCATCCATTTTGTGTGTCCCACTTGAGAGGGTTCAGACCAAGTTTCAGGCGCATGCAAAACTCAAGTGGGCCCCACCAAGTGCTTTTATATGTTTTAACAATGTCTTCACATAATTTTAGATGGTATGGCCCACCTGAGTTCCGTATACGGCTGATTTTTGGGATATCCCATAATTTAAAGGGGACCCATCAAATGCATGGTGTTGATGGTCGACACACATCATGGTGGGGCCCACACAGCTCAACCTCATGGGAGCTTCTCGTGAGCTCCAGCGCATAGTACCTTTTCCAATATATATATATATATATATATATATATATATATATATAATATATATATATAGAGAGAGAGAGAGAGAGAGAGAGAGAGAGAGAGAGAGAGAGAGATATGCTCACACACAACTAGTTGGACCGTGAGTTTTGGTCCAACTAGTTGTGAATTAAATCTCAAAATTCCTTTTTTCATACGCATATAATGCACCACATGTGAGGATATGTGACGATAAGTTTTACATTACTATTTTGGAAATTATGTGTCATAGATCTAAGCCATTTATTAAATAGAGCACGCTAATGAAATTTTATGTAGTGAAAGTTAGTAAATTGTTGTCACCATTAGAACCACACATGTAACTTGAATATAGACTGTTGGAGTAGATTTCTAATAGTTTATTTTTCTTATAGATGATATCATGTTATCGATAAAAAAATATATTTTTTCTCATATACTTACAATGGACCCTACCCAATTAACGGACTGATTTGCAAGATACATTGTGCATCACCTAAGTATATCATGTGTATACACATTCTTTAGTGGTCCTTTATAAACATTCACTCTCCTATTTTCTCTCTCCTCATTTAAACTAATTTTTCCTTATTTAATGTTCTCCATTCCCTGTACGTTTTGGGTAGGAGTCATGGGCAGAGTGACATGTTGAGTAGCTACTCAAATCACATAACTAAGTTATGTGGGCCCCACCATGATATATGTGTTGTATCCATACCACACATCTATTTGTAGAGATCATTTTAGGACATGGTTCAAAAGAATGAGGTAGATCCAAAACTGGAGTGGACCCCACCAAAGAAAATAGTGGGGAGAGTGACGCCTACCATTGAAACCTTCCTAAGGTCCACCATGATATTTATTTGAGATCCAACTTGTTCACAATATAACATAGACATTAAAGAAGGGAAAACACAAATATCAGCTCGATCGAGAACTTTTGTGGCCCTTAGAAGTTTTTAATGGTGGGCGTCACCCTCTCCACTGTTTTCTGTGGTGGGGTCCATTCCAGCTTTGGATCTGACTCATTCTTTGGCTCATGCCATAAAATAATCTCTCCAAATGGATGGACGGTGTGGATACAAAACATACATCATGGTGGGACCCTAAGAACTAGGTGATGTCATTGTTGGGGAAATTCCTACCATTAAAACCTACCTGGGTTCAACAGTGATGTTTACAAGCCATCCATACCGTTAGTAAGTTCATTCCTAGTGGGATGAACTGAAATCACAAATATTAGCATGATTCAAAACTTCTATGGCCTACAAATATTTCAACCGTGGACGTTCAATTATCACGTTTTCAGCCCACTTGAGCCCGAGAAACGGTTCATTTTTGGCTTCATGTCCTTAATTGAACTCAAAAAACGGATGAACGGGTAGGATTTCTCACAAACATCATAGTGGGCCCCACCTGGGTTCCCAGCGCAGGAACTTCCTGCCAAAGTCTTTCGCAGGAAATCAGCGGGGTTTGGACGTGGATTTGCAGCCGGCACTAAATGACGTCACCTAGTTCTTAGGGTCCCACCATGATGTATGTTTTGTATCCACACCGTCCATCCATTTGGAGAGATTATTTTATGGCATGAGCCAAAGAATGAGTCAGATCCAAAGCTGGAATGGACCCCACCACAGAAAACAATGGAGAGGGTGACGCCTACCATTAAAAACTTCTAAGGGCCACAAAAGTTCTCGATGGAGCTGATATTTGTGTTTTCCCTTCTTTAATGTCTATGTTATATTGTGAACAGGTTGGATCTCAAATAAATATCATGGTGGACCTTAGGAAGGTTTCAACGGTAGCGTCACTCTCCCCACCGTTTTTTGTGGTGGGGTCCACTCCAGTTTTGGATCTACCTCATTCTTTTGAACCACATCCTGAAATGATCTCTGCAAATAGATGTGTGGTATGGATACAACACATATATCATGGTGGGCCCACATATCTTAGTTACGTGATTTGAGTAGCGACTCAACGTGTCACTTCGCCCATGACTCCTTCCTAAAAGAGCATTAAATAAGGAAAAAATAATTTAAATGAGGAGAGAGAAAAGAGGAGGGTGAATGTTTACAAAGGACCACTAAAGAATGTGTACACACATGATATACTTGGGTGATGCGCAGTGTATCTTGCAAATCCGGCCCGTTAATTGGGTAGGGTTCATTGTAAGTATATGGGAAAAAATATATTTTTTTATCGAGATCATGATATGATATATAAGAAAAGTAAACTGTTAGAAATCTACTCCAACGGCCCATATTCAAGTTACATGTAGTGACAACAATTTACTAACTTATGGTACATAAAATTTCATTAGCGTGCTCTATTTAATAAATGGCTTAGATCTATGGCACATAATTTCCAAAATAGTAATGTAAAACTCATAGTCACATATCCTTACATGTGGTGCATTATATGCGTATGAAAAAAAGAATTTTGAGATTTAATTAGAGCTGGGCATCGGTGCGAGTCGGATCGGATTCGGTCCAACCCGATCAGATCCGAAATTGCAACCGCTTGACTCGAACTCGTTCCGATCCGGGGATCGAGTACAGGTCACCTAAATCAGACAGATTCGAAATTTGAATGAGTTGATCCGAGTCCGATTCCGACCCGTTGATAAAACTGAATCGGATCTACGAACCAAACCTTAATCATATTTTTGTATTAAACGGCTAAAATCATACCTCAAAATGAATGAACAGCTTATATAAAACATATACATCAAGGTGGCCCCACATAACTATGAGAAAAGTGAAGCTGGACGTTTACGTGCAGCGTACGGCACTTGCTTCTTTTCACGCACGTCGCGGACGTGACGTTACAAGCTGTATCAAGGTTAGTGGTTAACAAGCCATATGAGTTTGACGGTGGGGTATGTGTTATATCCAAACCGTCCATTCATTTGGCGAGCTCGTCTTAGGGCTTGAGACTAAAAATAAGACAGATCTAATACCATGTGGACCACACAAATTGTTTAACGGTGAAAATCATTCTCTGCTTCTATTTGTGGTGTGGTCCAGATGATCTTTGGATATTATTAATTTTTTGGAAAATGGTCTGTAATAGTCTCTAAAAAAATATGACCGGTGTAGATATAATAAATACATCACTGTGGGGCCCATTTAACTTTGATGTCCTTTGAATCGTTCGTACCACTCGGAGCTCGAGGAGCATCCGTGCTCGTCTTGACGAGACAACCAACTGGCTACAGCTAAGCTGTCTTGTGTATAGTATATCACTAGACTAACATGTTATTGTACACCTAAATTTTATTCGGCCCAACCTTGAATGCATGTTATTTATCCACGCCGTCCATTCATTTTTGCATATCATTTTAATGGTTGAAACCAAAATTGATGCATATCCAAAGCTCAAGCGGACCATACCACGAGAAAAAATAGAAAAATTAATAAGAACTACTCCGGATCGGGTAGGATCGGATCTGTTCGGGACCATTCGGGTCGGGTTTTCGGGTCGGGTCTGGTCGGATCAGGGCCAATCCGAACTCGTTCGAAAATATTTCGGATCTAGATGGGGCTACCCGATCAGCAACGAAACAGACCGTCGGTTCTGTTCTGGTCCGGTAGGATCGGGTCTGGTCGGGTCGGATCCACCGAATCGGGCCCATTTTGCCCAACTCTAGATTTAATGCACAGCTAGTTGGACCAAAACTCACGGTCCAACTAATTGTGTGTGATAATCTCTCTCTCTCTCTCTCTCTCTCTATCTCTCTCTCTATATATATATATATATATATATATATATATATATATATATATATATATATATATATATGAGAAATGCTCTGATGCACTCAAAGCATTGTAAGTTATAGTGCTCCTAGTTGCATTGAAAACTTAGAAAGTCCGACTCATTGAAATACACGGTCCATTAGGTCGACATTTCATGGATCACTATGAAAATATTATAGTAATATACAAATATGAACTGTTTTATCAATGCCCGTAAATATGGACACTCAAGATCAATTTTTTTAAAAAATGGTTTAGGCAACAATTTGATCCATCTATTTACTAGGGACCATCAACAATTTGATCCATTTGTTTGGTAGGGGGGACCATCATGGATTGCTTGTGATTCTAACGGACTACCTTTCTATCCAAACCTAACCTTCCATCCATGGCTCGGGAAAAGGATGGCTATAGAAAAAAAGGCCAAAAAAAGGAAAGAATGAATCATCTTACATGGTACTAAGGGGGGAGGAAACAGATTGCGTCCTATCTCCCGCTTCCAAAAAAAAAGACGAAATCTCTCCTCCCAAAATCA
This sequence comes from Magnolia officinalis, assembly GCA_021015155.1. NCBI lineage: Eukaryota > Viridiplantae > Streptophyta > Magnoliopsida > Magnoliales > Magnoliaceae > Magnolia > Magnolia officinalis. Next base: position 47,345,300 of record JAJHSJ010000018.1, on the reverse strand, counting down.
GAAAAGCCCCCAAATCCAGACCTCTCTCTCCCCCCAAAATCAGAACCCCGTAAATGCAGACTCTCTCCCTCTCTCTCTCAATAGGAAAAAGAGAAGGCATTTTCTGCAGATCGTCCAAAATCCTCGCATTCCAGAGCCGCTCATCCAAGATCCTAAGGTATTTTTTGCAGATCGGTGAGAGAATGTAAGTATTTGTAGCATTTTCTCCAATTTCTGGCATTTTTTGTCCATACGCCTGCGGTAGATCGATTTTCGGGCGAATTTTTTATTTCTTTCCTGCGATTTTGGTTTTTGTGGCGGATCAGTCGGTGGATGTGTGGGTATTTTAGCAAGTCGGTTTGTTTCTCAGTCCAACTTAGTCAATTTCAGTAGCTTACAAAACCTTCCATTTGGATAGACTGTCAAGCAATCATCGCTTCGTAAAAAATCAATTGGATTTTGGATTTTGAGATATTGTTGATTTGCCGCCTAAATCATCAGGTGGGATCCAAACAGGCTGCAAAAAGGGTTTCAGATCAAAACGAAGGTTTCATCTTAGGGCCTGTTTGGATGCCTGTAATTTTTTTAAGTTTTAGGAAAGTTACATGTAATCATGTTTGGATATAAGTTGTAACTTACTGACAGGTAACTTACTTTTTGTGTTTGGATAACTTGTCACTTTATTACAGGTAATAAGTTACATATTCACGCTAAGTAGAGCTTGAAATAGGGAATTGTTGAAAAATCAGATTTACACGTAAAAAAAGATTGGATAAAATAATTCCATTTTATCAAGCCCATGTAAATGAATAGTTTGGTTGATTCTTAGGCTAAACAAATCAACAGGTGGGCCATAAAAGTGGGCTCACGTTTTCAAAATGCTTGTAATGTAGGGAAAAAAAAAACAAAAAACTTGAGGTAAGATATCCAAGCAAAAATTTTCCATAGGAGTGACTCTTGTTGGCAAGGATCAGTTAAAGAGAAATCACAAGCATAGGAAGCTGCTTCCACCAAATTCCGCATTAGCAGTTAAAATCTCAAAGTTGGACATTATTAATATGGACCAATATCAAGGGACTGTTTAAAACCAGTTATCTTAATACTTCGGTGTACCCTCGATTTCTCACCATTTGACAACAGGCAAGAATCCAGATGCAAATGGAACTTGGGACTGTTTGAAAATGGATATGTTAACAATGCATTGGGCACTCAATTTCAAAACACCTAAGGACGTGAGGAATCTCAATGCAAATAGAAATTGGGAGTGTTTAAAAAACCGTATGTTAAAACAGATTTGGGACCTACACAGGGACAAGTTGCACTGACCAACAAGCCCCACTTATACAAAATGAACAATGGAATGTGGGCCCCACTATGATGTACTTGTTTTATCCACACCATCTATCCATTATTCTAGATCATTTTAAGAAATCAACTCAAAAATAAGGTACATCAAAATCTCAGTGGACCAAATCACTAGAAACAATGTTGATTGAATGCCCACCATTAAATACTTTTGGTAGGCCACTGATGTTTTGGATCAAACTGATATTTGTTTTGTTCCCTTCATCCAGGTCTTTCTGACCTAATCAACAGGTTGGATGTGAAACAAACATTACAGTGGCCCAAGGAGTTTTTTAATGGTGGACTTTCAATCATTACTATTTTGTGTGGTATGGTCCACTTGAGATTTAGATATGCCTCATTTTTTGAATCAAGCCCTAAAACAATCCAAAATAATGAATGGACGGCATGGATAAAACAAATACAGGATGGTGGACCCCACAAACCATCGGACATTACCCACGCCTCTAGCCAAACTGCCTCCGTCAACCCTGATGAAAAAAAAAAAAAAAAAAAAAGAAAGAAAGAGAGAAAGAAAGTTTTCTAACCCTGCTGAAGTTGGATCAGAGAGGGAGAAGGAGACTGGGAGAGGAAGAATGAGACTGAGAGAGGGAAACAGAGGCCTTCATTCCGTCTGAGAAGGTAGGGACGCTTCTTCAATGCAGGTGCGATTCTTCCCAACGATTTTCATTTCAAAATTTCCAACCGTTGATACAGGTAACTTGAAAAACGACTCAAGTGCTTGTAAGATTTTCGCCTCTTTCTCCTGCAAGAAAGTCACAGGTTGAGAGAAAGTTACCTGTGACTTTCCTCCCCCAAACACCAACTGTAACAAAGTCACTTGTAACTTTGTTACATTTTAGAAAAGTTTCATGCATCCAAACAGGCCCTTAAAGCTACCATTTGCATTATAAGTCGGTTAGTAGAGGTTTCCTAAACTATGAATAAGAGAAACGTATTCAACTTCCTTCACACCATACATGTGACAAACGTCTGGGGTGATTCAAGCTATTTTTCTAGCCAGGTGGTCCACAATCAGCAGTCTGATTGTCAGATGTTTGCCATGTGTTCCATGAGGTGGCTGCATAGTATTTATGTGACTCAAGCTTGCATATTAGCTTCCTCCATAGATGAACACCATTTGAAGGTCATCCGCCACTGATATGTAGTGATTGCCTTTTCTTTTGAAAAGAGTAATGCTACTGCAATGGTAAGTAATTATTCATTGGTTGGGACATCAAAAGATGCCAATTTCCTTTTCAACATCTATGTTTGACGAACACCTCATATTTCATGCCTCTTTCTTCTTTTTGTTTCCATCATTGTTGAATGCTCCATATCTAGTATAATGATTTGATGATCCTTTACCATGGCTAGAAAGAATCTTTGACAATTTATTGGGGATGTTGATGCTGCAGCATTACCATAACCGCATGCACAAACAAGACATGTAACTTATGCATGCTGGCCCAACTGCATGGTGCTGATGATGATGCTCCTTGTCAAGCTTTAAAATCCATGAGTTGTGTTTTCTTACAACTCATCTTCAGATATCAAATCCCAAATCCTTAGTTCAAGGGATCTTCCACAAAAAAGGCAGACAAGCTTGGAGTGAGAAATGTTGTTGTTTTGAAGTTTTTTGATAAGTTCATGTTTCTTTCATCTCTCTAGTTTGCATCTTCATAGTTCGTAGTTTATACTGAATAGATGTGTGCTTAGTTCCTTGTTTGTCAATTATTTCTTTCAATTTTTAGTTTTGATTGACTTCCTTTCTTTCTTGTCCATTTTTTACTTTTAGTTTGAATTTTTCCTTTATATTTCTAAACATTTAGTTAATTTTTTGAGGCTTAAACCCCAATCAGCCTTGTGTCTTTTGAGTTACACCTTGCATCACAGCACCAAACTGCTTTGCCACTGCCTTTACACTAATAAAACTTCAGTCATGTATTGCTGTTGTCATGTTGTTTCATATGCTCTACAAGAGATCTTTAAAATGATTATCTTTTTTTATCTAGTAATGTGGAATCCATGTTTGCATCCTGTTGCACGCCTGCCTTAGCCTAGCATACCCATCTTAATAAGTGCTAGTTACAGGATAAAAATTTTCAGTTAGAATGAAATGTAGATTTTCCCTGTTAAACCTAGTTTGTTCAAAAGGAATTAGCAGGAGAATTTTACAATGATTTCCAATTAGCCCATTGTTTTCTCGGCATAAGGTGTGTAGGAACATGAACTAATAGTTATGAAAATTCTGGGCCCATAAATTTTGTCACTTTGTAATGGCATACTTTGCTTCACTATAATATGAAATTTAGAGGTTTTGAATATCTCGACTTGCACAAGTAGATCAGCTCCCCTCTCTATTTTCACCTTCTTTTAGTGCTTTTGATTTCGCATATACTTACTTGAACCAATCTTATGAGTTATCAGGCATTTTCCTTAGCTTTGATTCTTGTCATGCTAGTATCAACTAAAAAATAGTGTCAATGATCAGCAGCCTAACAACTTGTCACAGGCTTTCTCTATCCTTTTGTTGTTGGCTTGCAAATAGCCATGTGCTCTTCTTGTATCTCATTCTTTGCACAAGTTTCTGAATGCAGGTCACATGGGGTGCCTTTGCCAATTGTTTCATTGAGTTTCCATGATTCTTGTCAAGGTAAATTTTGTTCTTTCAATGTGGATACCCACTTGTCAAGGTAATTGCAATTCAGTTAGACAGTGCATCTGATTGCACTAGCATAGACCAGTATTTGGAGGCATTTTCACAAAATTGTTTATACCACACTTTGCCCATAAACAATGATACTTTGTGGATGCATTAGTTTCCATTTGTTACCACATAATCACTACAAGAACTTTGATATGGTAGAAGAGCTCCGTCTCCTTTGTTTGTTGATGGTTGCTGGCATTTCTCAATGACTAATTTTTGCAATAGGCATGGATTTTACGTTAATTTTGTTTCTACGGATCTCTCTCGATTGTTTCTACCAATAGCTTTAGATTGAAGATTTAAATTAATAACGGTTTTTGTTTTATTTGTTGTATTTGATTTTTTGAAGTTCATTGATTTGATTTTTCCTCTTAGCTCGTCCTTAATTTTTTTGGAGACAAATCCAAATCTTATTTCAGGTAATTCATTGGAAATTTGATTTGCTAGCTGGTTTCGAAGCTTAGGATTCAACTACAAGCAGTTTAATCCAAACCTGCCCAAAGTTTATTTCTTGATCAAACTTTGCTTTATATATTTGTTTGAATGTAATCATTACTTCACTAAGAAAGTGAGAATTAGCTTATAGTTTGAAAGATTTACCTCATATGATTTGTGAGATTTTGGATATATTTTTTGTTAGCATAGATTTAATTATTGTATCAACGCTCTTACCAAGATTGCTTTTAGATAAGAGTTGTCATGATCCTTCATGTTTAAGTGGCAACCTGGGATTGGGTACCATATATACAATCAATTTTATTATATTTTTTTAATGGAAATACATATTTGTGTTTGGGATTTGGATGGTAGATCTTATTTTGATTTCTTCATTTTCTTTTGTTTCTACTTTTTCAAATAGGTTAGATTGGTTTGGGGCTTTGGGGAACATGTTTTTAAATGTGTATTAAGTTAGTTTTCGAAGTTTGCACTAATTAGCCGATCCACTTCCATTATTTATTTTTAAATTTAATAAGAAACACTGATGGCTAAAACCATTGATGAATGGTTTTCTAGCCGTTGCAAACGTCGATGGTTTTAGCCGTCGGAAACATTGATGGTTTAAAATGTGTAGGGCTGTGGCCGACGGCTTTAAACCGTCGGCGAGTAATGCCGACACCCCCTTGCCCAATGATCTGTCCGATGGCATTGCGGACAGTTTTTAACCATCGACGTTTCCTTGTTTTTTTTTTTGTAGTGGATAATACTAGAACTCGATTTCTCACTCTCCTTGGAAAAAAAAATTAATCCAAAGACTGGTAGAAATATGTAGCCACCTTCAAATGAGGTGTGGGGATATTTATAAATGACTAATGGTGTTGTTACAAATAACATGAAGTTATCAAGCAAAAATGTCATGTGGCATAATTTGATTGGCTGTTGGATATGTGAAACTTACTGATTATTTAAGGAAATGGTGAAACTTATAATTTCTCCTAGAATTAAAAGCATAAAATGATTTAAGCATCTTGGTGCTCAGAGTTGTCTGAATCTTGATACACAGTTTAAGGACCTGTGTGCAATATTCTATAAGATTAGTAAACTTTTGCTAGAGTAGTTGAAATTCTGTACATGTGGCTCATTCTGTAGTGGTCCTAGGTGGCCTTTAATGGCTTTAATTGTTTGAAGCGTGCCTACGAAAATACAATTTCTGCTGACAATCAGTGATTATTATTATAGCCAATTCTCACTATTCAGAAGCTATACAGAGGACTTGGGTCATTTTGGATTGGGTAATTGAGTTGTTTGGTGGACCTTTATGGGTAAATAAATGTCCAAACAGGGTTTTATGGCTATCGGTTTCATAAGGGCTACATGTTCACGTTGTCATCACTTCATGGTTTGATTTCATGTGCTCGCTTCCACAGGGTGGGTGTTTATAAATACCTGATAAGTCAACTCACCCGGTTAACCTACCCAGTCCAACAACCCAATCAACTCACCTTGTCGAGCCCAACCTTAAACCAAGCCCGAATTAAAGTTTGAAACCAAGCCCAAGCGAAACCATAGGCGTGGCAAGAACTTGGCAAACTAGGAGGAAGAGCCTCCACACGCTTATGAGAAGGCCCTCTGCCAAAACAAGAGGTCCCATGAGTGGGTGATGGCTTCCTGGGAGCCATTAGCCATGTAGCACCCCTCTTCTCTTGGTCGCAGCTCTCAATACATGTGGACTCTCCCTTTGGAACCCCCAAGGGCCTGTTTGGCTGGGCGGATTGTAAGGGATTGGATGGTATTGGAAGGGATTGGAAGTTAAATCCCGGGATTGGCGGGCGTGCCAAACAGACTGGGTGATCTGATCCCGGGATATAGCAATCTCATGGATCTTACGACAATCCACGGACAACACCATCATACCTTTAAATCCCATCCAATCCACCCTAATCCGTTCAAACTTGCCTGAGACGTGTTTGGTTTGAGGGATTGGAAGGGATGAGAAGGTTTAATCCCGGGATTGGCCGGGCGTGCCAAACAGACTCGATATAGCAATCCCATGGATCTCAAGACAATCCACTGACAACACCATCATTACCTTGAAATCCATGCCATCCACCCTAATACCATTCAATCCCTTCCAATCCACCCGGCCAAACACGCCCCAAGTGTGCTAAATATGTATTAACACTAGTACTCTTTTCTTCAACCCACATTTACACTTTTACCACTCCATCTAACCATTGAAATAATGTCATATGACAATCTCAAATCCTAGTCCTTTAACCACTTTCTACCCATGAACTTGCCTAAATTACTAGAAAATCAAGCTTGGGAGCTATAAATACCCTCCTTCCCTTCTCATTTCAATCATCCAAGAATCTTATAATCATCAAGTAGAGTTGCAAAGCCTCATCATCCCTTTGGGCCTCAGTCATTTAGTCATCCCATCACTCCACCAAGGAGAGTGAGAGTGAGAGTCCAGTCCTAGTCTAGCCTAGCCTAACTAGAGTTTAAGCCTCATGACCCTCTTAAGTCTAAGCCTATGCCAACCGATCTACCCCTTGTGACACTACTTTCCATCTAATTGTTCAACACTTAATCAACTTCACCCAATCAGGTTAGGAGTGGGCCGATATCTATCGATGCTCAGCCCTCATTATTCAACTTAAGCCTAGGCTTGGGCTAGGCCTATGACGGGCTAAAACAATTCAGTTCGAGCTTGGCTCCATACTCTTATGCAAGGCCCAACTCAAGCCCGAGCTCAAACCCGAGTCTAAAGGAAGTTATGTAAAATAAGAAATAAAAAATTTGTGTTGGACCGACCCTTACCTCCATCACATTTCCGTTCATTTGGTGGGCCCTGTGGCTGAGAAAGATACAAACTACAATGGGCAAAGCTGTCCTGCTGCAATGTTCAAAGGTCCGGTCGCTATAATGGCAGCAAAGGCTTTGTGAGTCACAGCCTAGAGAGAGGAAGATGAGAATCATAGGTTGGAAGGTTGAAAATACAGAGACACGAGACAGGAAGCAAGTTGAAGGTGTGAGAGAGACCGGTGAAAGTTGGGGATGCCAGCTTGGGTGCGACCCACTATGGTGTTTATGTGAAATCCACCCCTCACTAAGTGTGTCACCACATGTTAGGCTAAGGGCACAAAAATCAGCCATGTCTGTATCTCAGGTGGAACAAACGTTTGGAAAAGTATACATGGCAATACTCACCTTCGAAACCATTTCCCTTAATATGGCCCACCTGAATAATGGATGGTCCTTAAATTGAGCACTAGAGCTAAGTTTTAAAGTGACATCTAATGTTTGGAGTGGATTTTATATAATTTTCACGGTGGGCCCTGTAAATGTTAAGGGTGAATGTATTTCTCCCTATTTTATTTCCCTTCGTGTAGCCCACTTGATTCAAAGGTTGGCCTAATTTGTCGGCCATGGTTATAATATATAATTACAAGGCTAATGATGAGGGAGGGTGGACCTACTTCTTCAACTCTTGAAAGTACTTTTAAAAAAAAAAAGAAAAAAAAGAGAGGAAAACCCTTGGTTTTTTAACGAGGCTTATCATAATATGTATATATAAGAGATCTACTTCGATTATTAGAAGAGAAACCCTTGATTTTTTATCTACTCTGATTATTAGATGTGTAATCCCATATTAGGCAAATGACTAAAACCTCAAGCTGATCCGTGATTGAGGTGAGTCGTGATAAAAGAAACATTCACAAGAGACGTCCACCCCACCCTTGATTCTTACAGGGACTGCTATGAAGTATATATATAATCTAGTCAACTCATTAGACGCTACACTAATATTTGGGCATGAAACCCAAAAATCAGGCTCATTCATCACTCAGGTGGGCCACACCAAGGAAAGCAGTTTAGAAGATAAGTATTATAATATATACTATTTCCAATTATCTAACTAACTTGAATTGAGGATGGGCTGATTTTTGGTCTGTATGCTTAATAAAGTGTGGCACACCTAGCGGTCCAATTGGATTTTACATCAACACCCAGGTGGGCCCCATCCCATCCGTGACCGCTTTCAAAAAATCTTATGAAAAAATCTATCCAAAATATCTCTGAGCAGATTTTGGTGCTGCCCGGGCGAACTCAAGATGGTGCGGCTTTTACCGTGGGCCCACTGTGATGTATGTAATATATATCCACTCCGTCCATCCAATTTTTTAGATTATTTTAGAATATCGTCCAAAAAACAAGGAAGATCTAATTCTCAGATGGACCATACTATAGGAAAGAGTGGTGATTGAGTGTCCTATCATTAAAAATGTCTCATGGCCCACTTTAATGTTTCTGCAATGTTTTTTTGCTATCCAACCTGTTGCTAAGTTCACATAAACTTAGATGAAGGGAAAATCCAAATATCAACCCGATCTAAAACTTTCGTTGCCTATTAATGATCTATCACCGCTGTTTCTTCTGGTATGGTCCGCTTGAGGATTGGATCTGCTTTATGTTTTTACAATGGGCCTAAAATCATATGATAAAATGGATAGACGGTGTAGATATAGAATACATTGGTCAAGGTAAGCCCCACTGCAGGGGCTGTGCCGTCTTGGGTGAGACTAAGGCCGCACCTAATCCACTCCGCTATTCATGCGCCCACCATCTCACGCACATTCTCTCTCCATCCCGAGGTATACCTTTATCTTTTAGGGATCTATCTTGACATGCATATGCAATCGGTTCCGATCATTAGATGTGTAATCCTTAGTTATAACCTTAAAAAAAAAATTAGGATGACCCGTGATTCAGGTGGGCCACACCAATACAAACAATTAGAAGATAAATGTTCATCTTTAATATTTATAGGGCCCACCATAATAATTATATAAAATCAACTCCAATAATTAGATAGAACATAAAAATATAGACTTAAATATAAAAAATTAGGGCCATTCATTATTTATTTGGGTCAGAAAAAGGGAAATATTTTGGAGGGTGAACGTCACCTTTTACACTATTTTCATTCATGTGGTTTTCCTGAAACAGGAACGTTGCTGATATTTGTGCCCTTGGCCTGTCGTGGGGTGACACACCTGATAGTCGGGGTTGATTACTCATAAACACTATGTCGGTGCCTACCTTAGCCGACAAGTCCTTTTACTAAAGTAAAATCCTATCTTCGTGAAGATAAACCTTTCCTTCCAAAGATAACTTTTCCCTCATGATGAAATTTAAAATTTCTTATTGAAAAAATTAGCACCGTAGGCTCTTCCCTTGTATGCCTATCCCCGAAAACTTATGTCACCAAATAGATTTTTAGGGTACGGTAAGCGGGTTTGAACGAAAATATCGTTGGGTTTTAGGGTAAAACAACTGAAAAAAGTAGAGTTGTGTACTAACAAGCTAACCCAAAGAAGAAGAAGAAGAAAAAAAAAGCTGGAAAAAGTAGAGGTATTTTAGCCTTGATGAGTCTATATAAAGGGTAGAAGTCTAGTTTGGTAAGATAGATTTTATTCAGGTTGAATAAAAAAAAGGTGAGTGGTATGTTGAGTCTATAGTTAAAAAAATTACCCTTTCCTATTTCCTTTTAAATTTAAATCTTTTTGAAAATTTTATGGGCCAACGGACTTTGGATACAGTAGTTTAAGCCCACTGGATTAATAAACCAGCTTGAAAGTTAAGCCTGAGCTTAGCCAGCGGCCCTGATACTTCAATCAAAGCTCGGGCTGATGTGGGCTAGGCCCAGAAGCCCCACAGGCTAACACTGCCAATCCACGCCCCTACGGATTGGGTACTACTATGTCACTAGTTAGGAATGTTTAGGGCCTCTTAGGGGCCATTGTAACATATGAGTTTTATTCACACTGTCAATCAATTTTGCCACAACATTTTAGGGTACAAACCCAAAAATGAGGTAGTTCCTAAGCTCTAGTGGACCTATGTGTTTTGGATGACGCCGATATATGTGTTTTCCCTTCATTCAGGTTTATGTGGCTTTTTGAATTGGATGACAATTAACTATTACAATGAGCCTAGAAAGGTTTGACCAGGGTGTCATAATCACCGAAGCTTCTTATAGCCCACTTGAGGCTTTGATATCCTTAATTTTAGACTTTTACATTGAAAATGATCCGATAAAATAGATAAATGGTGCAGATAAAACCCATGCATTAACGTAGCCTCTCAAATCCATGTCCGTTCGTAGGCAGTGAGGGGCAGCAAAGAATCAGCGTCCGGTCTAGCTACTGACAGGTTGAGTAGCGAGACTCTTATTGAAGTGATGTCATAGGGTTCAGTGGGGCTACCATGATGTATATTTTGTATCACACCGTACATTCATTTGGAGTGATGAATTTATACCACAAGTCAAAGAAAAAGTCAGATCCCAAGTTGGAGTAGACCCGTCCACAGAAAAAACAGTAGGGAGAGTGATGCCCACAATTAAAAACTTCTAGTAGCTACAAAAGTCTTCAAAAGTGGATATTTGTGTTTTCTCTTCTTTCCATCTATGTTAACCTATAAACAGGTCGATCTCAAATAAACATACAGTGACCTTACGAAGGTTTCATCGGTGGGATAACGTAGATACAACAAATACATCACGGTGGGTCCACAAAATTCGATGACGTCACTTCGGTAGCCAGTCCCGCTCCTCAACCTGTCATAGCTAATCCGCGTCCCCGTCGACCGTAACGCACCGCCCAAGTTAAGCGGACTTCCTGTTACCGGGGCACAGATACAGAGATATACACGTGCCCAGTGCTGAGGGCCAGAGAAATGCTCGTGAGAAATCCACTCAGTCAATCTGTTTTCAAAGACCATAAAGGGCAGAACTCTATAACCCAGACATTTCTAAAAACCAAGTGGACCACACCAACTGAACAGTAGGAATAGAAATGTTCACCTTTGAAACTTCCTAGAGCTGATCACGATGTTTTTATGCCATCTAAGCAGTTCATATCTTCTGTCACCCTAGCCATTAAATCTTCACTGTTTCCTATGTTATGGCTCACGATAGTTTTTAATCTGCTTGATTTTTTAAATCCTGTCCTACTGTAGTCTTGCAAAATAGATCTACGGAGCGGATATTTTACAGACATTCCTTTGGGTCCACACGGCCCCAGGCACTATCCCTCTTCCCCGCTTGCTAGTCACAAAAAAAAATAAATTTATGTGGTTTTAGAAATCCTAACATTGATTCCTTGACAGTTGTTTGTGGAAAATTTTTAGATTTCTAGCCGTTAAAAGTTGTACAATAATCTGGCAGTCAATTGATTAAGTAAGCGTAATTTTTGGTTCATGACACGTCTAAAATTGGACCCAGAGTTCGTGTGCATTTTCTCAGTAATTTCTAAGTACCTGCGTATCATCTATTATACTCCGCCAGAGTATCAAATCTTTCCTGAAACTAAAATGCGCCGCGTTGCATAAAAAGCAGGAGACAGTAACAGACGAGGGATATTCCACTTCCATCTCCGCTCTCTGCTGAGACAGAGAGAAATGGCGAGTCCTCCGAAGCCATGGAAGGCCGAGTACGCGAAGTCGTCACGATCTTCTTGCAAGACATGCAAGAGCCCAATCGAGAAGGAGAAGTTCAGGCTCGGAAAGATGGTCGCTGCGTCACAGTTCGACGGCTTCATGCCTGTATTGACAACATCTCAATCCCCCGCATTCCATATTTCCATTTGATTCTACTGTAAAGAAGGCTTCTTGGGTTCTTTTCTGATGTGGTTTCAGCGAAAGGAATGAGATTTTGGGGCATTTTTCTTTGTTGGGTTTTGTTGGTTCCAGGAAAAAAAAATGATTTGGGCACTTCTTTTCTTGTTGCAGTTTGACGTGATTTTCTGTTTTTTGAGGTTTTTTTGCATTTGGGTTTTTGGGATTGATTTTAGGCGGTTCAGCACTTTTCGCCTAGATAATCACTAACAGCTAAACCCCTGGGTACATAAAATGATTTGGATTTAGGTGTGTTGTTATTATATGGAATCTCTCTGTCTCCATTTTCTTGTAATGGCACTCCATGCCAGAAGTAGTAGGATTGATTTTCATAATTATAATAATAAAGTGAAATATGTTGATTCTTTTTTTTTTTTTTTTTTTGCAAATATTACCAAATCGAAGATAAATGTCCGGTAGCAAATTGATTGGTTAATTCAATAAGAAATGGGTGCTAACGATTGATTTCGTTGCTACCATCCAATCGTATCCAATTTAATCTTTTACTTATTCAACGAGTGAACAAACCCTTTTTCAAAATATTAATGCATGTATTACCAATCTCTCAGTCCCCCGCATTTCATATTTTTCATTTGATTCTACTGTTAAAGGGCTTTCTTGGGTTTTTTTTTTTTTTTTTTTTTTTAAATAAAATTATATGTGGATTCTGTGCTGAGAATGTGATTTCTCAGGAATTTTATTTCTTTGGGTTTTTGTTTGTCCAAAGACTCCTCTCATACTCTAGCAAACTCTAAAAAAGATAGTCCTAGCTCTTGCTAAGTTGCCATCTTAAATGAGGAAACTGAACAAATGAGTAGACCCCATTTCCAAGCAACTTGACCCATCAATTAGTTTGAGAAGGAATGATGCGTGTTGACTAGTTTCTTTGCCATTTTGGGTGTCAGTTTTGTATCCTCTGATGCTTTTTATAAATGGTTTAATTAGGGTGGGTGTTTTTAATATTCCATTATTTGAAATCTTGGATTGCCCATTTCTTTGACGGATCCATGGATGCGATTTCTGAGGGAGGAAGAGGAATGTGATGAAAGTACCAAATTTGCAGTATTGTCTATCTGTGGAATATGGAGATTCTTGATTAAAGTAACAATAGTCTTCTATTCCTCTATTAATCCTGTCCCTCCCTCACTTGCTCAATTTGAGACCTATTGCTCTCTCTCTCTCTCTCTCTCTCTCTCTCTCTCTCTCTCTCTCTCTCTCTCTCTCTCTCTCTTCAAACTGAGTATGGACTTTCTTCATACATTGCTGCCTCTAGGTCTCATTGGCCTCAAGCTATGATGGATGAGATGTCGGCTATTCATGCCAATGAGACTTGGAGTCTTGTACCTTGACTTCCTATATGAATGCATTACCCTGGGTCTATCAAATTACGTATTGTGCTGATGGTTCATTTGAACAATACGAAGCTACTCTTGTGGCCAAAGTCTATAGTCAACAACATGGTTTTGATTTTGATGTAACTTTTACCCATGTAATAGAACGCGGAACCATTTGTATCTTTCTAAGTGTTGCTGTCTCTTGATTTGGTTCATTTTACAACTTGATGTTAGGAATGACTTTCTTCATGAGGAGGTTTGAGAACAACCTCAAGCTTTCGTGATTCCTCTTGCTTAGATTATGTTTGTTATTTGCACAAGGTATTGAAATTGCAGTAATGGGCCGCAATACGTCTAAGTGTGGAATATGGCGGAGCTATAGAATGTAGACCAAGTCCTGTGCAGGGGGGGGGGGGGGGGGGGGGGGGTGTGATTAGAACCAATTAAAAATCCTAATTGCCTAACTTAAACTAATTTGCAATTAAACTAAGCAAGACAATCTAACTATAAAGGCTTCCAAGCCAATAGAGGGTCCAATCACATAGGCTACACTAGATATGCAAGTTAAGCAATTAGCCTATATAAGATAGTGTATATAAGTGTGTGGGATGTGATTCCTATCAATCCTAAAAATTCATCTAATCATGCATCATATTTAAACATTCAAGACACATAAACATAATTGAATAAATGCGCAAATAGTAATCCCAAACACGATCATATATAGTGGTTCGACTACGTGCTTACTTCACTCCCGGTGGACGCATTCAACCCATGCGTGTACTGGATTTCACCATTAGAGGTTTTAAATCAGGTTAACCTCTAACCTTTACAACCCTACACAAGGACTCTAAAGTTTATGCCCTACACAAGAGTAAGGGTCCTACACAAGCATCCAAGTTTATGTCCTACACAAGGACAAGGGTCCTAATCCCGAACTCGACAATTTAGGCCATATAGGCCAATGTCCTAATCCCGAACCTAAGTTTATGTCCTACACAAGGACCACGGATTTAGGCCCTACGGAAGAGCCAAGGTCCAACACAAGAATCTAGTCGAGTTTGTGGATGGCAAACTCTTAGCTTCAAACCTACACAAGGAAGGTGGCTAACCTATGGACTCCTAACAATGACACTTGTCGGATTGAGTCCATTTTTATAATTCCTCTTGGGTTGCCTGATTTCTACTTTCCTGTGCTTCAATCAACTCCCCGATGCTCCCCCGATCATGTTGCCACTGCTTCGCCAAGGCTTCGGCTTCACGATCAATTTCCTTACATTTGATGTATCTTCAAGATGACCAATGTGATAGGAGTGGGTTGAATCTCCTACAACTAATGGGAAGTTGTTTATCCTAGGGGATTCAACTAGATGGGTCTCCTAGAAGAGTTGAACAATGATTTACCAAGAATGCTTAAGTCCAATCTCTAGAAAATGGAGGAGTTCAAGCACATTTCAATGTTGAGGTTGGAATCCTCATTAGAGTTGTAATGTAAAAGGAGATGGCTTAGAACTCAATGGAATAGAGGCTTAGGATGAGAGATTTGCATATGGAATCATACTACCTTCTATTGCTCCAAAAACTCATCAAAATGCCCAAGAACTGACTGTCTTTTATAAAAAGTTAGAGCTTCAACAGTAAAAAAAGGGCAGAAAATGGGTCGAAAATGGCCTGTTCGATGACATCAAACGCGTTAGATGTCATCGAAGATCAATCTTTCAATGTCATCGAGAAAATCCAGACAATATGATGTTTTCTTGTTGGACATATCTGAACTATTTTTCGATGTCATCGAAGGTCTTCGATGTCATCGAACATCAAGCCTTCGATGTCATTGAAGGGCTTTGATGTCATTGAAGTCTTATCGAAAACTGCTGTTTTGGGATATCTTTTGCACAACAATTCCACACCTCTTCTAGCCTTCTTTATTATGTTTTTCTTATTTTCCTAAGGCTAAGGGATGATCAAATTAACATACCTAATTGGGTCAAGATCATCTAGAGGCTATATGGTTGTTTTGGGTTAAGGGTTAGGGTCACCAAAGCATCTCTTTTACCTGTATATGCTCCTTGATGCTTCTGCTCTGCTTGTATCTTCGGTCTTCACTTTCCAAAGGCTTAACCGACTACATGACACAACGGCTCACGTGATTGACAAACCAGGGTGCAAAAATGAGTGCACTAACAGGTATCTATGGACTTAAGCAAGCTTCTCGTAGTTGGTTTGAGCAGTTCACCAGTGCTTTACTTGAGCTTAACTTCATATGTGATCTTGCATACTCATCTGTGTTTGTATGGTCAGATTCTTTTGGTCTTATCATTCTTCAGTAGGTTGAAGACCCCATTGCCACTGATTCTTCTAGGTTTGCCCTTCTTCCCTTCAGTTTTAGATCTTGCGAGCTGTTTTGTCATGAAGGACTTAGGTTCTCTTCAGAATTTTCTAGACCTAGGGGCTACCATTGTTTCCCAAGTTAATTCTATTTTAGGCCACATATGCTCAGGATCTTCAATTTCTTGTTGGCATGACTGGTTGCAAACATTTCACAACTCGTTTCATTTCTTCCAAGCCTTCTCTTTAGACAATGACCCTCTTTGTAACCTCAATATCGCAATATAGTTGGGGGCTTATAGAATCTCACTCTCACTTGACTAGAATTATGCTATGAACTTGTTAATTTATGCATTAGCCTACTATCCCATTTTTATCTTGTAAAGCATATTTTTGGATTGCGAAAGGTACTCTTTCTCATCCCTTCGTGCTCACTTGAGTTCTACTCTCTCCTTAAGTGCATACTTTGATGGGATTGGGCTGGATCACTTGATGATTGATGGTCTACTTTTGGCTACCGTATATTTTTTTCACTGAATACTTTCTCTTGTTTTGCCAAGAAACATTATAAATCCCACCTGCTCTCCTTTTAATGTTGAAGCTGCGCATCGTGTTATGGTATCTATAATTATTGAATTGATTTGGCCACAGTTTCTAGTTCGGATATTCATATTTCATTGCTAATATCATTACTACATATATGGTGGCAAATCTAGCTTCTCATGCATGCAATAAAAAAAGAAAGAAAGGATGAAGAAGATATTATTTGGCATTTTGGCTATGAGAATATTGTTTTAGGGGATATCCCCACCATGTTTATTCCTTGTTCCTTGCAATTGGCCAATGTTTTTTCTAAGCCACTTCCTTGAGATAGGATATAACATCATTGGATATGTAGCAAACTAGGTGTTTAGCCTTCTCTTGCATAGAGTTCGAGTGTTTAGTGATGCAAAACAATTAACCACTTGCTATAAACGCTCGAACTAATAGAGTATGGCGAATTAATCCCTTTATCTCATAGCCCAGGCCCCACATCCCATGGGTTAGGACCTCGGCCGAACCCCCCTTGTGGGCCTCACTTCACATGGGTTCTGCTTCACATGAGTCGCCCACCTCACATGGGTGGGGCTCGCCTCACATGAGCCACCTGCCTCACACGGGCCACCCACCTCAAGTGTGCCCCTGCATCCCACGGGCCACACCACTTAAGCCCGGTGTGATGGTAAAAATATGACGTAGGACAACATGATCTACCATAGATGTGCAGAATTAGAATTTAGGATAAAACACAAAATAAACAATCAATTTTTAGCGTGATTATTCATCATAAATAATAATTATCTGAAAAAAAACTCATCAATGATCATGGCCATCCATTACAATCATGTAGTACTAAAGATTCAAATATGAAAAGTGGATCCTACGAAAGATAGGACTTTTATGTCTCACAAGGGTCAATTCAATCATCTAGTATGATGATCTAATCCTTTAACAAACTGTTAGATCAAATACGATTATCAGTCGGGGACGTTTAAATAGATTTAGGAAGTGGAAATTCACAAATAGAATTTTAGACTTTTGCAAATAAACTAGATGGAAGAAAGAAGAAGTAAGAAGAAGATTATAATGATTAACTAGAGAAAGAAAGTAGAAGAATGAGTAGGAGGAAGAGGAAAGTCTCGCACTCGGCTGTGGAAAAGCTTCGTAGCTTTATTTGTTTCTAAAAAAAGATCAACTACAATGTTTAGGGCTTAACTCCCTTTGAATAGAACTTGCAAATAAAAAGAAAACACCAAAATGCCCCTAGTTACTTAGATTAGAAATAACCTTGATAGGAAACTAACAAAGTCTTAGTTTAGAAACAACCTAAGTAGGAAACTAACAAAAATAGAAATTTCTTAAGGTTAGAATTTTCTGAAAATCAGGAAATTAACTAAAATAGAAATGTCTAAAAATAGCAATTTATGAAATAGAAGTTTCTAAAAAATAGGAACTTCTAAAAATAAAAATTTCTGTAATAGGAAATTAACATAAGACTAACTAAAATAAAATCAAATTATGCAACAAGCTTCTCTTGATCTTCAATCTCATCCTATTCATAATGATGCTTGTGGGGCTTGCTTCCATCGATGATGAACTTTAAACGGTTGGATGTCCTCATCAATTCCCCTTGGCCGCGAAGAACTCGACTCCGACGAGATAAAACTCTTGCGCCGCTCCAACGAATTTAGATTTAACCTTTGCAACTCCTCTTCTGTCAACTACGTGCAATCGGATGAATGTCGATTCTTCCACTGGACTAAATAATGTTGAAAACCACCATCACGAGTAGAGACAATCTGCTCATCCACAATCTCTTCAATCTCTTATCTTTTTTCAGGTATAGTCGGAATATGTGGTGTTGGTTGATAAGAAAATTTAGATAATGGCCATTTAGGAAAAGCTTGTTGCAGATTTTTTTAAAGCTTGTTAGTCTTATGTTAATTTCCTATTATGGAAATTTCTATTTTTAGAAGTACCTATTTTTAAAATTTTCTATTTTTTTAGAAATTTCTATTTTAGTTAATTTCCTGATTTTCAGAAAATTCTAGTCTTAAGAAATTGCTATTTTTGTTAGTTTCCTAGTTAGGTTGTTTTTAAACTAAGACTTTGTTAGTTTTTTGTTTAGGTTGTTTCTAATCTAAGTAACTAGGGATATTTTGGTATTTTCCTTTTATTTGCAAGTTTTATTTTAAAGGGAGTTAAGCCCTAAACATTGGAGTTAAATTATTATTATTATTTTTTTTGGAGAAAGGAATATAGCTACGGAGCTTTTCCACAATCGGGTGTGAGACTTTCCTCTTTCTCATTCTACTCCTTTTTCTACTTTCTTTCTCTATTTAATCAGTTTAGTATTCTTCTTACTTCTTCTTTCTTCCATCTAGTTTATTTGCAAAAGTCTGGAATTCTATTTGTGAATTTCCTACTTCTTGGATCTATTCAAACGTCTCCAACTGATAATCTTACTTGATGTAACAGTTTGTTAAAGGATTAGATTATCATGTTGGATGGTTGAATTGACCTTTGTGAGACATGAAAGTCCTATCTTTCGTAGGATCCACTTTTCATATTTGAATTTTTAGTACTACATGATTGTAATGGATGACCATGATCATTGGTGAGTTTTCTTTCAGATAATTTTATTTATGATGAATAACCATGCTGAAAATTGATTGTTTATTTTGTGTTTTATCTTAAATTCTAATTCTGCACATTTAGGGTTAGATCATACTGTCCTACGTCATATTTTTTTTAGCCTTCTCAATCTTATCTAAAATAGTGGTGTAATTTGTAAATTGTTAATTCTATGTAATATGAAGGTGTTCATGCAAAGTGTTTAGGTCATTTAGCTCAGAGAGGTCATAATGCCTGCACTCTAGTCATCTAGGTTGCCCTTTCCACTAGCGGCCGCACTCTAGCTGTCCAGGTAGCCCTTTCATGTTGTGGTGGTTTCACTCTGGTCCAGGTCGCCCTTTTCATAGGTTGCCCCTTCTATGACTTGAACATAGGACATTGTGTTGTCTCCTATACCAATTGTTAATAACCTAGCCAATATGCCAAAAGCCAGTGTTGATGCTCCAAGCTAGGCTCTTATAAACCATTGAGTGTACTGTCTACTATTCGAATGCTCCATGGGAATTCTGTGTTTGCTGCAATGGTTTCCCTGTCATTTTAGCAGCAAGGGTTTCACCAGACATGAATATCTGAAGGTGTAATGTTTTTCTCTAGTGAATTAAATTACTCTACTAATGTGTTGTTATTCCCATTTCCTAAGTTTTGGCCCTTTCTTTTTCTTTTCACTGTATTCTCTAAGTTCTGAATTATTTATGTTTTCTGAAACAGATGTGGAATCATGCTGACTGCATCCTGAAGAAAGCAAACCAGATCAAGTCGTATGTATTCTTGTAGTTAGTCCTTGATGTGGTTCGGTGATAGAGGTGCGCTCCAGTGGTATTGGGGCAGATGCAGGGCCCACATGATGTATGAAGGACATCCAACCCATCCATCACATCTGTGAGCTCATGTTAGCTCCGGCTATAAAAAAATCAGCCCGATCCAACACTCAGGTGGTCCACTGAGCAGGGAACAAGGTGGAAGTGAACACCCACCCTTGATATGCACTGAGGTCCACTTGAGTTGCAAAACGGCCTGAATGGCCTGGATTGCAGATACTCTATACGATGGCCCCTCTATTAAAATCAATGTTAAGCGTCCAATCTCAACTTGTTCCCTGTGGTGTGTTCCACTTTAGTTTTGATTGGGCTGTGTTTTGTTTACCGCTGGTAACTTGAAGTCATGCATTTGATGGACAGATTGGATGTCATGAATCATACATCACACAGGTGTCCAGCACCGGAGTGTCCTCCTTTGTGATACCATTGGATGCATTAGTGGTTTGGACGTGCTTCAGCTCTCCTATATCCCGAAAATGCATCTTGTCTCATGTCACAGAATTGATGAAAACTTCAGTTTCTTCTCGTCTGTGAATTTATTACTATATTTCGTGCCATAATTTCAGGCTAGATGATGTCGAAGGCATCGACTTGCTTCGATGGGAAGATCAGCAGAAGATAAGAAAGTATGTAGAGGGAGGTTCCATAAGTACAACTCCTATCGCTGCAAATGAATGTGCCATTGAAGTTTCGCAAAATTCTCGAGCTGCTTGCAAGCGCTGCAATGAAAAGATTATGAAAGGAAATGTGGGTTATTTCTTTCTCATTCATCAGA
The DNA here is from genome assembly GCA_021015155.1 of Magnolia officinalis. Classification (NCBI taxonomy): domain Eukaryota; kingdom Viridiplantae; phylum Streptophyta; class Magnoliopsida; order Magnoliales; family Magnoliaceae; genus Magnolia; species Magnolia officinalis. The sequence continues at coordinate 47,324,717 of JAJHSJ010000018.1, read as the reverse complement.
AGCGGCAGATTTAGCTTTGATGTTGCCTTATGGAAGTAAATGTTTTAAGTACTCCTAAACCAGTTTTCTGTAAACTGTGGTGTGAAGAATTACTGCATAAACTGACCTAATTTTTAAGTGCATAAATTACCATTTAAAAAGAAAAAGCAAAGGAATTAGTGCATAGACTGGGAATTAATTGATAATTAGACTAAGTTTTGCTAAGCCATACATGTCCATTAAAGCTCATGTACAGTTGTACACGGCACACATGCCAGCTTGGCACGAATGTCCGATATCCAATCCAACCATCAAAACGGCACCACTATATTGATGCGCTAGCCTAAGAATCAGGTTATCCACTGGTCAGGTGGGCCACAGAAAACAAATGATCGGCTCCGAAAAACTTGGCTGATGTTTTCTAACCCATCCACCTGTTTCCAATCTGCGGCCAACATGCTGAGTGGACCGGATCTTATTTCTGGGAAAACATGCAAGGTCCAGACCAACCTGATGGATGGATTAGATCTTGCATGTATGTGCCATGCTGGAACATATGTGGTGTGTACTCAACCTTTTATTGCACATGCGTGTTCTTAGACTGTTAGAGTAATAATTCATTCATGGGTTAAATCTATTTAACCCATTTGGTATGGGTTACTATTTACTAAGGTTGTCATTGGCGTGGGTTCTTGTCGGATATTGGCACACCTGTACGGCTGTACCCAAACCTGAATAAGCGAATCGGGTTTTGGACCTGTTGGGTTTGAATCCCTGTCCCATATTTGAGGTACTGAATCTGAATCCAATTAGAATCAGCTTTCCAATTGGGTCCAGCTTCATGCATGAGTTAAGATTCTGAATGGGGTTTGGACCTGGAATTGGTCTAGAACGGGGTCTGGATCTAGGTTCATGTCTTGATTGGATTGAGATCCATACAATAAGCATGCCTCTTATCTCTATAGAAAAAAAAAATAAAAAAAAAGGGAAAAAAAAAGGGAAAAGAAAAGCATCTTGCAAGGTTCTTAAGATAAAGTATAAATTGATAATCATAAATTTCACCTCTTGAAATGGGAGGAGGTATGCAAGCCTTGGGCCCAAGGGGGAGTAGGGTTTAGGAAATTGGAGGATATAAACTTAGCTTTGTTAGGAAAATGGGTTTGGAGGTTTGGGGTCGAGGTGGGGTCTCATTGGTGGGGAAGGTAATAACTAGGAAATATGGGGTAGAAGAAATGGGATGGTCGACTAGGGTGTTATCGTTGTACACAATGTATAGAGCTTCATATTTATGGAAGTTTGTGGCACTGATAAAACATAGGGTATGGGAAGGGGTGGGCTTCCTGTTAAGGGATGGGAAAAATATTAGATTTTGGGAGGATAGGTGGGTGGGGGGTCAAAAGTTGAGCGAGCTTTTTCCATGCTTGGCAGGGATCTCAGCTGAGGTTGGGTTGAGGGCAGCCAAGTGCTTCTCCATTGTTGGAGAGGGAAGTAGTATGGGTCCTGCCATGTAGGTAGAATTTGGAGCGTGAATAAATTTTGCCGAAATTATTAGTTTGATTGAGTTGTTATCAAAGGTGACTTCGGTTATCTCGGAATCAGACTCTATGTTATGGCTAAAAGACAAGTTCAGCAAGTTTTCAATTAAATCGTTATATTCATGCATAAGTGAAGCTGGTTCAAGTGGCGGGATTCATCTGACAACCTTTGTTTGGCGTTATGGTGCTCTTACAAAGGTGGCCGTGCTCTCGCGGTTAGTGGTGAGGAAGAACCGAAGAAGGTGCTAATAATCTTTGCAGAAGAGATCTTGTTCTTTTGAATGCATGTCTGTTGTGCGTTCAAGATGAGAAAACGTTGGATCATCTCTTCATTCACTGTATATTTGCAAAAGGATTGTGGGATAGTTTCTTCAAGCTATTTGGAGTTTCTTGGGTCATGCCGAAATCTGCAGACAACTTTCTCTTGATGTGGCATGGTGGGGGTATTGGGAAAAAGATCTGGCAATTAAGTTTGTTAGCGGGCATTTGGGTTATATATTAGAAAGGAATGATCGATGTATCAGAAATCGTAAGGGTTAGGTTTTAGAGGTTTTTAGTAGGGCTAAATCTCTTGTAATGGAATGGGCATTAGCATCAAACGTTTTTTTTAAAAAAAAAAAAAAAAAAAAAAAAATCTTTTTCCAGTTTGTTGGTGGGAGTTGTAAATTCTTCTCTTGTACTTTTTGTAAAATTTCTGGCTTTGGCTTGTTAGTAATAATATTATCAACATTAAAAAAAGTATAAATTGAATTTTTTTTTGAACAATTTAAAGAATAAAAGGATAAAACTAAAATAAATTGTATCTGGGTACTAGAAGGGTTTCTAAGTTGTTACCTGATCAGGCTTGATTCCAAACCAGTTCTGAATCATTGATCCGGACCCATATTTGATTAAATTGGATCAGATATTTTTGTTATCCGTGGCCATGTACCTATTAACAGCCCTATTGGGTACTTCAGTATCTAAGCATTGATAGTTGCAGATTGTTGCTTTTTTTTTTTTTCTTGATGCCACCGCTTGAAGGGCATGGCAAAGGATTTGTTTGGATTGTGTTGTACATATAGGGCCTTTTAGTCATTTACGTTTTTCAGCATTCTTTTATTTTTACAATGACCAAACGACATTAATCATTGGTTGTTCTTTCATTACTTTTAAGATTTCACTTTACATGACACAAGTTTTGGTATTCTTCCAAATGGTTCCATTCATTACATGATTATATGTTTTTATTGCTTTAAGTCATTGAGATGTAGTAATGACAAGTCATGTAACTTGGCATGTCCGTAATGTTACTATATAGTAATTTTCTCATATGGTGCTAGCTCCTTTCACATTTCAATTTTTATCAGCCATAAATCTAGATGGTGTCTTAAAATGCATTTCAATAATCGATCCGTTGATATTTGATTCAAGCAGCCTGTTATTTTTCAAAAGAATCTGACCCCCAAAATCGGCCTATTTGGCAGAAGAATTGTTCCTACCACTGATTCATGGAAGAAGAGATTAATGAAAATATAAAAACTTCCAGGGATTCCATAGCTTAATTTTAGTGTCTAGACAACTTGGGTCAATATTTGTGAAGGTGATTGTTTGGACCAATATGTCAAAACCTTGGAATAGTTTTCTAGGTCTGTAGTTAGAATATAGCATTTTTAGGAAATACGTAATGTACTGAGTTGATAAATATTTTGATGGTGATTCTTCTAGTTGTGAAGCAGGGGCTCGGGGACTTCAAAACAGTGTTGCGGAGCTCTTCTTTGACGACATGAGATGAGACCCTGCAGATGCCCTCTTTAGAATGCCAAACAATCTTTCCTCTGCATCATTGGAGCTGGTGATCTTGGGTTCTTCCATCGCTTCTGAGGTTATGGAACAAGCTACGGTGCTGGTGCTACATGAAGATAAGCTTTCTAACATAGAAGCAGTAAACGGAGGACTAGATTAGGGTGCGGCTGATCCTCTTCTTGAGGCGTTGTGCATTCCTCCCATTCAAGAAGTAGGAGGAGAGGTTGCGGTTCTATGTGGAAGTCGAGGATTATCAGAGTTCTCGGTCAATGCCTTTTTGTACCTGGTAGAGATAGTGAAGCAGAAGATAGAGAGATGAGATGGATAAAAAAGGTGATTAGTTTGGTGGGAAAAAAAGGTTGCTGTTTCATTCGGTGATTGTGATGAGGATTATGTTGCCCTATTTCAATTTGTAGAGGAACGTGGAGCTCAAAAAGGCTTGGTCAAAGTTTCAGGGGATAACTCATCTGTCTCCAAAGCGTAGAAGAGAGCTCATGATGCTTGGATCATCTATCAATTATAACTTAGGGGCTTCATCCAGAAACGGGAAGAAAGGGAAGAGGGTGGATGCAATACTTGAATGAAGATACTTAGTTGGAACGTTAAGGAGTTGCGCTGCAGAGGTAAGAGGGTGCAGATAAAAGATCTTCATTCTTCGAAGACGCAGTAGAGTCCAGCTGGTGGTTTTGTAGGAGACTAAAATGCAAGTAGGGCTGTACATGAGTCAAGCTAGCTCGTAAAGCTCGCTCGACTCGGCTCGATTCAGCTCGGATTGACTCGGCTTGAAAGACCGACTCAAGGCGAGTCAAGCTTGTTTACTAAAGCTCGAGTTGAGTTCAAGCCAAGTTCGACCATGGTGTATTTCAACTCAACTCGACTCAAACTCGACTCGACTCGAAGCTCGAGCTCGAGCTCGACTCGGCTCGAGTAATATATTTTAATAATATATATTATATATATTATATTAATATTAAATATATATATATATATATATATATTAATATTAAATATATATAATATATATATAAGTTTAAAAAAAAGAAGTTAAAACTTAAAAGTTTTTACTAAAAAACCCTATCCGACCCTACCCATCCCCATTCCCTCTTTTTCTTTCCCTTACCCTACTGAGGTAAACTCGACTCGAGATAAACTCGACTCGACTCGAACTACTAGCTCGACTCGAACTCAACTCGAAAGCTTTGGCAAACAAGCCAAGCTTCAATATTGAGCTCGAGGGCGAGCTCGAACTTGAGTATAGCATGGACGAGTCAAGCCGAGCTTAGCCCACCTCGACTCGACTCGGCTCGATATACAGCCCTAAATGCAAGTGATGGATAAGAATTTGCTTAACTCTGTCCTGGGGTGGGGGGTCAAGGAAAAAGAATGGGTGGCATTGGATGTTCAAGGTGTGATAGGGTGCGATAAGGTGCTTGATGGTAATGTGGGACTTAAGGTATGGAAAAAGGAAGATTCATGGTGCGGTCAGTTTTCTATTTCCGTGTTGTTGAAAGGGTTTGCATGGAGAGCAAGTTGGGGTTTCGCCTCTGTATATGGACCGAATTTGGCAACACTCTGGTTTGCGTTTTGGGAGGAGTTAGATTTGGTTCGTTGCTGATGGCAGCAACCATGGGTGTTGGGTGGTGATTTTAACATAGTCAGGTTCCCATTCGAGAGGTCAAATGGAAGTTGCATAACAAGAACTATTCGGGATTACTAATGAGTGATGTTAAGTTCATGTGGAGCTACGGTTAGGAAAGGCCTACAATGTCGAAGCTCAATAGATTCTTAGTATCTTTTGATTGGGTGGATTTTTATCCTCTCATTAGGCAAAGAGGCTTACAAAGGCTTGTCTTCGATCACTGCCCGATAGTCTCAGAAGTGGATGAGGAAAATTGGGGCCCTAAGCCTTTTAGATTCAAATTGATGTGGCTCAAGATTGTGGGTTTTTTAGACCTAGTGAGAGAATGGTGGTGTTCTTTCCAAGTCGAAGGATTTGCTGAATTCACATTATACGAGCAGCTGAAACCAGTGTTCGAAATATCGGTATCGCACCATGTATCGCACCCTTGGGATACAGATACATATCGGTTATCGCATGGGATATGTCGTTTGTATCGCATAATTTATCGCACTTTTTGGGAAACATGGGGAAACATTGAGAAAATGGTTGAATTTTTTAATGAAAATTTGGGGATTGTTAAAAAAGCCCTTAATACACACTTTTAAATCATAAAATCTCAAAAAAAAAAAATGTACACAATAAATTTCCTTTGTATAGGGTCTTAAGCTATGCGTTGTTTAACTGAACTAATGCAATTATATTTAAATTGAATGCATGATATTTATAAATATATCAAAGTCATGTATGAAAACACAATCAATTCATTGAAAAGCAAAATAAGAAGTAAAATTGGATCCACCATAAGAGTGACAGTGGTGATAGGTTGAGTACCAGCGGGACTCTTTATTGAAGTGAAGTCACCAGGTTCTGTGGGACCCACCATGATGTATGTGTTATATCCACACCGTCCATCAATTTGTAGAGGTCATTTTAGGCCAGGAGAGGAGGAATGAGTTAGATTTAAATTTGGAGTGTATGTGTTATATCCACACCGTCCATCAATTTGTAGAGGTCATTTTAGGCAGAAAACAGTGGGAAGAGTAACTCCTACCGTTGAAACCTTCCTAAGGTCCACTATGATGTTTATTTGATATCCAACGTGTTCACAGGTTAATACATATATGAAAGAAGGGAAAACACAAATTTCAGTTTGATCGAAAACTTCCGTGGGCCTTAGAAAATTTTAATGGTGGGCGTCACTCTCTCCACATTTTTTTTTGTGGTGGGGTCCATTTGAGCTTTAGATCTGACTCATTCTTTGGCTCCTGCCCTAAATTGATTTCTCCAAATGAATGGACGATGCGGATATAACACATATATCATGGCGGGTCCCACAAAAATTGGTCACGTCACTCAACCAGTAGCTAATCGGCGTCCCACACGAAAACGGATTGGCTACTCCCCCTGACACCAGCCGTGGGCCCCACTATGATGTATGTGTTTCATCCATGTCGTCCATCTATTTAAATAGATGATTTTACGGTATAATAACAAAAATGAGTTGTATCCCAATCTTAAGTGGACCACGTTACAAGAAACAGTGTTGAATTAGCGTCGACCATTAAAAAACATTTTTGGGCCATAGAAGTTTTGGATCAAGTTGATTTTTGTTTTTCCCTTCATCTGGGGCTGTATGACCTAATCAACCTATTGGATGTCAAATAAACAGTACAGTGGGCCTTAGGAGGGTTTTAATGATGGATGTCCAATCACTATTGTTTTCGTGTGGTGTGGTCCAGCTGAGATTTATATACCTCTCATTTTTGGGATCGAGCTATAAAATGATCTGTAAAAATGGATGAATGGAAAGGATGAAACATATACATTATGGTGGGGCCCACAGAGCACCGACCACCAGCGATGGGGCTGGTGTTAGGGGCAGTAGCCAATTCGTTCCCTCCCATGCTAGCCAGCTGTACAACCAGCTGTGGTAGGTACGTGTCGTGCGAAGACGAGCGCGTACGCGCCTCGAGCTCCGAGCTGTACGAACGGCTCAAATGAGATCAAAGTTATATGGGCCCCACCATAACGTTAATTTTCCATCTAATCTACTAATAATGGTAAAAATATATGAATGGAGTGGAAAAACAAAATTCATATTGTTACCGTTGAAAAATGGACCACACCATATGAAACAGTGTGAATTGAATGCTACCGTTGAAAAATTCTTTGGGCCCATAAAAGTTTTGGATCAACATTATATTTGTTTTTTCCCTTCATCCATGTTTAACTTGATCTTATGAACCGTTTGGATGACAAATAAACCTGATATATGGGCCTAGTAATGTTTCAACGGTGGAAATAATTATTTCCACTGTTTCCTGTGGTATGGTCCACTCGAGCTCTGGATAAGCTTCAAATTTTTTGTCAACCCCTAAACTGATCTGGAAAAACGGATGGACGGTGTGGATAAACCACAAACATTTACAGTGGGCCCAGCAGAGTTTACTCAGCATGATAAGAGCGTATTGAGTAACTCAGTATCCAATTCGATTTCTCCTCAACAGTCAAAAGACTCAAAACCTCATCCGCGTCCCTCTCCCTCCCTTTCGAAATGAAAGAGGGCCGCGACGGTTACGGCAGCGAGATTTCGGCGAGGGTTCCGGAAGTGAAGGGTTTCGGAAGGAAGAGGATTCCTCAATCGCATTCAATCCAGCCCGATTTCTCGCCGGAATCTCCGAGATTCCTATTTCGAAGAAAAAAATAGAAGAAAATCGGCAAAAGGAGAGGGAAATCGAACTTACCTCCGTCAATCGATGGAATGACCCACCTCTGAATCTCCGATCGCTATGGCCACAGGTACTCTACGATTTTTCCTCTTTTTTCTTTTTCTTCTTCCACTCTCTTTTTTTTTTTTTTTTCCTGGTAAACATGCAGCCCCTTTTTATAGTCGTTGCAGGTTGTTGGCTACAGTGGACTCGTGAGTCCTCTGCAATGAACCCGCGACTCTGTCAAGCTGAGGATATCGTGAAGATATCGATGATATCGGCCGATATATCGTGCGATAACTGAAATTGCGGAATTTTTTAGGCTTCCGGTTGAAATATTGCAGGTTTCGTATCACTGGGCTGCGATACCGATATTATCGGCTGATATATCGGCCGATATTGCGAACACTGGCTGAAACTACTCAAAAGGAAGATTATCGATTAGAAAAGGGAAGTATTAGAGGAAAGGGAAGTGAAAATTGAAGCCTTATTGTAAGATATTCAAATCTTAGGCGTGGAGGAATGGTCTATCAACATAAGAGAGGGTAGTGAGGGTTAAGCTTTCCAATGGTTATATGAGTTGGCTTATGGAAGAAGAGATAAAGTGGAGGCAATGGTCCCACGCTAAGTGGTTGAAGGTGATAAAAACACAGTTTTTTTTTTTTTTTTCCGGTGCTGCCATGCAAATTTTGGATAGTTCTCTTATTGCGTATGAGTGGTTGGATGCAAGGCATAGGGAAGGGAAGAAGGGAGTCGTATGCAAGCTGGACATTGAAAAGGCATATGACCAAGTAGATTGGGGCTTCCTGTACTATATGTTGGGAAGATTGGGTTGTGGTCAAAGATGGAGAAGTTAGATGAAAGAGTGTTAGTTCCGTAAGGTTCTCGGTTTTGGTAAATGGTTATCCCAAAGGTTTCTTTTGGGCTTTAAGAGGTCTTAGGCAAGGGGGTCCACTCTTTCCACTTTTTTTTTTTTTTTTTTTTTTTTTTTGTGGTGGTGGTTGAGACGTTAAGCAAGATGATTAATAAAAGGACATGAAGTTGGTCTTATTAGAGGCTTCAAGGTGGGGAGGTGTTGTGCCCCCAATCTCCTACCTTCAGTTTGCTGATGATACAACCCTAGGTTAATATAGAATTGGGAAATACAAAGGAATGTGTCAATTTGTGTTAGTTTCTCTTTAGGTGTGGACACTGAAATTGTGAACCTCTTCTCTCAATGTTTCAATCCTTTTTGGGGGTGAATTTTTGGACCTCCTTTTAAAATCTTGGTCCAGTTTTCTAGATTGGTAATTAGATTATTTGACTTGGGAAATAAGTAATGTAGTGGGTTGATATAGGCTTTGCCATTCGAAATCCTTAACTTGGTAGCAATCCAGGTTAGCTTCTTTATTGGTGTGGACCATGTGAAATTGTTAATCTCCCTCCCAACATTTGAATATTGTAAGCGTGATTTTTTGAATTGTCTTTCAAAATCTTGGTCAGATTTTCTATGTTTGTTAGAATATATGGCTTGGGAGATAAAAATGAATGTAGTGAGTCTATATAGGTTCTGCCATTCAAAATCCTCCGCATGCTACCTCCCTTCTCTTTGGTGATCAATGATATCGTTGATTGACTCCATAGTATATGGATTATCTATTCAATGAATCACACTAAGGGGAGTCTCATCTAACAAGTCCCTCAACTGGCATAAAAGCCTATTGTTGTGGTTGGCGATGGAAAAATGAAAAAGAGCATGGTTTGATCCAACTTGGTAGCACATACAATTGGCGTGTGTTGCTTCATTTATGAATGCCATACGGTACCTTTTTCCAAGGATTAACAACAATTTTATTAAAACAAGAAGATACACAACAACTTAAGGCTTGATGCTCGGACCTGCCCGGCCTGGCTAAAAAATTGATAAAATCCCTATTTCCTAGTTGAATGTTCCTAATATATCCGTTCACCTAGTGGGCCACCATGCACAAAGAAATAGCGATTTTTGGGGAATGAAACCAATGGTTTATATTCAAGATGGATTGGTTGCCTAATCAAGGAAACGATTGGAAATTTGGAATGTCATATTCATGGGATATAGCACATGCATACGAAGTTGGGTTGAGCCGGGACGAATTTGGCTAAAATAACTTTAACAGAAGCCAGTCTTGAAAATTGATTGGATCATGCATGTGAGGCCCAATTCTGGCCCATAGACCAAGCTAATAGGCCCAAGTCTTGCCAAAGCTGGGTTGGGCTCCTTGGGTCAGGTGGGCTACCCAACCTATTGTCAACCTTAATTGTCTATCTTATAGAATTTGTTCTTTACTTCACGGGCATGCCATGATCAAACAGAAACTCCAAAGGCACCTCATACATGTCATCTACCCAGCTTGAATTCTATTGGAAACATCCTTATCGATACGGATCCGTGGGATAACAGAGCTATAAGCAATGAAACAAACTATTTTGAGGAATCTTTCGACCATTAACTTTAAACTAAAGTCTTGCCCCTCAATGATCATTTTTTTTTTTTTAAAAAAATAAATAAAAAATAAAGTTACATTTTGGATACTCCATTTAGTTCGGATTGGAAGGGTAGTCATCTCTCCTTGGGTGAGGGCTGGCAGCAATGTCTAAGTTGCCAACTTATTTTAAGTCCCTCTTTTGGTGTTTAAGGTCTGTATTGGATAAATTGTAGAGGCTAATATGGGAGTTCTTATGGTAGGGAGCAGAAGAGATGTAGAAGTTCCATTCAATGAAATGGGAAGATGTATGTAAACCATTCAAGGAAGGAGGAGCAGGCTCAAGGAAATTGGAAGCCATGAATTCTGCTATGCTGGGTAAATGGCTTTGGAGCTTTGGGACGGAGGATGGTAATTTTTGGAGAAAGGTTATAGCAATGAAGTATGGGGTTTAGGAAAGGGGATGGTGGACTAGGGACTCATCATTATATGGAGTTTCTTCACCTTGGAAGGCAGTGGCTAGGTTGAGGCATAAGTTTTTAGAGGGGGTTGGTTTTTCTTATAGTGATGGGAAGAGGAGCTGTTTCTAGGAGGATGCTTAGTTGGGCAAGAAGGCGCTTCAGGAAGATTTTCCAAGTTAGGAAGCCTCTCTTCGGAAGCAAATATTCCGATTGCTTGATGCTTCACATTATCAGATGATGGGTGCCCCCCACCCCCCCAATAGTGGGAAGAGGAGCTGTTTCTAGGAGTCTACCGGATAGAACTGGAAGATTCTGTTAGGCTTTTGGAGTGGCTGCGCGTGGTGTTTGCCCTTTGGTGGGATATAGGGATGTAAAGGTGTCAAACAAAGAGAAGATTGGCCATTTTTTAGTTAGGTCTTCGTATAGAGAAATCCTTGGGCATTTGTTGAGAGATCAAGGTTTCCATACTGCTTTCATCTGGAAATATGGTGCCCCTGCAAGGTCACACTTGCTTGGCTTGTGGGTAGGAATAAGGTTCTCATAATTGATAATCTTCGGAGAAAGATGATGGTGCTCCCAAATATTTGTGTGATGTGCATGAAAAATGAGTTGGTTGATCATCTTTTCATTCATTGCCCTTTCACCAAGGAAGTTGGGGATAGCTTTTTTGATTTGTTTGGTGTTTCATGGGTGTTGCTGGGTTCGGTAGAGAGTTTTTTCTTGGTTTGGAATGGGGAAGGAGTGGGTAAGAGATGGGGGACAATTTGGAGACTTGCAATGTTGGTAGGCATTTGGTCAATATGAGGGGAAAGGAACAAACGCTGCTTTGGTAATTGTAGTCAGTGGATTTCAGAGGTCTTTAGCAGGGTGAAATCGGATGTAATGGGCTGGGTTGTATCTCTGAAGGTTTTTGTAGAGAGTTCCTTTTCTCCTTATTTTTTTGTTTTATTTTTTGTTTTTGTTTTTTTCCCCTAAGTTTTAAATTGCTTTGGGCTTTGGTCTTTATTAATAAAATCATTACCTTTCCAAAAAAAAGGAAGTAATTTTTAAGCCTCTAGGTTCTAGAGGCTTCCTCAAAACTTCCAATTTAGCATTTGTGCCATCTTTGTTCTGAAGCTACACACTCCTAAGTACCTCATCCTAGAATAGTGGTTAATTCATCTATTACAACTGCTAAAAGGTAAAGTCAGTCTCACTGCATTCTCTCTTGTGACGGCACCCTCATACAAGAAGCCTGCAAATAGACGATTAAGAAAATAATATTGCAATGGTTCACAATCATTAAAAAAGATGCCAAATATTGGAATGTGGGATCTTCCAATCTAGAAGATTTCAGCTGTGGTCCATCCATGGTGGGGCCCATTAGATCAATATCTGGACCACAAACCAAAGTTTTAGGACCTTATTTATGAACTCTTCTAGAAAATATAATTTGTCTGACGTAGTCTTCAGGCTTAAAATATTTTGTTACACGTTTTTTCGCATCATCGCATGAGGCTTTGAAGTTCACTACTTGCGAGTAGAACACTATGAGAAATGATCACATATAGGCACTGTTTATGAACTTTCATATGCAGCCCATCTTTCCCTCCAATGTGTCACATGTAGGCAGTCTGATCTGTGCAGGTGGGCCCCACCACGAAAATCTTCTATCATGGAACTCAGTCCTTCCACTCATTAGGAGGCGGGCTGAGTCACACCTGTACATTGAGTCAGACCATCGACTTTCCATTGATTTGATGTGTGGTCCCTCTGCTGAGTGGACGTGCTTGATTTTTGTGCCAGGCGATCTTCATGGCATATCCCACCTTTTGCACAGCTCCAATATCCTGGCACTTGTGACATGTTGGTGGAAAGACAGCTGCTGTGAGAGTTCATATGCAGTGCCTTTAGGTGATCATTTCTCTAATTTTGTAATTCAGTTTATTGTCAAAGTATCTGTTCTTCTGGCTTCTGTTTTGATATTTTATGTGCGACAATCCTTCTTTTTATTGGCACTATATTTTCTTTATGTGTTGTTATCTCATCAGCCATATTTCATTATTTATAATATGTTTTTTTTTTTTTGGTTTAGAAGTGAATCAGAGGAAGCCATCTCCATTAAGCAGCTCTCATTCTTTGAAACTTAGAAATGAATCAGAGGAAGCTATCTCTATTTTGCAGCTCTCATTGGCCCGGATGGCTAGCTGTATTCATTCCCTGACCCTTTGGCATATTTGTTTTATTTGGTTTCAGGTCCGTGTTGCAATGAAGCCTGATGGAGGCGCTAAGGGTCTGGCATGGCACCATGTCAGCTGTTTTATACAAATGTCTCCATCTACACAAGTGGAGAAGTTGTCTGGTTGGGACAGCCTTTCAACTCAAGATAAGGAAACCGTACGTTCCCTAGATAAAAAGGATGCATCCACCGCCAGAAATGGTATGAGATTTCATTTCATGTTTGTGGAGTCCTTGGTGATGCTGGAAGAAAACAGATTTCAGTCTGCCACTGTTTGGGAAATGCTATTGTGAAGTGCCATCCCCGCCTTTCACTTTGCAAACTTGTATTGTTATTGAGACCATTGACTTTGTGGGCCACCATGTGGGTGGGCCATTGACATAATTTTGGTTGCGATTTGGGTATTGGACAACTGCTACCATTTGAATTGCAGTTGCCAGTTTACATGGTGGCCGCTGCTGTTTTTATATTTTTTATTTTTAACTTTCAGTTCTTTCAGGCCACTTTTCAAAGGGCAACCATCTTCCAGTCACTTTAGCTTTTGGGCTATGGCTTATCTACATGGCAGCCCACCAGGTCAATGGTTTTGATCGCCATTTACAAGTGTGACATATGCAGTGGGGATGCTTTGGTGCTCAGTAGTATCATGTACCTCTCATGCTTTCTGATGTTTGGTTGTCCCTTTACGGTTTCTAAAGCTGAAACACTAGAAATTAAAGAAAAACAACAACCATCTTCCAAAGGCACAAAACGCAAGAAAGCTGCGGACAATGACCAGAAGACAAAAGTTCCTAAAGGTGAAGGGAATATGACTACTGGCAGCGTTTCAACTAACAAGAATGGTGATGAATCTGGAAATCATAATTCAAGTGCCAAGAATTTGGACCATGCCCTGGAAGAACAAAGTAAGGCATTGTGGGCTATAAAAGATGACCTTAAAAGGCATGTTACGACAACAGAGTTACGTGAAATGCTTGAAGCTAATGGTCAGGATTCAACAGGATCTGAGTTCGATCTACGGGAACGTTGGTAAATCCCTTTAACTGTATATCCAAGCACACATTATAGTAGTCTTTACTGTTTATGATTCATTGATTATGAATTCAGTGTAGTCCCTTTAAGACTGTATTTTAGAGAATTGATGTAGTGATCTTAGAGCACTATAAATATACTCCTCCCAGTTGCATGAGCAAACAGGACACATAGACAGTCCAATCAATCAATCTAGACTGTCCATCGGGTTCATCAGGTTCAGCCCAAACTTGGCTGGTACTATGAGAAAATCACACCTCGGAGGGTCCTAGTCAGTTGAAAGTTGGCCATCTGTGTTCTAGGCCATGGATGGGATGGTGAGAATTGTTTGATAGAAGTGTTTCTTTGCAGCCATAAGCAGTCCATGATGGTCACCACCAAATAGATTGTTCAGATTGTTGATTGGACCCACTTATCCATAAACAATCTGGACTTTGCATCTTTTGGCTATTGATCAGATTGTTTCAATCCTCTCATTGTGATCTTTACATGGTATCCCATTTAACATTGCTGCGACTAATGACCGTCCAGCTGAATTGATAGGATGGTCCAGGCTTCCCTACGCAACTAGGAGCAGTATAACTTTCACTGATGCCAGAGGACAGGATCATTTTTCTCCATAATCAGTTTCCGTGGCTATAAGTGGTTTTAAGGTTAACAAGCTTTAATGTAACACCTGATACTCTTTTTGAAGAGGTTTGGTAGTGTATAGTCATACTATCTGAGGGTGTATTTCTTCTTGCTTAGCTTTTAATAAGTCAATTCATATGTTAAGCATCTTGAGTCTTTGTTACTGGTTGTTATTCAAATGGAGGCTCTGTTTAGTCTTCATATGCTAAGCATCTTGAGTCTCTGTTGACGACCACAAGAAGTTGGGATAAGGTTTTATCTCTTCTTGCTTAGCTTTTATAAGTAGATTCATATGTTAAGCATCTTGAATCTTTGTTACCGGTTGTTATTTAAGTGGAGTCTCTGTTGAGTCTTCATATGTTAAGCATCTTGAGTCTCTACCAATGACCCCAAGTAGTTGGTATAAGGCTTAGATGATGATGTTATTCAAGTGAAGTATATTTTTGAGGAGGAATTATAGGGTCCTAGTTAGGGCTGTTAATGGGCCAGGCTGGCCCATCGGGCCTTTGGGCCTGGCTAGCTTCAGGCTGGGCTTGGGTTGGAGTATCATGCCTAAGGGCCAGGCTCGGGCTTAAAACCGAAGCTTGTTTCTCAAGCCAGCTGGGCTTGGACCTTGTACAAAAGCCCGTGTTTGGCTTGGCCCGCCCCGACCAATTAGGGTTTGCAATCTCTATGCACGCGCGCTCGCGCGTGTGTTTCTAATGATCTCTCTTCATCTCTCTTCACAACATCTACCTCTTCTCTCAATACCCAATAACAGATTTTCACGAAAAACCCACCTAGGGAACCTCAGTTTCCATTGTGATTTCCAGGGCTTGCTCCATTAAAACCAAGAATTTCAATAAAAATGAGAAATAAGAAAACACCATCAATGAAAACATGCTAGAACTCCAGAATTTCAAAAATTTCCATTTGGGTATTTCTAGAATTTAACTCACCGATCTATCAATCTTCTTCAACAGAGCAAATGCAAAGAGGAATTTAAAAAGGTCGTTGGATTCTTCTTCCTTTTCATTGTTGAATTTCTTAAACGTTTAAGCCCTCATAAAAAAAAATGGATTTTGAAAAGAAAAGGAATTGTTGATTTTGTGTTTTCTCGGGCTCAAGCCCCATATATAAGCATTTTGGGCTGGGCTCAGGCTAAACTACTTTGGCTCGTCACGGACCAGGACCTGGTTTGGGCCTACGTTGAACAGTGTAGGCCAAGCTTGGATAGAGCTTGGCCTGGCCTGTTGACACCTTTAGTCCTAATGGATTGGGCTGTGTATAATGTCCTCACATTCTTAGTACGAACAGTAGGGCTCATGGTTTGGTGATCGAAAATGTTTATATGATGAGTATCACCGTGGATGGGATTGCTTGGAGCCTCCCAGATTGGAAATTTGATGCAGGACATGAAATATAAGTATGAGATGCAAGAATTCAGGCTTAGATAATACCAATTCAGAAACAGTTACACAAATTTCACATCCCACATTGCAGTCCAAATCATTCAATTAAAAGGGGAATCTATGCGGGTCTAGGCCGACACAGGCTAGGACTGCACCAGTAAAAAATTATAAACTAAACGATGTCAAAGGGAAATAGAAATCAACCACACCTAAAAATCAGTCCCTAATCCAAGGGATTCCTCAATTTCAATTCAAGGAACCCTAGGGTAAAAAAAAGGGCAAATAAATTAGGGCTATTACAAACTAAGGCTAGGGTTTAGGAAATAGGAATGAAAAGATGAAAACAAGAGGAAAACTTGACTCGGAGAAAGCTCCTGCGTGCAGATGGTGGCTCGAGGCTGACGCACGTGCGCGGGTGGGCTGGCCGCACGTGTAATGGAAGCCCGTCTCCCCAAAGCGATACTTAGGCCTTGGTCGGCCAGGTGAGACCTCCAATTCCTCCAAGTTTGACGACGATCCGACGTAAGGTCGAGGTGTAGTGCTCCGCCGAAGTTTCAGCCCTCCTACAGGTACAGATTTGGAAACTGGCTGTAGGGGGATGAATAGCTGCAAAAAGTTGGAAAAATTTAAAACAATAATGATGATAGAAGATGAGATATATGGATGAGATAGGGTAGCGATGGGTGGGGATAGATGTGGCTTCACACCACGTAGTTAGCCCTTCGAAAAGGGAGGGCTTCGCACCCACTTTTGAATTCTTCCACGACTCACGAAGAGAGCAGAAAAATAAAACAGGAATTTTTATTAAACTTGAACGAATGAAAAGAACTACAAGGGGTGCCTATTTATAGGAAAAACCCTATACCCAAAAAACTCGCACCATGTGTGCAACCTATTACTTGGCGATGAAGTAAACTAAAATAAAAACCAAACAAAGAAATCTAAAGCGTTCACGATGTTCTAAATAATAGCAATAAGCAAAACCTAAAATATGAAATCAATCCGACGAGTAAGCCACGATCATGAGATCCCATAATGGGCTTTTCTTGACTATTGGGCCCACTTTTTTTGAACAAAACTTATTTTCTAGCTAGGAGGCCCTCCCTGAACGTCATCATCGAGCCAGATCGATGGTGGGGTCCTCCTGCGTACATACGTGCGTAGGGGTGGTGGTGTGCGGGTGTGCGTGTGCACGATGTCTTCATCAAAATTCTTTTCCCTTTTTCAGTGGCTTACAAATTGATGGTTAAGAAAACAAACAATGGTGCTGCAGACCAAAGATTTTCTATGGCTAGGATCTTCAGCCTGGATGATGTTGGGGCATCCCTGTCCATGGCATGGCCAATCACATAATCATCGAACCATTGGTCCCACTTTCCACCAACCATAGTTCTAAACTTGCTGACTTACTCCAAACTCAGCCAAGTCAGTTTGACTTGGTGAGATTTTGAGTTGAGTCTCTTAGTAACTCGGTCCCAAAACTTGACTTGGTCTAGGCTCGACATGACTTGTCGAGTCTAGCTCAAAAACTTGGTCAACTTGACATGAGCGGATGAGCCATCTCCTTGTCAAGGGCCATTTGGTGATAAAAATGCAAAATGCGGACTACGACATTTGAACTCTGACTAAGGCACTAGCATGTTACCTCTAAGCCACATGATTCAAACATGTTTACCTGTGGCTATTTTAATATATAGTTCCTTAATATTTACCTCTAGTTAAGACATTCTTGTTTAATACATTATATAATATCGAGTTGAGTTAATTTAAGACTCATTTGAGTTTTTGAGTTAACCTGACCCGATTGGAGATCTAATTGAGTCTAGTTTTTGGGTTTTTGAACTATGATAAAAACAAGGGAAATCAGGGTAATGCAGGGGCATTTTCACACTGGGCTCGAGTGAGGTTCCCTGTGGGATGTAGGGGCACACTCGGGGTGGGCGGCTCGTGTGAGACGGGCCCCACCCATGTGAGGTGGGTGGCTCGTGTGAGGTGGTACCCATGTGATTTGGGGCCCATGAGGGGAGTTCGGCCGAGGTCCTAACCCATGCGATGTGGGGCCTGGGCTATGAGATAAAGGGATTGATTCGCCATGCTCTATCAGTTCGAGCTTTTAGAGCAAGTGGTTAATTGTCTTGCATCACAGGGCACTATACATGTTCCATTGCATTAGGACTCGATGATGATAGGCTCTATCCAGTAGTAGGATGTTACCTGATATGATGTCGTCATGCTGATTGATTAAGATGTCATTTAGTTTGCCAATCTCTTAGAATTGACAAGCAATATGCATAGCTAGTTACATCAATTTTTGTAGAAGTTAATGTAAATGATATTCAATGGGATTATGAGGAAGAAATGACGTCCGTTTTTATGCTCTGCCTACAAAAAGTATTTTTGTATAACGTCTATAACAGTTGAGTCTACTTTGGATCTTTTGTGATGTGGGACTTTCCAATCCAATGGGAGACCAAGAGTGATCCCACTATCATCATTCAAAATAAAAGAAAGAGTTGTCCTACTGTTGTTGATTGTGGATCAGGCGCATCAGGTGTCCATTGTACAAGTCAGGCCTATCCAACCCTCCAGATTGAGGATCTCAACCATTCAGCTGTCCATATTAAACATATGACCACCGTATTGAAGATATGACCGCATCAAGGGTTCATATTGACCGGATCAACCATCAGGATTAGATCAAACGTCCCATGGGTATTCTAGATGAAATAAATGGTTCAATTCGAACGTGACGCCCAGATCCATTTAGTTATTCCATCCAATGGATCGATTGACCCATGGGGTCCTCACGTTTAGTGAGATGTTTTTAAAGGCTTATACATACAAACATATAGAGATTATGACTTCTACATGAAACTGTAATAGCCATATGTGCATACAGTTGTGTAAACCCTCATACAGTGTATAATATTTGTGCATGCGCGTGTCTGTGTGAGAGAGAGATGGGGCCCACATGTTCGGTGAGATGGTTTTAAAGGCTTATATATACAACCCATATATAGATTATGGCTTCTACACAAAACAGTATAGCCATATACATACAGTTATGTGTAAGCCCCTATACGTGCGTGTGTGTGTGTGCGTGGAATTGGGTCCCACACGTTCAGTGAGATGTGTTTGTGCGATATGGGGCCCACACTTTCAGTGAGATGTTTTTAAAGGCTTATATATACAACCCATATAGAGATTATGGCTTTGCCCACATGTTTAGTGAGAAGTGTATTTGTGTGGTATGGGGCTCGCACATTCAATGAGATGTTTTTAAAGGCTTACATACAACCCATATAGAGATTATGGCTTCTACACAAAACCGTATAGCCATATGTATAGACAATTGTGTAAACCCCCATACATGTGTGTGTATTTGTGAGTGTATTTTTGTGTGCTTGCGTGTGTGTGCGTGTAATATAGTTTTAGAATTATTTGGTCTTTTCCTCAGGACCAATTCTTGGATGTGCAAACTCTACCCTTTAGTTTTAGAATTATTTGTCCCACCGTAGTTTTAGAATCTTTTGGTCTCTACTACCTCCGCTATGCAAAGTCTAGTCCGATCATTTTATAAGTTGCTTCGGTCTCACACAATAGTAGAGGGTAGAGTTTGCACATCTAAGATTTGGTCCTACGGTGCTCCTCCTAGGGTTGTGGTTTTTTGGTGTCTAGTTGGGAAGAAAAAAAATGCTTAAAATTGATAGCTTTTAGAAAAGGTCAAAGGTGCTTCCTAATATTTGCATGCTGTACATGAACGATGCGGGAGTCGATAAATCATCTTTTCATCTATGGTCATTTGTGTGTAAGGTTTCTTGAGATCCTTAACGTCTAATGGGTGATGCCGGGGACTATTGATGACCTGTTTTTGGCGGCACGGAGGAGGGATCGGGAAAGAATAAAGGGTGGTGTGACGGTTGATCTTGATGGCAGTTTTGTGGGCAATTTGGGAGAGAGGAATAGGTAGTGTTTTCAAAATAAATGTGGCTTGGAGCAAGGTCTTTAATTGGAAAAAAATAGATGTGTTGGGGTGGGTCTCTTGTTCTAATGTCCTCGATGGTTGTAATTATTCTCCTTTGATCAGATTGTGGTTTTATGCGCCTCTATTATCTTGGCTTTTTTGAAAATAATATTCCATTCTCTCTCTCAAAAAAGAAAAAAAAAGAAAAAAAAGAAAAACAAAAGAAAAAAAAAGAAAAAAAAGAAAGAGAAAAAGAAAAGAAGAGAGATCATCAATCTTGTGGCTACGATCACAGGGTTGGATCATTTAACACTACAAGGGGTGCATGTTCATTCTGTTCAAGTGTACTTCAATTCTTCAATTGTGCTACATCTAGGGAGCAACTAGGGCAGGTTGGATTGGGTTAAGGGTGAATCTGAGCCCAACCTAACCTCAAGAGGACTCAAACTGCAACCCGACCCAACCTGGATTCCAATCCGAGGTGCCCAACCTGAATCTAACCCAAAGTCCTCTAGACTCGACCCAACATGATCCGACAACCCTGGCCGACCCAAATACTCGATCATTCCCAACACGACCAGAATTTGCTTGACCTGGACCCAACCCAAATCCAACCCGAGGACCTTGATAACTTGACGGGTTGGGTCAATAGGTTTCAGATAGACCCGCACCGAAGCTGCAGCCCTAGCTACATTATCTTGTATCTTGGAATGGGAAACCAATGGTATAACTCTGGGTGTGCAAATTTCACAGTTCTGCTGGTTGAAGTCTTAAAAAAAAAAAAAAAATAAAAAGAAAAAAAGAAAAAAAAACGAAAAGAAAAAGAAAAGAAGAAAAGACAGAGAAAGTACTCTTCCCACGTTGAGAATTACTACGTTTTACATGCTTGATTTATGTATTTCACTGTCAGTCATTAATATAGGAGAAGATGTTTCATCATTATTATCATTATTTCACTTTCAGTCATTAATATAGGAGAGATTTTTCATCATTATTACTACTCAATAAGTCTCCCAAAGTTATATACAAATCTGAGATGCTTTGTTTCATTTCATACGTTTCTTGTCAAGTGCTGATGGAATGCTGTTTGGAGCACTGGGTAGCTGCCCAATCTGTTCTGGTTCCCAATGGTATTCTGGAGGCCAGTATCGTTGCCATGGGTATGTATCAGCTTGGAGCAAGTGTGCATACACAACTGTCGAACCTGTACGGCTGAAGGGAAAATGGAAAATTCCAGAAGAAACAAGTAATCAATATCTTTGCAAGGTGTGAAATTCTTATGGACGCTAAGCATTTTCCACTATTGCTTAGATGGTGGTGACTCCATCCACCATACACGTGGTATGCATGTATGCCAGTCTAGACCATCCCAATTGTGGGCACAATGTGGATGGTCAATGTCTGAAAGATGGTAATGATTGGATGATAGTGGCCTTCTGATATCAGCCTTTGGAGCTGGCCATATCTTTCTGACCATTGCTCTGATGGTCACCAATCATGTGGCTATGATCGTCCACTATGAGTGATTTCAGGATTTGTTCTATGAACATTTGGTCTATCAATTCGGACGGTGTGGTGGATTATTCACTACCATTTAAGCAATGTAGGAAAATGCTCATGTTTCTCTCTAGCCCAATATTATTTACTTGACACTACCTCACAAGTTTGCAATACTTGATCTGCCTTCAGTGGTTCAAATCGCAAAAGGCAAACAAACCTAATCGGGTTCTGCCTCCACCATCTTCCAACAAATCTTTGGGAAGTGAAGCTGCTCCTGGTTCATCTCAGTCTTCTTCTAAAGGCGACAAATTGGAAGCTCTGAAAGTTGCAATCACTGGATTACAGAAGGAATCCATGGTATGGTTTGTCCTCAGCCTGATGTAATCATGCACTAAATGGAGTTTCTATGAATTGCTATAGTTACTAAGAACTTACCAAATGTGTGCCACACAAGCAAGTATGCTGCATAGTTGTCACACTGCCTGACCTTGCTTTGTGGAATGCTGAGCGTTGAGGCTATGGGCTGGACCATAGCTTGAATTTTAGGCCCAGTAACTAATTGGTCTGGACCCCCCTTAAGATCATAACAGTTTGCAAATTTCATTCTTGAATAATGCCCAATAAATGGGCTAAAGTGTAGTGTTGGTCATGATTGTGTTGGCATATTACTGGTGTTTGGTAAGCATGTATGGGTGGGCTCCCTAATATTTGGTGCAATGATTTACTTGAACATGACCTCATGTTTGTGCGTGGCTTGTGCTCAGCAGAATCAATTTGCTTTGCTTACTCTAAGCATCAACTGTTTGCAAACAGCCTTTCGTGGGGTTAGAACATAATGCTTAGGGCTGTAAATGGTTGGGTTTAGCCAAAACCAGACTCGCCCATTTACGAAATGGGTTTGGGTCCAAATTTTAGACCCAAACCCTTTTACTAAATGGGTGGGTCTGAGTTAACCCCATCAGACCCATTTATAAATGGGTCTGGGTGACGGGTAGAGGGAGATCCACCCAGACCCATTTATAAATGGGTTGGGTCTAACGGGTCTGGACTTCTCATGTTACTTGTCAAGGTATACAAGCTTTTTTGCTGAGTTTAAAACCGGGTCTGGATAAGTCTGGGTATGGATGGGTCCCTTATAACATAGACTAGACTCGCCCATTTACTAAATGGATTTGGGTCAGGACCAAGGTGTGCCGTGTCGGTATCGGTTGGCGCAACGGTGACCTCTAAAACCGATACGGATACGGGGGCGTAACGGCCTGTAACGGCGCAAAAATTTTTTTTTGCCAAAAAATATGAAAAAATATGGATTAAATCCGGAATATTCTAAGCATTCCAAATATGCATTCATTTATAAATTGGAACATGTTTATGGTGGTGTAACGGTCCACTCTTTGGTGAGAAGTTGTATCGGACCGTCTGATGAATTTATGAACCAGATAACCTGAATTTGACTACAAAATTCATATATTTAATTTTCTAACTATCTACTATCAATGATAGATATATTAGAATGAAGTAATATGAAAATATCTTACATTAGGTGTTTGCAATTATTTTTGAGGAATTTCTCGAACATACCTGTGCACGTGACTGTGATTCCTGTCTATGACCTGTCATCTTCAAGTCAAGAATATTAAAAAAAAAAATTAGTAGTGTCTGATATACTCCCCTGCAACTTGATTAAGGATTACTTGATTGGTTGTTAGGGGAGTTATTTTAAATACAAGTTCGGTAGTGTCAAGTGTGTGCATGGCTTCTTGCAATAATACTGCTGTGAGCTGTCTGCTGCAAATACTTACCTTAATACAAATATATACTCACAATCACAAGTCACCACCAAAATGAAAATCTGTTTTTTGTGGTTGCTCGACCTCCACATCATCGTCATCGTCACCATCAGGCTGAGGCTGTCCAATAGGTGTAGGACCTGTAGGTGCTGCATATCCATAATATCCAGTGCCAGAAGGAAATACTAGATCAACGAAACTAGAGGATGACTGATCCTGACTAGGCAACGACTCTGACCCCGAGTAAGGATATCCACCAGTGCCCGTCGAATAGCCATACTGGTGCCCATACTCAGGCTGTTGAGAATCTTGAGATTGAGAGTGCGTTTGCTGTGATGAGTAACTTGGATTTTGATCTGGATATCTATAATCATATGGATATTGATCGGGAGGGCTACTCCAACATGAATGTGATGGAAGAGGCTCAGTATAATCATAATCCAATTGACTATAAGAATATCCATCATAATAACCAAGACCATGAGCCTGCTGATGTTCCGGACCTCCCGGACCCCGTGCACCACTAGATGTACCCTCCTCCAGCTGGCTGTATTGTGACTCGGTACACTCGTAAGTCCGACCTCGTGTACCACGTCGTCGATGTTCATCGCCATCGCGATCTGTAGACGGCTGTCTAGGGGGGTAAGCAACACCAGAAGTGCCAGCACCAGGGGCAGGGGAGTCATCGTCATCATCCGACACGGTCACGCTACCACTGCTCGTACTCTTTTGTTGATCTTGAGCCGTATCCGTACGTGGCATAAACGCTGCCCCTCTGACTGGGTCCAACACATCTGTACAACTCTCTTGTTGCGCTCTGCGTATTTCTGGTCATCAATTTCCAATTCTTCACTATCCTCTTCAATTTGCTTTTCCCTTGTTTCCAACCAAGGTAGAAGTGGGTCATCCTCATCATAAATATTGTCTAAGTTTATTGGACAGTAGTCTCCGTCATCGGCAGTTGTAATGTTCCTATGATGTCGTCGCATTCTTAGTTTTATATTGTAGTGCATGAAGACAAGTCTATCTAATGTTCTAGTATGTAATCTATTCCTATTCTTTGAATGAATGAGCGCAAAACAACTCCAATTCCTTTCGTAGCTAGAGGAAGATGTTGTCTGGCTCAAAACTTTTACTGCAATTTTTTGGAGAGCCTTCGTACTTTCTCCGAAATTAATCCACCATTCGGCCGGTTGCAACTTAGATACTGCATGCTGTGCAAGAGCATCTCCAAAGCTACCAAGGCGATTTCCAAATGTATCTAATTCATTCAATGCCTTTATTTGCAGATCTAAGTCAGGTCTAATCTCCTTATCACATTTTTTAGTCCGACACGAACTTCATCATCCGCAACAAATGATTGGGCATATCTATACCTAGGATTTAGGTAGTAACCTGCTGCATGAAGATCGTGATGGAGTTGCTTTGTCCATCTCCTGTCGATCATCTTCCAATAAGTCTCCCAACTTCTACAATCACGTTGAATTGCAAACTTTGCCTTATTCATGGCATCATATAGGAAGCCCATGGTAGGTGCTTCATCGGTTTCAACAAGACGGAGTACCCTCATTAGTGGCTCCATCACCTTTAGGATCGCCTTGACCTTCTTCCAATATTTGTTGTCCCGTATGGTGTTCGCAACCTCCACCGGTGTCCCTGATGTCTTCTTCCCATGTTTTGTGTTGAGCCATTCTCGGGAAGCGAACATCTCACTCAACTCTCCCCTATGCTGGAATAAACTCTCTAATGCTATAAAGTTTGTTGCGAATCTAGTCGCCGCAGGCCTCAACAACTCTCGTCCTTTCGTGAACTTTCTCATTATTGCGACTACTTGATTATGGTTGTAAATAAACGTCGTCACTTTTCTTGCCCTTTTGACCATTTCCTTAACATTCTTCTTCTTCCTAATATCTTCCAATATAAGATTAATACAATGGGCAACACATGGTGACCAAAAAAGATGTTTTCTTTTATCCATCAACATATGTCCTGCAAGCTTATATGTTGCTTCATTATCTGTCACAATCTGCACTATATTCTTCTCTCCAATCTCGTCCACAACTTTATCCATTAGTTCATTAATATAATTAGCATTTTTTGTTGCCTCTGAGGCATCAATTGACTTATGGTATATAGTTCCTAAGTGGCAGTACACCATGAAGTTGATCATGCTGCGTCTGGTTGGGCCAGTCCAACCATCACACATAATCGTGCATCCTCTGGCTTGCCATACAGGTTTAAAAGTAGCCACGTATGCTTTCACATCCGCATACTCTGCATTTATCCATTTCCCCCTAATGTCCTTAGCCGTGGGAGCTTTTATTCCTTCACCTGCTTTTGCTGCTGCATCAATTACCACCTGCCAATATGGAGAATTGGCCGTGTTAGGAGGTATGTTAATATGTATAAATAACTTTGCTGCTGCTCTACCTAATTTCTCAACGGAAGTTCTACTCCACATTTGTTTTATTTTCTTTTGTTTAGTTGATTCTTTCCTAAACAAGATTGGATCAATAGAGGGTCTCCTAGGCTCATTTACTTCTTCATCTAAACGTATAGGGGCATCACGTGAAGATGTCTGTCGTCGGCTCCCAAACATTCGTCGTAACGCACCAAACCTAGCCCCCTCCCCCCGTATCACGCACTGACCCATGCGTGCCAAACATGCGGCGACATTATTCCTCTTCACGAGTTACACGCAAGCTCTCTCTCCTAGCTATAGTTAATTCCCGATCTGAATCTTCGTCAGAATCAATGATATCTTCATCACGAACGCCCATATATTCAGGACCAAACACCTCCTGTCGAGCTGTATCCAAAATATCATCTTTCTTCTTTTGTACAGCAGCACGTTTACCCTTCGACTCATCCAGACTAGCTTGCATTAAAAGCATTATCTCTCTCGGTACTCTGGCACATGGTGTGCTAAATGTTGTTTGAGACGGGTAATTCCACCAGTCACTAGTCTATTATAATACTTGCACTTCATTTGGTGCCTAGTACCACCAACCCTCTCACAATGTTGCCATCCAATATCGTCACTTGTTGTTGGCCAGACCCAGACATTTCTTTAGGTTTAGGTAGATGAGTGTATGACCTATGTTAGTAAAGATGATTTTATGTTCTAATTAAAATACTAAACCCTAAGAAGCTCCAAAACTTGTCCAATATAAGCAAATAAAAATATAAAGTCACTAATTCGAAAATATAAAAAAAATATTAAATGGCACCCCAAATCTGTAAAATGCACATTAACATTTTCTACTATGATTAACACATCATATGGCATGATTAAAACAGCAAAACAACCATTAAAAATTGATTTTTCGAATTTAAAAAAAAAAGAGGTCAAAATTCATGAGTAAATAGAAAAAAAATATTAAAAAAAATAAAATGGCACTCCAAATCTGTAAAATGCACATTAATATGTTCTACTATGATTATCACATCATATGGCATGATTAAAACAACAAAACAACCATTAAAAATTGATTTTTTGAATTAAAAAAAAAGGGTCAAAATTCATGCGTAAATAGAAAAAAAATATTAAAAAAATATAAAATGGCACCCCAAATCTGTAAAATGCACATTAATATGTTCTACTATGATTATCACATCATATGACATGATTAAAACAGCAAAACAACCATTAAAAATTGATTTTTCGAATTAAAAAAAAAAGGGGTCAAAATTCATGCGTAAATAGAAAAAAAATATAAAAAATATTAAATGGCACCCCAAATCTGTAAAATGCACATTAATATGTTCTACTATGATTATCACATCATATGGCATGATTAAAATAGCAAAACAACCATTAAAAATTGATTTTTCGAATTTTAAAAAATAGGGTCAAAATTCATGCGTAAATAGAAAAAAATATAAAATGGCACCCCAAATCCGTAAAATGCACATTAACATGTTCTACTATGATTAACACATCATATGACATGATTAAAACAAGCAAAACAACCCTTAAAAATTGATTTTTCGAATTAAAAAAAAGGGTCCAAATTCATGCGTAAATAGAAAAAAAATATAAAAAAAATATAAATTGGCACCCCAAATCTGTAAAATGCACATTAACATGTTCTACTATGATTAGCACATCATATGACATGATTAAAACAACAAAACAACCCTTAAAAATTGATTTTTCGAATTAAAAAAAAAAAGGTCAAAATTCATGCGTAAATAGAAAAAAAATATAAAAAAAATATTAAATGGCACTCCAAATCTGTAAAATGCACATTAATATGTTCTACTATGATTAACACATCATATGTGATGATTAAAACAACAAAACATATTAAAAAAAGTAAATACCTAATTTTGACGAATTTATGAAAAATGGCCCACTGAGCTTTGATTCAACCAAATCTGTAATATAATGTGTTTTTGTCCTAAATACCCAGCCAAGGTTGGTCGAAATTACTATTAGAAGGAATGAAAAACAGTTTGTAAGCAAGAAGTATGGAAAAAACAGCAAAAAAAGTCCTTAAAACGAAAAAAAAGAGCCGTTTTCTGACCGTTACGGGTGACCGTTACTGACCCATAACGGACGTTACGGCCGTATCGGAACCGTATCGGCCAATACGCATACAAAAAACGGTAACGACCTGATACGACCCCGAATCGCGAATCGGCCATCACTGTTTCCGTTACGTATCGGCCGATACGTAACCGATACGGCACACCTTGGTCAGGACAGGCCTAATATAAAGGAAACCAGATCCAGACCCATTTAACAACTGGGTCTGTTCTTGGACCCAGTCCTGTACCGTTAACAAACGGGTCGGGTCTAGATGGGTTGGGTATGGGTACCCCATCAAGTTCGCTGACCCATTTACAGCCCTAATAATGCTTGTGCTAAGGTGCAGTTTGGGGGTTGATCATGTTGGCATGTGAGTTGTGTTGGTAATCACGTGTTTGGTGGGTTTCTTGTGTTGTGTAGCCAACTACTTGAGCATGATATTTCAAGCATGTGGATGCTTCATGCTTCACTTTTTGCTTGGAAACTGCCCCTTTGTGACCCTAGCATAGCATGCTCACCCTATGGGGCATGCATGTAATAGTTGGGCTGTAGGTTAATATTGGTTAAGATTCTGTTAGCATATGATTGGTGTAAATGTTCTTTTGTCATTTCGAAGAGCTCGGGTAAAGATGGTTCCCTTAGGGCGTGTTTGATTTTCTATGTCAGCTGTAATTACCTTGTAAATGGGTAATAATTATTTACTTAGGTAATTACCGCATCTTTTCCGATGCCAGTGTTCGAATTATCCCCGATATTATCGAAATATATCCGATATTATCTTTATCTCTAGCTCAGGGATACCGATAACACTGGTAGTATCCGAAATTCAAGGTATTAGCAATGTATTGCTAAGTATCGCCAACTTATCAATATCGCTAATGTAATCGTCAATATTTTCAATATGTAAATTCTAGGTGTCGCTTGTATTGCCAATGCATCAATATCGCTAATGTATTGCCAATATTTTCGACTATGTAAATTCTAGGTAATGCTTGCATCATAAGTGTATTGATGATATTTCAATAATATCGCCAATGTATTGATATCATCAATTTTTTGTTTATAAGAAAATTTTTTATTAATTTTTTTTTTTTTTTTTTCATGGGCACATGGTTGTGTGTAGTGTTCGATTGTCATTGATAATATCTCGATATTATCGATATCGCAACATGCGAGATATCGAGACCACAATCTTTCGTTTCCTTTCCAATTGTTGATGATTTCTTGGTGAAATATCATGTGTTGTTGATATTTTGCAATATTGATAGATGTTTGGATGGAAGGTTGGATTGTTAAATTGGCCGAAGGGGATGGTTGGACAGATTTCTTATACCAGCACATGCTTTCAAGGCCCCATTAAATGGAAACTTGTTATGTTTGTATTCTGTTTGCAATTTTTTTAATTTCTAAATATGCAAATATGTACATTTTAACATCTCCTAAAGTTTCGTTGAAAATTCCACTGTTTTTCCTATGTTTCCCTGCAATTTTGATTATTAGCAATATTATCGGCGATATCGATATTGTTTCCATATCCCTGACTAGCGAAACTTGTAGCGATACCGATACTTCGAACATTGCGCGATGCAGATAGTGACAATTTACTTTTTCAACACTAAAATTGAGGAAGTTGTGAAATAAATGTAGGGCCCATCGTGATGTATGTGGCTTATCGACACCATCCATTCATTATGCCAGATGGATTTGAGGCAGACGTTTTGGATGAAGTCGATAATTGTGTTTTCCCCTTACCCATGTTTGTGTGACCTTATGAATCGGTTAGATGACAAATAAACATCAATGTGGGCCTTGTGAAAGAAACAACTTTCGACGGTGGACGTATTAAGGCCATTGTTTCCTTTTGTGTGGGCCACTTAAGCATTGGATCTGCCTCATTTTTCGGCTCATGCCCCAAAATGTTATGGTAAAGCAGATGGACGACACCGATATATCATATACATCATAGAGGGGCCCACAAATTTAATCCAGTACTTTTGGACCAGTTTTCAAAACGGAATTTCTCAACCATTTTCCGACCAGGTGAAAATGTAATAATTACTTATTTACAAGGGATTTACGTTGGGCATGGAAAATCAAACATGCCCTTAAGGAGCTCGTTGATAGTTGGCCACCTAGATCCTATCAAGATTGGGGAGGGTGCTTCAGAAGATAGTTTCATTGGCCATTTTGTGGGGTAGCTGGAAAGAAAGAAATATAATAATATTCAAGGTCAAGCAAGTGTTTGATGTTGATGATAGGGCAGAGAATTTCATCCATGCTTGTAGCGTGGGCTATGGCTGGGCAAAAGGTATGTCTGTTCTCGATGTAGATAAGGAAACAAGGTGGCATTATTAATTTTGTCCATCTCGTTTCTTTTTGTTAGGTTTTTATTTTTTATTTCCCTCTTTTTTTTTGGCAGCGTGTGGTTGCCCTTGGTGGGTGATGTATCATATGCATGTGGGACATGTGCAAGATTTGGTGGACCCATGTGGGTGGGTCATGTGAATGGTCAGTTGATAAGACAAAGGAAGGTCAAAATAGTCCATGCTTGGGAATTTGTTGAGAATAAATAATATCCTATTTCATAAGCATGCATGGGATGCTTTGGTAGGGGTGGTAATTTGAGGACTTCAATAGTGTGTGCTTATCAAAGTTGTTAGTCGTTGAATTTATGAGTTTATAGGGTCATTTGTGTGGTTTTTCTGTGATTGCATGTAGTCCCAAGATAATTATTATTTTGAAGGATAGTCCCAAGATAATTATTAAATGGGCATGCATCCGTGGGAAGTAGGGCTGAAAGTCGGGCGGGTTGGGTCGGGTTGGTGCTCAACCCTGACCCAACCCAAGGTTCCTATACCTCAACCCTAACCCAACCCAACCCAACCTCAGGTTGGGAATTCTCAACCCAAGCCCAACCCAAGCGGGCTCGGTCGGGTGTATACGTGCTAATATTTTCGTTATTACATTAGTTTATTATATTTCAATATAGGACTTATTTTTTGTATCTATGATTTTATTAATTATATATGTGATTATTCATTGTAAAGAACTTCATTTTTTCTTTAAAAAAACAAGTTAAAATATAGGACAACTCCTCCTTTAAAAGTCATGTAGCATAGCACGCAACCTATTTGGGAGAGATAAATTCGGCATATCTTGTTAGCTTGAGTCATTGGAAATGACGTGGAGAAATGAGACCCGACATCACTAGTGTGCCTTCGACACAAACGATCCACACTCAATTATAATTTATAAGTAACTTATATATTGATCGGGTTCGGGTTGGGTCGGGCAACCCGAGACCTCAACCCGAACCCGACCCAAGTTTTATTGGGTTGGTGTTTGTACAGCCCAAGCTTGAGATCGGACCCGATACATCCTACCCAAGCCCAACCCAATGTTGGGTCAGTCGGGTTGAACCCGCCCAACTTTCAGCCCTAGTGGGAAATAATATGGGTGGAGAGGTCTATATAAGACCCATGGGGAGGACTAGTTTTAACAAGTTCCATCTTGTTTTTTCTTTTAGAAAATGTTATAATTTTGTAGTTGAGCTTTGCTCATATGTAGTGGTCCTTCCATTGGATGTTAATCTTTTCCTCTTGGTTCTTGCGTTCTTTTCCTCCTCTTCTTCTCTTTTGCATCAGTGGGCTTGAGGCGGAGTAATGAGAGGGTCACTTGCTCTTAACCCTACCTCTTTTTATTTTCCTTTTTTCATTTTAATAAATTTACTCACTTGCAAAAATAAGAAGAAAAAAGACATGGGTAAAAAGAGGAAGGTTGATGTGTTGTTGGCAGTCTATCGTAAAACTTCTATGAATCTATCATTTAAAACCTAACACCAAATTGCTGGGAGAGGCTATGATGATGACGATGATGCTAAGACTAGCTACAAAATCATCCATATGATTCCCTGCTGTTATGTATGATATTTCCATCTTTCGATAAGGTCTTGTTCTGCCATATGCATATTAATTTCAATTAATACGAGGTAATTTGCAGGATGAATGGAAGACCAAAATTGAAGGGGCGGGTGGAACCGTTCATGCCAAGGTCAAGAAAGGTATGCTCTCTCTTCATATTGTAGTGTGTGATTGGGGATGCTTACCTCTTCTCCTAGAAAATCTGGGCTGGGCTCCTATGTGCATTTGTTACAAAGAAGAACTACTTACACAACCCATCCATGGTATGCACGCGTGGCATTTATTCATGCCAAACAGATTGACAATCATGGGCCCCATTGAAAGATGATGAATATTATTAAGTCCAAAGAAAAGGAGAGAACAAGAAAGGAAAAACAACAAGGAAAGAAAAGAAAAGGGTAACACCACAATCAACACCCAACAAAAAAACCCAAGGGGTGCCTAAGCCCAAGAAGGCAACCCTTAGGGCTTCCAATCCCTAATACATAGAACTACCCAGTTAAGAACCCTTTTAGCAGATACGCTTTTGTTGTGGAAACAACGATTATGTCTTTCACCCCAAATAGACCAGATTACCACCAAAAGGGCCAACCTCCATTTAAAAGAGCCCAGCGCACCACCTCCACAGGCATGCCAGGACCGGAAGAGACTCCATCGAACCTGGCATTATCCTGGCCATTGTGGATGATCCACAGTACAAAATCAATTTAATCAAATGATCTTAGCCATCCAGTAGGTGGCCATTCAAATGGATAGTTAGGAGAGTGGTCAACATTTCAAATTCATTGGACAAACTCAGCTGGTTAAGATTGCCCAATAAGTATGATTTTCAGATGACATCCACAATGGTCCCCACAGTTTCTGGATGAGTGTGCATGTATGGCATGTGTACCCTGGTTGTGATCATTCGGCGGCGACATAGGAGACCAACCTGTGAAACTGTAATTTACGTGAATCGAAATATGCATGCTGAATGATCAATCTTTTGAGCTATCCAAATGTCTGTGTATGTTGCAGACTCTAGCTGCTTGGTTGTAAGCGGAGAACTGGATGATAATGATACTGAGATCAGAAAAGCTAGGTGAGAACTTCTGAAGCCCCACTAGAATGCTGGCTCTTGGTGTATTCTATTCGGTTCTTCTTATATGCTTTCCTTTACAGGGCATTTTTCATTAAAACACTGACACCCATCATGACAGGAGGATGAAAGTACCCATTGTAAGGGAGGATTATCTGGTCAATTGTTTTAAAAAGCAGAAGAAGCTTCCATTTGATCAGTATAAGATTGAAGCTGTCAGTGAGACTTCGAGAAATGGTATGGTGACTGTAAAAGTCAAAGGAAGAAGTGCTGTGCATGAAGTATCTGGCCTGCAAGACTCGGGTCACATTCTCGAGGATGGGACAAGCATCTATAATACGACATTGAACATGTCCGACCTATCGACTGGCATTAACAGGTGGGATCTGTTCAAAATCATTTCCTTTTTATATTTTTCTGCATACCATACAGAATGCCTTTGCTGTACATGGTCTTAAGAATGCATGCAATTGTGTTTGGATAATATGCTTCTTTAGCTTTGCATTGAAGGTGGTCATGGTTTGGTGATCCAGACTGTTGATCTGGTGGACCTTAAAATTTTTTCCAGATTTTTAGACAGTAGCCATCCAATCTTTTTGGACAGTTGTTGTACTTTTTGTTAGCTGTCTATTTTTGGGTCACTGATAAAAGGGTTAAGTTCTTGTACTTAATGTGTTTGTTTTGTTTTTTCCCATGTATCAGCTATTCATAGTTGGGGATTCTAGATTGACAGTATGGTTTCCAAAACATGGGACTTGTATGAACTAGTGCATCGGGACACTATTCATCCTGCCAGATTCGTCAATACCCTATAATACATGTTAAGAGAAGTACTTGGGGGAAAAAAAAACTCCTGGTGTCTCATTTTTCTGCGTGCCATCAGATTTGTCAGTACCGTATAAAAAATCAATAGCATTCTTGAGTCTTCAACCATCAGATTTATACTAATTTAACATTTTGTTTTAGATTTAATATGATTTATAAGGAATTTCTGTTGAGGTTCTCTATTAGATGCATAAACCATACCATTTCATGTACTGAAAGCAATCCAGGGTATTATACAATGAAAGCTACACATTAGTCTGCTGTATGATTTACATAATTGAAGTTTTCATTTGTTTTCATGGAGGTCAAGTCCTTGCAAATGATATTTACACATTTAAGGTAGTGCTTTTCAGCCTAAAGTATGGATATCATGGTTCTAGTTGACATCTAGCAATCTTTCTGTAAGATAGAGGTCTACTGGACAGTGCCTTATGTCACGACTGTTTGTGGGTTCAATCCCAGCTTGTCAAAGAAACTTAAAAACAAATTTTACTTGTGTGATCATGCTGTTCTTAAGCTTGGCTAATTCTGTTCGTGTAGCCTGGCCCCATACATGATGCCACATGTGCTGACATGGCATATGTGTAGGAGATCTATGCTACTACATCAGGTGGTCCATACTCCAGTGACAATGTATAAAACGAATGGATCACTCGAATAACTTGCCACTCGGCCAAGTTTATTTTAGCTATTCATTTGTCTAGAAAGATCCACCGACCATTCTGTCTTTTTGGGCTAGGACATTTGCAGTTGGGCCTACCTGATTGATAGCTCTTGTGTTCCACACATGTGCCGCAGCAGCATGTGTGGCGGATTTGATGGGGGATGACGTGTTTGGGTATGTTGAATTAGCATTGCCACTGTGTCCTATATCCTTGATAGTTTCTGTGAGGCCTGACCACATCTTTGCCTGTGAAGTTACTACATCCTTCAAATCATCGAAGAAGACAAAGGATCAGACTGTTACGTGTTCCGGAAGTGGGGTCGAGTTGGAAACGATAAGATTGGTGGAACCAAACTGGAGGAGATGTCAAAATCCGATGCAATTAAGGGATTCAAACGTTTATTCCTAGAGAAGACGGGGAATCCTTGGGAAGCGTGGGAAAAGAAAAAGAATTTTGAGAAGCAGCCCGGCAGATTTTTCCCTCTTGACATTGTATGAGTGGCTTTGAGCCCAAGTTTCTCACAATCAACTGCTTGCAGATGCACACCTGCCAAACCCAAATGCAAGCGTGGAGGGTCCTCATGTGAAGGTGGACCACTCAAATATGATTAATGTGGGTGGTTGGTTATCCCTTTTCAACCATCTGCTTTTTGTACACGTGATTCATCCAACAAGTGGATTCGCCTGATTTTTGCATGTGCCATGAGACCACCTGATAAATGGCCATGCCTTTTCGAATGCGTGCAAGGTTGGCAGTTTTGAGGAGCCTGCATTTGGCATTTGCAGATGTTCATCTGCAAGTAGCAATTCCTCGTTCTTGGAAATGTTCTTTCCCAATAGTCCTGTCTCTGCCATATTTGATTTCCTTGTTGGATCTGTAGGATTATGGGGTTAACAAACAAGTGTCTAAGAAGAAAGATGTTGGAGATTCCAAGAGCAAACTTGCTCCTCAACTGATAGAATTGATTAAGACGCTGTTTAATGTTGAGACTTACAGGTATGGATGAGCACTCTTCTTTCTTTGTTATCTGGCTTGAATTTGTGTAAGGTGAGGCATAAATGACGAGTTGTACTCAACGCCAGGGCTGCTATGATGGAGTTTGAGATTAATATGTCAGAAATGCCACTTGGAAAGCTAAGCAAAAGCAATATCCAGAAGGGTACCTCCTAAATTTTAAATTTTATAATTCTCTGTAAAGTCATTTGGCAGTTCCATAGAATCGTGTGCATGTAACAAGACTGCACTTGCTAAAAGTGTTAGAAGTTTTGACATATAGTACCCTCCCTTTTTGCCGGAAGACAAATAACACCCTCCCTTATTCATTTTCCCAAATAATGTCTTCTTTTTTTCCAAATAAGGTTGCAAACCACCCTGCTGTTAAGTTTTGAACAGAAAAACTAACAGTGATCTGCAAAACCTTTCTAAAGAAAATGACAATATTATCCCTTTCAAACGCACAAACCCAACCACAACCCTAATCTTTCTTTTCTATCTCTTCTCCCAAACCTAAACCCTAAACCCTAAACCCTAAAACCTAACCCTACCCTCACCCAAACTAGGTGTAAAAAGGTCCTTTTCCGTGGTCAGCAGTCAGCCGTAACAGCTTTGATATGGTTCCATCATGTTTTGTTGACTGATGTTAACCACAAGGTGGTTTTGACCGAATATAGAAAACAGGAGTTATTTGTAAAAAAAACATGTAAAGGAGGGTGTTATTTGTCTTTGAGCCAAAAGGGAGGGTGCTGTATGTCAAAATCTTTTTGTTGTGTTGGATATGTCAAACATTGACACTTCTTTTCTATCATTTGTTGGACGTCGGCATGCCTGTTAGGCAAAACCGTCATCTTTCATTATAATTTGTTACCATTTATATGGGATTAATGTATTTTTGTCTTGATGTTTCTATACTTTACTTTCTGCAAGCAAATGCGTGCATAATAATAACATATCTTTTTGTGATAGAACTGTACAGATTGACGTGTTATCATGTCTGATTTTTATACATGTTTGACACCTTGTGTCTATGTCCAACACTGATAATCTTGTCTTTGTCCTTGTCTGAGTTACATAGGTCATAACAGTTCTGATTATTACTTCTGGTTTAGACCGTAGGGGAGAATTTTGTGCATTCTTGTATACATATTCAATTTCAATTTTTTCAGGTTTTGAAGCATTAACGGAGTTACAGAATCTACTAAACAGTAATGACCATGACACATCGGTTAAGGAGAGCTTGATCGTTGATGCCAGCAATCGGTTCTTCACTATGATTCCCTCAATTCATCCGCATGTCATTAGAGATGAAGATGATTTTAAGTCAAAGGTATATGTCACTGCTCATGATAATATCTGCCTCAAGTGTTCTGCCTTTTTCCCCCATTTCTTTTTGCGATTGCCACATTTGGCTAACCCTATCTCATTCCGTCAAACTTTAATACCTAATGATAATAATGTATGTTCTGTAAAACAGGTGTGTTGATGTCTCTTTATTTCTGCCCTAATTATGCATGTATTTGTTTACCATTCTTAATCGTTTAGTTTGATGAATGGCAAACCTTGTTCATTTGAAATGCCAATTCTTAAGTGAAAGTGAGTCACGTTAGATCTAAGCCGTGCATATATATGGCCTCTTTGAGATTAATTTAATATTGCTTGCTGAAAATAAAAAAGAATTCGATATTCATCAATTTGTAATTCGCATGGCATCATAGCCCTGACCTCTAATTTGGTTTAGAATAAATTCTTATTAATACTGAATATAGTAATACGATCAAAGTATTTCATGAAAAGGGGCGAGTAATTTGTTCAAAGTCTAATTGAATTGATGTAAGAAGTGTGGAACTTCAGTGATTGTTAAAAAAGACATCAATACACACTTACAAAATTAAAACATTACAAAAAACAGGTGAACATAATAGGTCTTCTTTGTATGGAGTCCTAATCCATGCGTTATCTAATTGAATTGATGTAAGTATATTCAAAGTCTATTCATATAATTTATAAATGTAAGAAGTGTGGAAACACAAGCAATACATTCAAAATCAAAAGAAGAATCACTAGATCAGGTTACATGTTGGATTTTATGTTTGAACATAGATTGGAATCAATTTGTGAGAAATTGGAAATTTATTATTATTATTATTATTATTATTATTATTATTATTATTTCAATTTTATGCAACTCCGCCCTTCTCTTCCAAATATCGAAATTGAAGCTCCCAATCTTTGTAACAATTTGAAACTAATTTAACCTAATTTATAGGAAAAAATGATTGAAAATTGAAAATGCTCACCGATCGAACATGCAGAATATATTCCACTAGTTGTGTGTTTCGTATCACACAGGTGGGATACAAGATATATTTGGGATATATCGACTGACATCGTCGATACTTAAAACACTGATCTCAACTAATTGGGTTTAGCTACATGAATCCTGTTATGCCATTTCATTCCAATGGCCATACCCTCAGTTAAACCATTAATCCTCAAGTCTTTTCTTACTTTATCTTCCCACATCCATTTGGGCCTTTCCTTTGCCCTTTTAAAGCCTTCAACTTGAACCAACTCACTCCTAACCAGTGCAATTATGTATCTATTGCTCATGGACAAACCATTGAAGTCTACTTTCCTCATCTTATTACCTATTGGTGCTACTCCAATGCATTCCTTTCTAGTCCTATCCTTCCTCGTCTTGCCACTCATCCATCTTAACATCCTCATTTCAGCTACACTTATTATATGTACATGTTTTTCCTTGGCCGCCCAACATTTTGTCTCATAAAGCATTTGATGCAGGACACATGATTTAATGCTTGCATGCAATATGGAGATTATGAAAGAGTCCATAAAGTAATTCAATTAAGAAAAGATGCCAATCCACCAAGTAATTAAGAGTAAACAATATGAAATAAAATCTGATATAGCCTAAATCACATGCCCGCATG
Source organism: Magnolia officinalis (assembly GCA_021015155.1). Classification (NCBI taxonomy): domain Eukaryota; kingdom Viridiplantae; phylum Streptophyta; class Magnoliopsida; order Magnoliales; family Magnoliaceae; genus Magnolia; species Magnolia officinalis. Next base: position 47,286,690 of record JAJHSJ010000018.1, on the reverse strand, counting down.
CTAAGAAATCACATAAATCAATTAAAACTAGGCTCGATGAAAGGATAAAACTTCCAATTTAGCATAGGCACGTTTTTCACTCATGGGATAGATTTGTAGGTTTTATGATTAGGGTTAGAAAGAAGAAAAATCTGAAATTTGAAGAATTGGGGTTCATGGGAATTGAGAATTTTGGAATTAAGGTTTTTTTTTTTTTTTTTTCGAAATTAGGGAAAATCTAAGAAAGTTAGAGATTTTAGGTTTAGGGTTAGGGTTTTGGGAATGGAAGAAAGGGGTTTTGATATAAGGATGATGGAAAGCCAAAAGGGGCTAGGTGGGATTCACACGTGTGGCCGTATGGTCACACGTGTGGCGTTGGAGGATGGGTTTAGGTCGGTTAGGGTTTGGATTGTGGATGTGTATGAGAAAGTTGGATTTGGGAGAAGACGAAGATCTTGAATGAGAGAATTAAGAACCTGAAGAAAATACCTGGATGTGGGTGAAAAGAGAAGACGTGGGGATAGACGGAGACCTCGCACCTCCGTTGATGAAGATTAGCCCCGCACCAATCTTCCATCCAAATCGCATGAAAGTATCTTCAAATCGCATGAAGATGGGAGAAGAAAGCAAGAGCTCTTTATATATATATAATATTATTTATATTTAATTATCACAAAATCCAATGAGGGTTGGAACTCCACCCCCTATGCTTTTATTATTAAAATTTCAACATAATTATAACTATGCCACTTACTCAAGTGAAGTGGCTTATCGTGCAAAATAAGAAAATTAAAAAATTTATTATCAATCTCAACCATCAAAGAAATCCTAAAAATAACAAAAAACATAAAGAAAGCAAGATCAGAGTCCAAGGGGCCTAGATCTAAAAGATCTGGTGGCCCGATGGCCTGATCGATACGAAATAGCAATCCTATGACTAAATTGATATCCTAAGCAGCCCACATGCATCATCCCAAGGTAGGGTCTTCCTGATGCACGTCCAATGTATGTGGGGTCTTCAAAATGGCCCGGCGGGCCCCATCTGGAACTCGTCTCCCATCCACAAAGAAAGTTGCGCTAATATGGGTGATCGTTTCCGTCTCTGGTACATCCGAGTAGGTCCTCCGATGTCCCCATCAGTTCCCCTCGATTGAGGAGATTTCGACTTTGGTGAAATAAAGCTGTAGTGATGCTCGAGGAGATCTGAGTCTCGTCACTGAAGCTTTGCCTCCTATCTGATTTTGGTCTGCCCTTCCACTTGACAAGATACTCTTGGTAATCGCAATGTCGTGTGGAAACCGCTTCTTCATCTAAGATATCCTCCATCGCCTCTTCTCATAGGTATGGATGGTAAATGTTGAGAAGGGGGGTCAGGGAATGGCCATGAGTTTTGGGACAGGTCAGGGGCATCATCATCAAAGTTCATGTGAGGGTTAGGGGAATGTCCATAAAATGGTACAAGATCTTCCACATTAAATGTGGAACTGATACCTATGTTAGGTGGAAGATCTATCAAGTAAGCATTCGTACCCAATCTTTTCAAGATTTTATATAGTCCAGTGTTACGGGCTTGTAATTTTTATTTTTATTTTTATGGTTCTCTGTGGAAACCCTTTTGGACGTATTTTAATCATGACTTCATCACCCATAACAAACTCTTTAAACCTATAGCGTCAGTCAACACTCATTTTGTACGTTTCATTACTTGTATTTGATGCAGGACAATTAACCACTTGCTCTAAAAGCTCGAACTGTTAGAGCATGGCGAATCAATCCTTTTATCTCATAGCCTAGGCCCCACATCTCATGGGTTTGGACCTCGGCCGAACCCTCCTCGTGGGCCACCCACTTCACACAGGCCATCCACCCCGAGTGTGTCCCTACATCCCACAGGCTACCACACTTGAGCCCAGTGTGAAAATGCCCCTGCATTAATCACCCTCGGTGAGGAGTCTCGAACCTGAGACCTCCTGCTTTGATACCAATTTGATGCAGGACAATTAACCACTTACTATAAAAGCTCGCACTGTTAGAGCATGGCAAATCAATCCCTTTATCTCATAGCCCAGGCCCCACATTTCATGGGTTAGGCCTCGCCGAACCTCCCTCGTGGGCCCCAAATCACATGGGTACCGCCTCACACGAGCCACCCGCCTCACATGGATGGGGCTCGCCTCTCACGAGCCGCCCGCCTCATACAGGCCGCCTACCCCGAGTGTGTCCCTGCATCCCATAGGCTACCCCACTCAAGCTCAGTGTGAAAATGCCCCTGCATTAATAGCTCTCTTGTGTGAAGGAATTTTCCTCATTATTTTCTAAGGTTTTTTTTTTTTTTATTATTTAAAAAAACCCTTCATTCCAATTAAATTGTGAAAGGGTAGAAGCTCGTTTGGTGGTCGATTCCCTAAGGTATTCTTCGTCTTACATCATTCCTCTTTCTTCTTCGAAAGGTATTATTATTCTTCTTCTCTTGTCTTCCTCTTTTCCCTTCCATTATAACCTTCTAAACCCTAGATCTTCAATTTCTTATTTTTTTCCAATTTCCGAAACCCTAATTTCAAAATCCCTAATTCCCATGAACCCTAATTTTCCTAATTTCAGATTTTTCCCTTCCTAATCCTAATCATAAAACTTATAAATCTGTCCATTGAGTGTGAAACGTGCCTATGCTAAATTGAAAGTTCTATCCTTCCATCGGTCGTAGTTTTAATTGATTTATGTGATTTCTTAGCACGCGGGCATGTGATTTAGGTTAAATCAGATTTTATTTCCTATTGTTTACTCTTAATTAATTGATAGGTTAACATCTTTTGTTAATTGAATTACTTTATGAACTCTTTCATAATCTCCACGTTACATGCTAGCATTAAATCATGTGTCCTGCATCAAATTTGGTATTAGAGACTAGGTTTAGAATAGAATTTTTGTGTTGCATCTAGGTTAGAGTCACATTTACGGTTAGTAGAGTATGGATTGCATATAGGATCATATTATTGAATTTTTGTTGGAGTATCTTATTGCTGAATTTTCAATTTGCGGCCCTACTTATACCATTGCTGAAATTTCAGCATAGTAATTTCAGGTTGTCACATTGCTGAATTTTCAGCTTGTAATTTTCGAATTACACCTGTGCTGAATTTTCAGTTTGGCACCCTCGAATTACTATCTTGCTGAATTTTCAACATAAGATTTGAGGATAGCGACTTGCTGAATTTTCTGGTTTGATAGTATTAACCCAGAGATCACGCTAAATACACTTTGTCATCACATTGTCTTAGACCTAGGGTTTCCTTTAGAGTGTCCTTGTGTATGCCCACTTGTTCTAACAGCTATTGAGGCGCACAATAAGGCCACCACAATTCAATTGACCATGACAAATGCTTGTATCAATCGGCTTGAAGCCTCCCTTCAGGCGAACCCCAACACTGAGGAAGATGTCCAATCACAAGCCAAGGATCAAATTGAAGGAGTTGAGACTGTGCCACTTGCAGTTATTAGCCGCGCCTTAAGCCAAATTGTAGAAAGTGATGATTGGCGCATGAATTCAATTTTCCACACTTATGCCAAGTGTGGTGGCAAAAACTGCAAGGCGATCATTGATAGTGGTAGTTGTATCAATGTGGACCGCTTAGGTATGCTAGTCGTTCCTCACCCTCAGCCCTATCGAGTTTCATGGGTTGATGCATCTTCAATTCTGGTTTCTCAGCATTGTCCCATTCCCATCTAGTTTTGTTTCTATACGGACACGTTTTGGTGTGATGTTTTGCCTATGGATGTAGGCCACATTATTTTGAATAGGCATTTGTTTTATGAGAGGGACGCAACACTGTTCGGTCGCTTGAATATGTGTTCGTTTCTATATGGAGGCAAAAGGATTGTCTTGAAGCCTCTCCCGCCCAAAAGCATATCGGAAAGGAGGACGTCAAGAAATGTGGTTCTGAAGGTGTGATGAAACTCCAGCTTGAGTCTCTTCCTATAGTTAATGCCAAAGAGTCTAAAAGAGACTAAAACTGATTTGACGTTGTATGCTCACGTGGCGAGTGAGGTTACACCTAAGGTTATTATGGAGATGCCACTTCAGGTTACACCCGAGGTTAGTGTAGAGTTACCATTTGAGGTGAGTCCGGTATCGGAGGAGGCCAGTGTTGTTATTCCAGAAGACATACCAAATGAGCTTATACCTGTGCGGGACATTTACGCATTGACTCTACCAAACCTTCATTACGATCAAATGAGTCTTGGGGAGGAAGTGAATTTGGAAAGACAAGTAGATGAGCCTAGGACTCCTATATATTGCATACCCATGTCTATGTTCCATAGGCCTTTAGAGTCTGCACATGCATCTACATAACATATGCATGACATGCTAGTGGAGATTTGAGAAGAAAAAAAAGAAGAAGAGAGAAACTCTCTTGTGTAAAGGAATTTTCCTCATTATTTTCTAGGGTTTTTTGAAAAAAATCCTACATTCTAATTAAATTGTGGAAGGGTGGAAGCTTGTTTGGTGAAAGATTCCCCAAGGTATTCTTCGTCTTACATTATTCTTCTTTCTTCTTCGAAAGGTATTATTCTTCTTCTCCTGTCTTTCTCTTTTCCCTTCCATTACAACCTTCTAAACCTTAGATTTTCAATTTCTTATTTTCTTCTAATTTCTAAAACCCTAATTCTAAAATCCCCAATTCCCATGAACCCTAATTTTCCTAATTTCAGATTTTCCCTTCCTAACCCTAAGCATAAAACCTACAAATCTGTCCATTGAGTGTGGAATGTGCCCATGCTAAATTGGAAGTTCTATCCTTCCATCGGCCCTAATTTTAATTGATTTATGTGATTTCTTAACATGCAGACATGTGATTTAGGTTAAATAAGATTTTATTTCCTATTGTTTACTCTTAATTAATTGGCAGGTTAACATCTTTTGTTAATTGAATTACTTTATGAACTCTTTCATAATCTCCACGTTGCATGCTAGCATTAAATCATGTGTCCTGCATTAGCATTGCTAGTCTTATAGCTATCCAATGAAATTTCCCAGCCCAGTTTACCACATAGAATTGTAGTGCCGCATATCCACTTCGTCCACCTAACTTGAATTCTATGAGCAACATCCTTCTCAATCTCTCGGCATTTATGAATTATTGTTGGGGTGAATCTTGACTAATTCCTCAGTCTCTGGTCCTATTGTTGCTAAACTTGCATTACATATATTGGGGAATTCATTCAATCTCTTGTTTTCATGCTTCCCGAGGAATGTTAAAATTGGCCTATTATTTCTTGGGGGATGATCAAATTTTGTTTAATTGAGACATCGAATCCTTTACGAAACCTTAGAAAAAGTCGAAAATCTTATTTTAATTATGTAGGTCATCCGTTTCCCATCTAAAAGTTGAGACAAGTTTTTGAGGAAAAGTTGAGGAATGGTATTACTGGGCAATGTAAAAATGGACCAAAAAGTGGAAACCAAACTTGTCTTTTGTAAAAAACTAGGAATAATTAAGCTGAGAAATAAAAAGACTAGCAACCAAAGATTGCCCAAGTGTTTTTTTTGTAATAAGTAATGCGTGAGGGAGAAAATTTTGCAAATACTCAAGGGGCACTGGGTTGGAGATTTTCAAGATTTACAATATCAATCTAACCACCTTTTTCCTTGCAAGGCTGTTGGCTAGTTCATTAGTCTCACGAAGTGCATGGTTAAATATGACAACTAAAGAGTTTGAGGTATCCAAAACCTCATCCATATGATACACCAAACTCTCCATGTACTTGGTTATTAATTTGTTTTCTAGGATATGCTGATTATCGAATTGCCTAGCACTACAAGTTGCTTCACATAATGACTTCATGAATATCTTCAAACTTTGTAAGATAGTTCAAACTTTAAATTACTTGTCTTGATCAACACTTTAGTCCACTTTCGTTCGATGGGTCGTTGATATTGATGTTTTGTACTCAAGGTGTGTATGCTACGATACAACTGGCTGTAAAGGTCGATACATATAAGTAATGGCTATGACTGTTACACAATACGGGGGTGAAATGGGGTAGTTGGTTTTTTAGGACCATATCGGCCGTTACAAGATTGATTGTTGCCCCCCGTAATCGTAAAAAAATGGCCACTTCTTTTTTATGTAAATCCTTTTTTCACCCTCATTTTGTTCATTCCAAAAACTCTACACTATTCTACAATAGATTTTAAATACCCGTATTATAATTTTTAGAATTAAAATAGTAGATTGAAGCGATTTGGGCGAATAGAAGCTCTAAGGGCCATTTTTTTTTTAATCGAAAAAAGTGGTATATGCATTTTTTTTTTTTTTTTCAAATTCTAATGCTTGATTGTGTTATGTAAACAGTAGAGACACATAACCATGTTCATAAATTCACCAGGCAACCCAATACGATACTCTCACCAAAGAGTGGACCGTTACGGTACCATAAATATGTTCAAAAAAAAAAAAAATGAATATAGATTTGGACTATTTACATTATTTTAGATTTTTAAAGATAATTTTCCAGAATTTTTCTGGAAATTTTTTTTGAATCGTTACGGGGGTTGTATCGATCATTACGCCCCCTTATCAGCTGTTACGACCGATACCCGTATCGGTAACGTTGGTGACAGTTACGGCCACCATTACCGATACAAAATACCTTGTTCGTACTATTTCTAATGATCACTAAGGGAACCAATTACCAATCCATCCTGACATGCATAGTATAACCTTTTAGGTGATCTCTCCTCTGGTTGATGACAAAGGGAACATTTCATTAAAGTACTCAACATTTCAAGCTGTGATGGAGCTTTTGATATGAATTTGCTCAAGCGATTGTACTTTTCCCCCTTCTTCTTATTCTTCTTCTTCATTTTCTCCTCTTTTTTTTTTTTTTTTTTTTTTTTTTTGTGTGTGTGTGTGTGTTGGATAAAATAGGCAAGATTTTATTAAGCCAAAGAAAAAGGGAACAACGGAAATACAACAATGTTCACAAGTGCATAGCAGAAAGCAAGGTGTTCCGTATGGTCATTATGCCCCCGTTACGGCTGATATCTGTATTGATAATGGTGGTAACCATTACGACCACCGTTATGGATACATAATACCTCAGCAGAAAGAGAAGCCAAATGACTAGCAGTGGCAGGCACAACACCAGAAAATTGAACAAACAGAAACATGAAAATCACGGTGCAAAATCAGTGCCCACCATAGCTAAGGAGGCACATCATAAACCCATAATGCATTCCGCAGGATGCCTTATTTTGCTATCTTGGGCCATTTATCATGTGTAGCCCGTCTTCAATATCGGTTGTTCGTCATGTGGGCGTACCTTTGATGTTAACCGTCCATCATGGGGGACTTTCAATGTCCACCATCCATCGTGTGGGTCCCACATTTGATGTGGACCATTTATCATGTGGCCCACATTCAACATGAGTCATTCATCATGTGGGCCCACCTTCGATGTCAACCGTCCGTCATGTGGGGCACACCTTTGATGTGAACCGTCTGTAATGTGGGCCCACCTCGATGTGGACATCCATCTTGTCAGGCCTCACCTTCAATTTGGGTCTCTCATCATCTAGGCTCACCTATGATGTCAACTTTCCATCATGTGGACCCACCTTCAATGTCCACCATCTGTCATGTGGGTCCCACCTTTGATGTGTGCCTTCTATTATGTGTGGCTGACCTTCAGTATGGGTTGTCCATCATGTGGGCCTACTCTCGATGTCAACCGTCCATCACGTGGGCCCACCTTTGATGTCAACCATCCATCATGTGGGTCCCACTTTTGATGCGGACCATCTATTGTGTGTGGCCCACCTTCATTATGGGTCGTTCATCATGTGGGCCCACCTTTGATTTGATGGTAGAGATTGTAAAGAGGTGGATCAATATGGGAATTTCTTAAAAAGTTTAGAGACAAACTTGTCCAAAAAAGAAAAAAAAACCCTAAATTGTCTAGAAGCTTTAGCAAAATAAGCTCTTAAAAAAAATGTAAACTTTCCACACCTAAATAATTACCTAAATAGTTAAGAGGTAAAACCTCTTATGTTTAGATTAGTAGATGTAAAATTAGACCATTTTCAAGCTATCTATTTACAGATTTTTTTTTTTTTTAATTTTTTGGAAATGAGCAAATAAGTGTAGAGATGCCAAACGACTCCTTAATTTTGGGAGTATTTTACATAAATAAGCGCGCACGGGAATGTCACCAAATCTGAAATTTGAAATCTACGTTGTCTGATGCCCCTTTTTCATGTCCTTTCATATTACATGATTTTGTTGTTTTAAATGACTAATTGCATGCCTTTTTTTTTTTTTTTTCCTCTGCCCATGGCAACTCTCTTTACATATAGTAGATAGAGGATTCTGCTATCTGGAATAACTGACCCAGTTCTTATTTTAACCTATTATGTTATAGGTGAAAATGTTAGAAGCTCTTCAAGACATTGAAATAGCTTCAAGGCTTGTTGGTTTTGACATCGACAATGACGAGTCTGTCGATGACAAATATAAGAAGCTCCGCTGTAACATTGATCCACTTCCTCATGACAGTGAAGACTATCGGTTGGTTGAGAAGTATCTCCTCACAACTCATGCTCCTACTCATAAGGTGGGGTTTTAACTTCTTTGAGTACTTGATTTAGTTTTATGCTGATGTACCTGGGACTCATTTTAGTTTTTGGAATTTTCTTTCAAATAATTCTTAGGATTGGACTCTTGAGCTGGAGGAAGTTTTTGCACTCGATAGAGAAGGAGAATTTGATAAGTTTGCACCTTACAGGGACAAGCTTCAGAATAGGATGCTCTTGTGGCATGGTAAGCCAATACCCACTGGGAAATCTAACTTGAGCAAATGTAACAATTTCTTCATCTGGTTTGCTGCACTCAAATTGGTTATGAGGTGCAATGGTTCATAAGCTAGACTGGTATGTCCCAATTTGCAATGTGGCTTAGTCACCATGCTGACAGATTAGATGAGAGATGGTCTATCAGGGGAGATAAAATGGTTTTTCCCGGCCCGGTTTGGGAGACTTGAAAGAGCCAAGTTGGTAGCAATTCTTGTGAGCATCAAGCTCTTTTGTCGTTGGTTATTGGAAATCTCATAGCAGAAGGGGATTCCAGATTGGCCTTCTTGTAGGCTTCTGTGGCTTCTAAGTCCCCCCTGGAGAAGTCCCTTCTCTGTCAGCGAGTTCTTTTCTAAGGCCAGCATTTTACCTTCATACTTTCAAAACTTAAACGACAAATGAATTGATGTGTTGATGGAACATGGTAGAATATTCATATTGCCCTCTGACAGAAATAGAACTTTAAAGTTTGTAATGATTGTTGATTTGCAATAGTCTCTCTCTCTCTCTCTCTCTCTCTCTCTCTCTGTGAAATTAGAAAAAAACTAAGTAAACACATTAGTTATTCATTTTCGATAAATATGCAACAAGAAAGTAACATATCATGGTTCATGAAATTATCAATTGAGATCCTATAACTCGATGGACTTCAAAATAATGTTCTCCTCAAAGCATAAACATTGTCATATTTTAAAGTTCAAATCATAAAGTGCAAGTTTGTAACAGGGCCTTAAAAACAATCTTTTTCAAGTTTTCATTATTATATAAAGAATGAAATAAAGCTTTTAATTTAAAATCACATATTGAAACTTTAGAAGTACACTATTTGAATTTAAGGCATGTGGAAAAAATAAGTAAAATGTCTTTAAGTTGTAGTCAAATCTTTTTATTTTTTATTTTTTTGGAAAGATGAAATTTTATTAGAAAAAAACAAGAAGAAAATGTACACGAGTAAAAGCAAAACAAGAAAGGAAAAACCAAAGTGAGAAGAAAAAAAAAAAACTATACAACCCCAGCCCCATAGCTGGCAAGACCCCCAAAAAATGCTACGACTGCTAAGGCACCCAATCCTTAAACATGCTTAGGACTTTGCTAAAGATCCTAACGTCAGAAATTCTTGAATTGTGAAACACGGATTGTTTCTCTCTAGCCAGATGGACCAGAGGATTGCAAGAAACATTATTCGCCACTTCTTCCTACCAGGTAGGCCCCCGTCTTCATTGTGCCACGAATTAAATAGGCCTCTCACATCTTCTAGCACAATCCAATAAACCCCAACCATCTATATCTCACGAGATTGGATATTCACCAAAAAGCAACAATGAATGAAGAGGTGATTGACAGATTCTTCATCTTGGAGACGGAGGTTGCAAGCAAGGCAAAACCATGACCCTTTTCCGAAGGTTATCGATAGTAAGAACAGTGTTCGAATTATCTCCGATATTATCTTTATCTTCAGCTCAACGATACCGATAACACTGGTAATGATACCGATAACGTTGGTAATATCAGAAATTCCAGGTATTAGCAATGTATCGCTAAGTATCGCCAACGTATCAATATCGCTAATGTAATAGTCAATATTTTCAACTATGTAAATTCTAGGTGTCGCTTGTATTGTCAATTCATCAATATCGCCAATATTTTCGACTATGTAAAATCTAGGTAATGCTTGTATCATAAGTGTATTGGCGATATTTCAATAATATCGCCAACGTATTGATATTATCATAATTTTGTTTATTAGAAAAAAATTTATTTCAATTTTTTTTTTTTAAAAAAAATTTATTTTAATCATGGGCACACGGTTGTCTGTAGTGTTCAATTTGTCATTGATAATATTGATAGTATCTCGATATTATCGATATCGCAACACGCACGATATTGAGACAACAATCTTTCATTTTCTTTCCAATTGTTGATGATTTCTTGGTGAAATACTATGTGTTGTTGATATTTTGCAATATCGATGGAAGGTTGGATGGTTAAATAGGCCGGTTGAATTGATTTCTTACAACAACACATCCTTTTAAGGCCCCATTAAATGGAAACTTGTTATGTATGCATTCTTTTTGCAATTATTATTATTATTATTATTATTATTTAAAAAAAAAAAAATTCTAAATATGCAAATATGTACATTTTAACATCTCTTGAAGTTTCACTGAAAATCCCACCATTTTCCCCATGTTTCCCAGCATTTCCGGTTATCAGCGATATTATCGGTGATACCGATATTGTTTCTATATCCCTGGTTAGCGAAACTTGTAGTGATACCGATACTTCGAACACTGAGTAAGAATACAATTTCTCCCAAGGAGGCAAGCAAAAGTTGCCACCTTTAGAGGGGCTCCATAAAACCAGATCATCCCTGTATGATTGCTCGATCCTAACGAATCAACCAAAGCAAGATTATTATGAAAGGATTTAATTGAGAAGACACTTGAGCTCGATAGGTTCTAGGAGAGTCCTCTTCTCCAGCAAGCGACAAGCCTTGCAGATGCCAGAGGAGAGACGTAAGGTCCAAAATTCTTTGTCGGACATATTCTACCATAGCAGAGGGATCCAAACACTATTAACTCTGGACCCTGAGAAACAATTCAACACCAAAATATCCTTATTAGAACTTAGGTAAGCAAGGGATGGGAAGGAATACTTGAGGGGGGTAAGGGCCCTCACCATTGGTCTTTCCAAAATCTGATTTGATCACCTTTTCCAAGGAAGAAGCCAAGTTTAGAGAAAACTTTGGAGGATAGTTTAACAATACCTTTCCACAAGAAAGAAGAATGATAAAGAGGAGGGTTTAGTTTCCCCCCCCCAGACTGAAGACCATATTTAACAGCAATAACAAACCTCCATAGGCTGAAATTTTCAAAGGCAAACCTCTAGCTCCACTTACCCAACAAGGCTTCATTTACTAGATCCAAGCGTCTGATTCCATCCTCACCCTATGAGTAGGGAGAACAAACCTCCTTCCAATTAAGAAGAGGGAATCTTGAACACAAGTAAATATGATCGCATTCATTCTGAAATGATTCCCAACAAGTCATAGATCAATTTGGTGTTTCGATCAATTAAAAGGTAAGAAATCATAAGAAAAAGCTCCACAATTTGAGGTCAAAGATAAGATCCATCATTTTCTCTTATAAAGGATAAAACAATTGACACGTTTTAAAAGATTCTTAATGCCCCCACAAATTTAAAACCATGAAATGAAAGGCAAATAAAAATTTAAGAAGGTAACAACTATAATCTGAATCATAAATCTGGAGTTGAATAATAAATTATAGGATTCAAATCATAGAATAATCAAATCATAAAATTGTAGGATTCATCCAAAAAGGGTTTCAAAGTGGGATTCTAATTGTTTTGCTTAATATTCTACTTAAATCGCAAATCATAGGATTTTGACAACAAAGCCTATTGCCCATTTGGTTATTGAGCTCCAAATCTCATTGTTGATAGCCTCTGGCCATCTCTAAGTGTCCTTGAACATATGATTATTTAGCTCTTTTCATATATTCCAGCATATGGCAAATGGAAGAAGGGTTCATAAAACCCTTCCTTTTTTCCGCAATGGCTCGTTGCTACCCCCCCTATTGAATAGCTGAAGACCATGAAAACTTGGTAAGGAGTAACTGTAGATAGAGGACGCTATTGAGCAGTGAAGGACTAAGTGCGGGCCATTTTTCTCTCTTTTTGCGCACACATTTGGGATAGCCATGCCCTTCTTTGAATTTTGTCCGTTGTCAGGACTTTGTGAGGGCCACTAGCCAAACTAACCAAACAAATGCCACGACCCTTGGAATAGCTTTTCTTTTCTTTGTATGCATATACATTCATGTGAAGGTTGTTGTTCTTACATATATATAACACACATTGTGTGAGAGATGCTCACACACTAGTTGGTGCGTGGGGCCCACCATGTATGATATTTTGCCCATCTAGAAGCTTGTCCCACCATGGAAATGGGATGGCCCAAAATTAAGGTCGACCCAACCATCGACGTGATTTTTGGGGCATCCCTTTTTCATGGTGGGACAACCTTGCTGGATGGCCAAGATGTCATAAAAACAATTGTTTTAAATAGCAGTAGCATGTTGCGTAGCGTTCAACCCTTTGTAGCGTGTAGTGCAAGTAGCGTAAGCTACACGACACTTATATTTTTTAATTTAAAAATAGAAAAAAAATATAAAAATACCTAAAAGATGATTCATTTTTTCAAGTATAAGCATGTTCAAACAAGTTATTAATCATCATTTATTATTAATGTCTAATACATAATGTCTAATTGAACCCACATATAAACCAAATCAAATTATTATCACATCAGCAACTTTTGAAGCAAACTATAATTAATAATGTCTAATTAAAACCACAAGTCACAAGTATGAAAATAAATTAAAATCCCACAGGTCGAGAGTTTTAAGTACAAAATAAAAAATATAATTACCTTTTAAAAAATATAAAATATAATTACCATTTATTAAAAAAAGGTGTAGTGTATGCTACATATACTACGCACATGCTACATATGCTATGCATGCTACGACACTATGCAAGCTACGTGTACACTACATACGCTACATGTACACTATAGGAGATTTATGCTATTTGCAAACTCTACATAGCGTTGTAGCTACGCTACACTACGGGCGCTATTCAAAACATTGAATTACAAACACCATGGTGGGCCCCACGTGTCAACTAATTGGATGTACAACTAGTTGTTTGCGAGCATCTCATATATATGTAGATAATATAAATTTTCTTTCATTTGTATAATCTTTTTCAGACTCGCTTTAGATCCATTGTTTTGTGAGCCCGTGTATGTTTTGAACATGGTTGTTATGCAACCCAACCCAACTGAAATTTCAAATTTTCATGTGCTACAGGTTCTCGCCTGACAAATTTTGTGGGCATCCTCAGCCAAGGACTACGAATAGCACCCCCAGAAGCTCCAGCTACTGGCTACATGGTTCTCTCTCTCTCTCTCTCTCTCTCTCTCTCTCTCTCCCCCCCCCCCCCCCCCCTCCTTGTGTATACAATATTGATAGAAAACAAGACAATATCTAACCAACATCCTTCTCATCTTTTGTAAATAGTTTGGCAAAGGGGTTTACTTCGCCGATCTTGTCAGCAAGAGTGCACAGTATTGCTATACCGATAAAAAGGATCCAGTAGGTCTTATGCTTCTTAGTGAAGTTGCCTTGGGAGAGGTCCATGAGCTTAAGAAAGCCTCGGTGAGTCTCCTGTGTCGAAATCTCTCTTTGTGCATCCATCCATACACGGTTATACACGTTATGTATGTAGGGTTTTCAGTGAGCCCAAGTAACCCAGTAGGCTTCAAGGAGCAGCCTGGCATGCATCAGGCTTGGATAACTGTTTTGCCAGTTGGGGTCTGGGTTCTGGGTGTTGATAAATTAATATGGCTTTCTCTCTTTTCCCTGAAAGATTTGAGGGCCTTATCATCATTGACGGACACGCTGGAAACTGGAAATGCTATTTCATGGGTTTCTAGCAGGACCTTGATCTCTTGGAAGTGGGCTTTCATTGTAAACAACATTATCGAAATTTGCTCTTTGCGTTTTAGTCATATTTTGAGGGAAGGAAGAGGGTCAGGGCCAACAGGTGTAGAGTCTCCCCCCCCCCCCCCCAAAAAAAAAAAAAAAAAAAAAACGGCTGAGTTCGGGCTACAATATGTGACGTGTGTTTGTTCATGTACTCAATCTTTGTATCTGTGTGTTTTTGCACGCTGGATGTATTTATGATACTTAAGTTTCTTTCTAACCTTGTGACGCATGATTTCTTGCATCTCTGACTAATGGTGACTGTGGTATAGTTTACTGACCGTGTGATTTTTATCTGGTCATCTGCCATTCAGTATATGGACCGTCCTCCAGAAGGGAAGCACTCAACGAAAGGGCTTGGCAAGAAGATACCTCGAGAGTCAGAGTATGTCAAATGGAGGGATCAAGTGGTCGTGCCTTGTGGACAACCTGTTAATTCGACTGTGCGAGCCTCTGAGCTAATGTATAATGAGTATATTGTTTACAATACTGCTCAGGTTGGTAATTTTACATGAACTTCAACTCTGTTATTATTTGATGAATACTTCTATTACTAGGGAGATGTTGGAGTCGACATGAGTGTCAACTAGAGTCAATAGCACATCTCGCGTCATTTAAATATGATGGAAGGCGATCCAAAACCAGAGTTCTAAAATTCAGTGACTCAACCCAAAATTCAGAAGTCAACTTGACTCAATGAGATTTTGAACCAAGTCACCAAGAAACTCCCTGGCTAGCTCGACTCAGTTGAGACTCGGCCAGACTCGTTGACTCGGCTTGCTGACTCAGTTGACTCGGCATGACTCAGACCGAGTCACTCACTGCATGACTGCTTTTCATAATTAAGAAATAAAAGTGTAGAGGGTGAGATTCAAACCCTTGCTTTTCTTAGAAAGTCAAGTGACTCTTTCACCAAGTCGTGCGCTTCATCTTTGAAAGTCTATTAACTTTTTGCATTCGTACCAAATTAAGTAGGTGTTATTATTTAAATTCCTTATTTATTTAATAATTAAATATTGAGTCGAGCTGAGTCATGAGTCAACCCGACCTCGAGATCGAGTCAAGTCGATTTTTTGGGTTTTTGAACCACTTCCAACACATGTTCCGTAGTTGGATTTTAAATCCCAGTTTCATGTGTTTTGGATTCCTGCCCACCATTTTTAGAGAGTGAAAAATACATGAAGTGACTCTTCGTGCACACGAAAGTTGTGCCCTTAAAACGACAGCTACTACCACCACTACGATCAGTACTGCAATTTTCCTCATGTGCCGGACACCACTAGGACGTATTTTGTTTTATCCTATGAATGATTTTCTAATGATTTTCTAATTGTGAGTCAATCACAATGGATTTTGTTGCAACTTACCATTACAACTTTACAACTGTCCAATCTGGATCAAATGATTGCTTGGTTTGGAACTACCAGTTGAGAACTGAGTAGTTGTGAGCACTGTTGTGGCCTTTGCATCTGAAAACCATTGGACCGTTGTAATGTGTTGAGTGATCTTATAAACCTTCCAATCTTACTAGTGGCAATGAAAATATGTTCTCATTTTAATATATGCTCCATAGAATATTGTAACTGATACTGAAACTCCCTTCCTTTTTAGGGAAGCATCTTTACTCCAGCAGAGTATCTTGCTTTATATGCAGGCACTTGGAAATTGTCCATGCTGCATGATCATGAAACATTCGCCAATCTACTATTTAAAAGCTGACCCCAAATTGCTGGGAAAAATGCTAACTCGATGAAGACGATGAACCTTCAAATCTTTGGATTGTGTTTTCTTTTTTACTAAGATGATCATGATGATGAACCTTCTAATCTTTGGATTGTGGATCCTTTGTTTTTTTTTTTTTTTTTTTTTCCTTTTTTCTTTTTCTTTTTGCAGGTCAAGATGCAATTCTTGCTCAAGGTGAGGTTTCATCACAAGCGGTAAGTAGGTAAGTAAGACAAGTAAGACGAAAAACAAGCCCTTTTTTGGTGGGGGCTTTTCTTTTTTTGGGAGATGGTATATATTGTGCAAAGGTAAATGTGTTAGTGATTGTCATTTTGATTTTTTTTTTTGCATAACACAACATCAAACGGATTTGATATGGTGCTTCTTTTGGTGTCCTCTCTACAATCCCGCAATCTAAATTCCTTTTGGGTTTTGGTTGATTATGGTTATCCCTGTATGTGTCTATGTTTCTGTTATATATGGGATGGATGGTTGTGTGGATATATCATTTGGTGATTGGGCGTATGGGGAATTAGTGTTATCTCATAAAGGCAATGTTCCACATACTGGCAATATTATCAATAATATCGCTAATATTATTTGTATTGTCAGATCAGCAATGCCGAAATTGTTGGAAATGTAAAAATTTTCAAATATTGCTGATATTTTCAATAACATGGCAATACTTGGTGATATCATCGATATCAGCGATACTTTGAGAAGAATCTCTTATGAAAGTTTCTTGGTATCAGTGATACCATCAATAATATCCCTGATGCAAGAGAAACATCCATAAATAGGTGAAAATTGAGAAATTTTCAAAAAACCCAAAAAACCTCCATTATTTTGGGATTTTTTTTTTAATTTTTATTTTTATTTTTAAATTTTAAATTTAAATTTTTTAATTTTTTAATTTTCTTCCTTAGATGATTTTGATCACTCTTGGTTATTATTGAATCAAAGTTTGGATTTGGAGAGAATGTTGACTCAAAATGAAGACGGGCAAAAATCTGTAGGAAGTAATTAAAAAATTTTTCTTCAAATGTTAGCATGTATTGCAATGGAAATCTTCTTATGCACAGACAGATTTGTGGCGAACAAAATTAACATTTAAGTGAAAAATGGGAAAAATTGAGGAATTCTAATTTTTATCATTTTTATATTGGAAAATGTGTTCTTCCCTCTTAATTAATATGTTTTTTAAAGTATATTATTGAGTGCTGGCGAATCTATTGATTGGTTAAAATTTTTATATATTGATTTTATACTGATTTTTTCGATAATATTGGTTGGCCCCGTATAAAATGAAACTTTTTATATAGTTGTTTTTTTGCAATATTCTAATTCCTACATGTATAAAGATGTGTCTTTTAACATCTCCTGAAGTTTCAATGAAAAATTTCACCTTTTTTCCAACGTTTCCCTAATGTTTTCCTTTGAAAGCAATATTTTTTTCAAATATCGATAATACCGGTACATGTTTCCTCATCTCAAATCGTGGATACATATAACAATACTGATACTCTACACACTGCATACAAGTCCGTCTTTCCTCCTTATGTGTTAGTGTAGGGCCTCTGAGCCTTATAAAAGGTGGGCCGCGCACTACAAATGTCACCAGTGGTGAGAATCAGGATGGTCCCTTCACTGGGTGGGCTAGGCCATCAAGGTCAGCGGAGAACTTCATGATCTAGCTCATTGGGTGGTTTATTCATTTTGTAATACTAAGTAGGCATTTTGTCATTTTATAATAATATCATTTTTGCCATTTTTTACTTGTAAATGAAAGTGGTGGAAAACTAATGGAAGATGGGTATTTGTGTAACATAGAAGTAGCCATGTGGTTATTTGGCAACTTAATGATTTTATGTGGGTATTCGCAAATAACTTGTTATTAGCTGATCCTAGTTAATTGGGATAAGGCTTAAATGTTGATGATTCGTAAATAGCCTGTTATTGATGTGGAAATATGCAAAAAAAAAAAAAAAACCCATATAATTTGGGTTGTTCAATTGTAATCCTAAGTAGGCATAATTTCTAAGTTGGATATTGAGAAGGTATATAATAACGTGAAATGGAACTTTCTAGACTATGCTGGGAAGTGGTTAGAAGTGGAGGAATTGGATCGAAGTATGCACTTGGTCAACTAGGTTTTTCGTGCTAGTCAATGACTTTCTTAAAGGCTTCTTTCAGACCTTGGGTGGTCTTGGGTATGGAGACCTGCTTTTGCCGTTTCTATTTGTAGTACCCCCAAAGATTAAAGTGCTCTAGCTAAAGGTAAATGTGATGGGTTGATTAGCAGTTTTAGGGTAGAGAATGCATACCTTCAAATACTGCATCTTCAAGCCGGTGGCAACATCTTTATCTTTTGCAATGGAGTTGGGATGGTAGACAATCAAAGGAAAATAGTAGAGTACTTTGAGGTGGTGTTTAAGCTGAAGGTCAATATTCTCTAGAGTGAGGTAATGGACATCCGTACCACCAAAGAAGAGGAGAGGTTGACAGCCAGGTTGGTTTTCTTCCATTGTCATACCCTTGGCTTCAATTATGCATCATTAAGCTAAAAAAACATTTGTGAGACAAGGTGATTGAGAGGATTGAAAGGAAGCTTGCCAGGTAGAAGGGCCGACATCTCTGCTTGGGAAGAAGGCTCACGTTGATAAAAGTGGCTATGGCAAACATTTCAATTTACTTCATGTCTCTTTTTAATTGTCCTTTGGGTTAATCGCTGTTGTTATATGCGATTGCATAAGTGATTATGTGATTACATATGCTACTCAAGACCATAGACGCTACTCGAGACCATAGACTGCATATAGCGATTATGTGATTACATATGCTATTGGAGACCATAGACTGCATATGCCATAGTGGCATATGTGGACGTTGGCCATTATGTAGTCTCCCCCTCTCAATTTTCCTTAAAGTCTCGTACTCTCTCTCTCTCTCTCTCTCTCTCTCTCTCTCTCTCTCTCTCTCTCTCTCTCATGAGGATGGAACTTCTCTCTCTCTCATGAGGATGGAACTTTTTAAAATTTTACAATTTAAAGCAATATAAGCTATCAATAATCACACTAGGATGAACACAAGTTAATAGACTAATTAATGTAACATGATCAACTCAAGTCTAAAACATGGGATAGTAAACATCATATAGGCAATTAATCAAACATGTAGTATGCATGATAACTAAGCATTCATAAGATTCAAGACATGAGTATTAGGGCTGAAAGTTGGGCGGGTTCAACCCGACCGACCCGTGACCGACCCGACATTGGGTTGGGCTCGGGCAGGATATTTCGGGTCCGATCTTAAGCTTGGGCTATACAAACACCAACTCGATAAAACTTGGGTTGGGCTCGGGTTGAGGTCTCGGCTTGCCCGACCCAACCCGAACCCGATCAATATATAAGTTACTTATAAATTATAATTGAGTGTGGATCGTTTGTGTCGAAGGCACACTAGTTATGTCGAGTCTCATTTGTCCACGTCATTTTCAAGGACTCAAGCTAACAAGATATGCGAGATTTCTCTCTCCCAAATGGACTTCATGCTATGTTACATGACTTTTAAAGGAATAGTTGTCATATATTTTAGCTTGTTTTTTTAAGAAAAAAAAATGAAGTTCTTTATAATAAATAATCACATATATAATTAATAAATTTATATATACAAAAAATAAGTCCTATATTGAAATATAAAAAACTAATATAATAACGAAAAATTAGCGCGTATATACCCGACCAACCCGATCAACCCGACCGAGCCCGCTTGAGTTGGGCTTGGGTTGAGAATTCCCAACCCGAGATTGGGTTGGGTTGGGTTAGGGTCGAGGTATAGGACCTTGGGTTGGGTTAGGGTTGAGCACCAACCCGTCCCAACCCGCCCGACTTTCAGCCTAATGAGTATTTGCAAAGATAAAACTATAATTTATTGCACACGATGTATAGTGGCTTGGCTACTCGACTACTCTGCTCTCAGTTGACTCACTCCTTCTATGAGTGTACTGGATTTCACTATCATATTGCTTTTAAAACAGGTTTGCTATAAACCTTTTCATCATATACAAAGGCTAGCGTTTTGCAAACTTCGGTGGCCTACACAAGGTCTTGTTGAGTTTGGATCTCAAACTTTGATTAATCCTACACATGAACAAATCGCGTATGCTCATGCTAGAGGCCTACATAAGGTCTAGAGGTGTTAGTTTTAAACTCTAAACCCAAATTTTGATGAGAAAGGGTCAAGAAATGGACTTCACACTAACACAACAGCGCAATGTCGGAGAAGCTTCTTCTTGCAGAGCTAGGCATCGGTCCGGATCGGATCGGATTAGGTCTAACTCGATTCGATCCGAAATTCCAATGGTTAGACCCGAACTCGATCCGATCCGAGACCAGATCTGGGTCACCTGATTTGGACTGATCCGATGCCTAGTTGACCTTACCCCGAACCGAGTCCGACTCGGTCAGGAAAACCGAGCCGGATCGGATTCGGTACAATTCGAATAGTATGAATTAATCAAATTGTTTTATATGGTGTGGTCTAAGTTAACCTTTAACATATCACCTTTTTGTGCTCAATGCTTAAAATAATATTTTAAAATGGATAAACGGCTTAGATGACATATATACATCAAGGTGGGCCCCACATGGCTCTGAAAGAACTTTCAGTCTACCATGTACACGTTTTTATTTAACTTCTAAAGTTACTTGCTCTTCACGAAACTATGGTTACTTGCTTTTCACACAAGCACGGCCTGCGCAGAGTGAATTCGAATTGTGTATCCACGTTAGTGAGTTCTGTGGGTTTGATCATGGGGTAGGTGTTATATCCAAACTGTTCATCCATTTGGCAAGCTCGTCTTAAGGCTTGAGACGAAAATAAGACAGATCTAACTATCAAGTGGACCACACGAATGGTTTAACAGTGAAAATCATTCTCTGCTTTCTATGTGGTGTGTCCAGCTGATCTTTGGATGTTATTCATTTTTTAATAATGCTCTATAATGATCTATAAAAATAAATGAACGATGTAGATATAATAAATACAACACTGTGGGGCCCATATAACTTTTATCTCCTTTGAATCGTTCATACAACTCAGAGCTCGAGGAGCACCTGTAGCACGAGGATGCCAGACGCGCCAGTACAGCTGTAGTGCTGTATTGGAAACAGACTGGCTACTCCCTTGCCACCAGTCGTTGGTGCTCTGTGGACCCCACCATGATGTATGTGTTTCATCCATGCCCTCCATCTATTTTTATAGATCATTTTATGTTATTAGAAAAAACAATGAGGTATATCGAAATCTCAAGTGGACCACATTATAGGAAACAGTGTTGAATGAATGTTGACCATTAAAAACATTTTGGAGGCTGTAAAAATTTTTGATCAAGCTGATATTTATTGTTTCCCTTCATCTGGGTCCTTATGACCTAATCAACAAATTAGATGTCAAATAAACAGTACAGTGGGTCTTATGAGGATTATAATGGTGGATATCCAATCATTATTGTTTTCCTGTGGTGTGGTCCACCTGAGATTTATATCCCTGTCATTTTTTTATTATATATAAAGCCCTAAAATAATCTATAAAATGGATGAACAGAATAGATGAAACACATACATCATGGTGGGGTCCACAGAGCACCGACCATCAGCCATGGGCTGGTGTCAGGGGGAGTAGCCAATCCTTCTGCCGGTACGTTATTCGCACATGACACGTACCTACAACAACTATATAACTGGTGTGTGGTACACCAGCTAAGTACTGAGTAAACTCTGTGGGGGCCACCGTGATAATGCATGTGGTTCATCCGCTTCGGATCGGGTCGGATCGGGTCGAATCGGATCCAATCGAATCGGATTACGGATTGGATCGGTTCGGGTAGGTATGGATCTGAACTCGACCCGAAACAATTTCGGATCTAGACTACCCTACCCGATCCGCACCGATCCAGGCTGTCGGATTGGATCTGGTCGGAACGGGTTGGATCCACCGGATCGGGTCAGGATTGCCCAGCTCCATTCTTGCACGAACCAGCTACTCGTTAGCTCCCACGATCAATCACCTTGAATGAATGTACCAATATAATGCCAAGTTTGGGAGAAGGGTTGGTGAACCTAACTATATGATTGGAAATTTGTAGGGCATAGGTTAGGGTTCATCTAAGCTAATATTCAATGGCCTTTAAGATAAGGGATGTGCCTATTAAGATTAAGGTTGGGGCTATTAATTAATGCTTGAGTTAATGATTCAATCCGAGCTTTGAATGCTCATTAAATGAAATTAATCACAAGGATTGAAGTATGAACTCATGAGAATAGAGCCGAGGAGGAAAGATATGAAGATGTAAAATGCTCTCACAACACCATGTGCATGTGCGAGCATATGAAAGACCCCACACCGAAAAGGTACACATGGATTGCTTTAAGAAATAATTTGGACTGTCGGATTCAAGGGACGTGACGATCGGGCCGTTTGATCGCATTTATCACATGATCGTCCATTGATTATGGATTGTATTCATCAATTTTTAAATTTTATTATCTTTTAGGATTTAATTTACAATTACTTTATGTTTGGATACCTTATGAGTGATTTTAGTTAATTTTTCTTAAACCAAGGTCATTTTCATCAAACTTCGAGTTGAAATTGTAAAAATTGAAGGTCATTAAACTAAGGTCATTTTCATCAAGTAGCTGGGGCCCACTTGATATGGATTGTCTATCATGAGGGTCTACACTTTGATGTGGGTCATCCATCATATGAGGCCCACTCCATCCATTATGTGGGCCACCTTGATGTGGACCATTTATTATGTGGGGCCCCACCTACACACGGGTAGTTCATCACATGGGCCCGTTAATGTCAATCGTCCATCACGTGGGCCCATCTTTGATGTTCACCATCCATCATGTGGGTCCCACCTTTGGTGTGAACCGTCCTTCAAGTGGGGCCCATTAACGTGGATGACCCATCATACTGGGCCATACTTTGATGTGGGCCATCCATCATGTGGGGCCCACCTTTGATATTGGCCCACCTTGATGTGGACTATTCATCATGTGTGGGGAACCTTCAATATGGGTTGTTCATCATCTGGTCCCACCTTTGATGTCCACCATCCATAGTATGGATCCCACCTTTGCTATGGACTGTCCATCATGTGGAACCCACTTGATGTGGATAGTCTATCATGCAGGGTCACATTTTGATGTGGGCTATCCATCATGTGGGACCCACCTTTGATGTTCATCATCCATCATGTGGATCCCACTTTGTTGTGGACCATCCATCATGTGGGGCCTAACCTTCAATATGGGTTGCCTGTCATGTGGGCCCACCTTTGATGTTAACCTTCCATCATGTGGTCTCATCTCTAATGTCCACCTTCCATCATGTGGACCCCCACCTTCAATATGGGTGGTTCATCATATAGACCCACTTCAGAGAAAGTGTAAAGAGAAGAGGAGGATAGGATATAAATTACTTAAAAAGTTGAATAATAAACTTATTAAAAAATTAACTAACAATGTCTAAAAAACAAAAAACAAATAAAAATGGACAACATCCCAAACAGGACCTAACAGTTTGAAATTTCCAAAAGGTTGTCTGTTTGCCAGTGCTAATGCATTAACCAAACAAGGTTTAACTACTTCGGTGAAATAAGAACAATTTTTATTCTAGCAAGTATCCGGACAGGTCTATCTTTTAAAATTCCAAAAGATAAGCAGGGGCCATGTCAAAAGAGGTGGAGTACATCACCAAAGGTCACATTATAAAACCTTTGGTAGATGGGACTTCTTGTGGTTGACTTTCGTAGTTAAATTCCCTACACAAGCACCATAAAGTATATGCTAAAAATATTAACATTACGCAGTTACGCCTGCGAAGGATCTATCCGTTTTTGTATGTATTTCTTTATACTCTTACATGTTTGTTTAGATGAAGCAAAAGCAAGCTTCAGATAAAGTAGTTGGGGGCTGTTTGGCGCATGGGAATGGATGGGAATAGGTGGGAGTGAGTTTGTAAAACCCATGAATTTTAGGTTGCGACTGTTTCGGACTATTGAAAGAAGTGGCTTGCAGAGTTTCTTGGAAGCAACGCCTGACCGATGGAATTGCCAAATCTTTCCTTGGATGCAGCGCCCGACTGATAGAATTCTCAAATTTATCCCTGGAGTGAGAGTTGTGGGGTGGGAGTTGTTGAAACCCGCTCAATCCAAACATGTTGTGGGATGAGAGTTGTTGAAACCTATCCATCCCATGCCATCCAAATAGCATAGCACAAGATCCCATGGAATTACAAAACTCATGGGCCATCATTACTATTTTTTGAATCTCCTCCCACCTAATCCTTCCCAAGGCGCATGACATTGGGAAGGATTAGGTGGGATGAGATTCAAAAAACATAATTATTACACATAGCAGGGAGGTGGGATGAGATTCAAAAAACATAATTATTACACATAGCAGGGATTATCCCTGTTACCATGGGATAAGCTTAATTTCATGCTATGTTTGTAATATGGTGGTTTATTGAATGGATATAACCATCATCATTTGAAACTATTGAGAATAACACATGTGTTATATCCAAACCGTTCATTTGTTTTGTAACCTCATTTTATGGCATGGGCCTAAAAATGAGGCAGATCCAAAACTTATGTGGCCCCAAAGAAGTTTTCAACGGTAGGTATCAATCCCCGCTGCTTTCTATGGTGGGGTCCACTTGAGCTTTAGATCTACCTAATTTTTTGGCCCATGCTCTAAACTGATCTCGAAAAATGGGTAGACCGTGTGGATATAGCCCACACATCATGGTGGGACCTACACAACTTGCTAGCATTGAGTGAAATTAGCACGGACCCAATGCAATTCCATCTGATCTAATTTCAAGCTTTTCCATTCTTCCCTAACATTGAGTAGAATTGGCACGGGACCAAATGCAATTCCATCCCACCTAATCCCATCTAATACCATGCACCAAAAGGTCTTTTAGCCAAAACCATCAATTCTTATATAACATCTTGCCCATCCTATAGGGTTCTCCTTCCATGAAAATGGGATACTCAGTGTGTGTCGAAGAAATGCTTACACATAAGCAGTTGTACATCTGACAAGTTGGCCTGTGGGACCACTATGGTGTTTGTATGCCATCTCGCCCATCCCGCAAAGTTGTCTCACCATGAAAATGTGGGATGCCCCACATGAATGTGGAGTTTTTTAAGTGGTCTATCATGGTTTTTTTTTTTTTTTTATATTTTTAATTTTAATTTTATGGTGTGCCTCACTTGATAGTTGGCTTGACTTGATTTTTTAGGCATTATTTTTTCATGTTGGGAGAACCTTGTTGTATGAGTGAGATGTCATAAAAACACCATGGTCACCCACATGCCAACTGGTTGGACCTACAACTTAGGGAAGAAGAAAAAGAAGATGCTAAATTAAGAAGAATGTCACGGTAACTTGTGAGGATGGAAAAGAAAGTTTCACTTTATAGATTCCCCACCCAACATAAGGACTCTGAATTTGGACGGATCAAAGAACATGTGTCTTGGGCAAATGAGCAATGCGGAAAAAGGTGGTTGATAGACTCACCACCGTCAAAATAAAGGATGCAAAATGTTTGGGAGGATTAACCCTTTATGTTAAAGATTATCTACCATGAGGGTTCCTTTCTTCACTAATCTAGACCAATTAATTCCAACTAAACCATTTCAAGTTGTCCAAGTTTTATTACAAGATCAGCTAATCATTCGTTTGTTAATTCAAACCAACAGAATGAAACAGCTAGATTCGTACACAATATCAGCACCGTCCATAAAACTCATCAACTTGACATTCGCTACCCAAATTCATCCATCAACCCACCCACTTGATCAGCCATCCATTGTACATTAACGATTATACATGTATGCCCATATATACACTACTCGCACATGAGCAACATGCACATGCACAACACGCACCACATGTATCACTTCATATACACACGTGATGCATTTATTTTATAATAAATGAAACTAAAAGATGGTGGGTGTTTTACTTACACGAGATACAATTTAAAGATAACTGTTTTATTTTATTTTCTTTACATGTATGTATTGCATATGGTGGGACCTCCATATTATAGATAGGGTGGTGTAGGCACAAGAAGGAAAAGTGTGAGAAAAGATAATAGAAAAAAATAAAAAAATAGAAAAGGAGAAAAAAAAAAAGAAGCTCTATGAAAATTTTGTCAAGGTGGGTGATCCATCCTTGATCTGAAATTTTTATAGTTGTTGTTATTTAAAATTACTTTAATTGTTATAGTTAATTGATTTGAAATTTAAAATTTGCAAGAAATAATTGTTTATCATTGATATTTTTTTATTGCCAACATACGTAGAAAAATAACTAAATCTAAATTGAATTTCTAAATTAGTGAATTTAATAAAACATTTTAAAAATTATTTAAATATGTATGAATTAAATTATAAATTATTCTGAATCCTACTTAAGTTATATTTTAAATTAATTCTGCTGATGTAAATATGTAAAGTGACTCAAGTTATAAATTTTAGATTTTTTTAAGACTAGTTATAAATAATATATTAAAATAATTCATATTAATTAAAAATATTTATATTTAGAATATTAGGTAAACTTTAATAATAATTAAAGTCCAAACTTAATAATTTTAAATAACTTATTTAACTAAAAATAAATTAGGTAAAATTTCAGTTTAGTAATGTTGACATATGATTAACTAATTTAAACTTAGATTTACTATAATAATGTTTAACCTAGTTTGATTAATAGTAATTTAATTAGATTATGAACTTTAGGGTTTGATTATGAATTTTAGAGATTATAGAATTAATTTTAATTGAGAAAATTTAAATTCTAAAATTAATTCTAAATAAGTAAAATAGATAACAACTTATTCTATTTTTTTTAAAAATTAAGATTTAATCAATCAGATTTTAAAATTTAAAAATTAGTGCTTAGTATAGATTTTCAATTTATGTAATGACGTAACCATAATAGATAGAAGTGTACTAATATAGGATATTGAATTAAGATTTATTAATATATCTCTTAACTCAATTATTAGAGTTTGAAATAAGTAGAGAGAATCTGATTAATTTGTTTAGTGTATATTTTTCATTCATTTATTAGAAGGAAGTAAAGAATTATTACAAAATATTCAAATTTTATTAATGTATTATTAAATTAATTAAATTAGAATTATTAAATATAAATCATACATTAATCTATTCGAATTTGAGATTTAACATGAGTTACTTTTAAGAGTTTTTACGCTTTACTGATTTATAATTTTATAAAGGAATTTTAATTCAAATTTAAATATATAAATTTTTTGATAAATTAATTATTAAGTTATATTAAAAATTAATTTTGAATTTATAGTCGAGGATTTTAATTGTCTAATTAAAATAATTACTGAGTTAATAGATATCAAACCTTACAACAACTTCTATACATAATTTGAGAATAACGAAGAATATTTGATGTAAATATGTAGTCTGTAACTAAGTTGCAATAACTTACATATTTAAAATTTCGATTCGATTATATGGTGGTCACTCATATCATGTAAATATTTATTTTAAATTAAGAATGAATGTTGGAATGCGAGTGCACTGCCCTGGGGATATCCCTAAAAGGCATAAGCAGGTAATGTGATTGTGTCCCTTGGGTAAAAGTCTCTAAAGGCACAGCAAGTAGAGTGATTATGTGTCCCTTGAGTGGAAGACCCTAAAGCCATCAAGTGGGACGATCGTGTCCCTTGAGTGAAAGACCCTATAACCAACTGGATCATTTGGAGTCACCTTTGTGTACGACGTATGAGTACAACTGTGTGTGCGGACATACACCAAAGGTATAACTGAAGCAGTAGTCTGACAAGATAATGTAGAAATGGGTCCCTCATCTCGAGGTACTAGTGCGTGGACATTAATGCAATGTGACCATCCACTTGGATACGGTGTTGTAAAAGATAATGATTATTTGATTTTATTATTTATAGAATTCATAGAAAGTTTGACATTCATAGCATCTTTACAATTTCAATATTATATTTATATCATCTTTTAAGATTTGGTATTTTAATTCGTGTTTTAAACTTTAAAATAATTATTTTCATTATTTGTACATTTATTATAATTATAGAAATTTCAGATTTTGGTTGTATACGATCCGATGATCTACTATGCTCACACCTACATTAATAGTGTTTTAGGGTTCAAAGATTAGTCAGGGGTGAAGTGGAGCAACAATCTAACCATCGTCTAGTCGTAGTGATCTTTTCTATCTGCGTTAGGAAAAAAATGTATAGTGAAAAGCAAAACTCAAAAGTAAGTCTAAATATTGTAATATTGCATTGAATGAATGCTTGATTTATTGTGATATAGTTTTTATTAAATTTGTGTTTGAAAATGTTTAAAAATTTAATCACAACATGGAATTCGGAATCGGGTTTGGCCAACTCGGACATCGAATTTTGGGGCGTGAAACTTATGTACTTTCACCACAATTTTCACTCAACCGTCTATTTATAAGCCACTGACTCTGATTCTGTTCCAGTTGATCATCATAGTAGGGCCTACCGTTTTCATGGTACTGATGTGCCACATAAATGGTATGTTGGCGGTAAAGATGGTATTGTACCACAAGTTGTGGTACTTTCCGGAAGGTAGGCAATCAGTTCTGTCCTGTAAGCTTACTGCACCAAACCCTTTTTCCTGCCAAAGTATCGCATGTGCAGGACACTCGTCGTTGAAACGATCAGTCTCATCATGAGTACACTTTGGTAGGACATCTTGTCGCTCTACTCTCGCGCGCCCCTCAATCTCATAAATCTGAGCCCTCGCACTACCACCTGAAAGTCGGGAGCTCATGCCCAATAACACGGCCTCGAAGATCGTAACGCAAGCCGTTCTCGAAACGACGGGCCTTCCGCCCCTCGTCGTTAACCAAATACGGTGCAAACCTCGATAGCGCCATAAAACGGGTCGCATACTACGCCACGGACATGTCTCCCTGCACCAAGGTCTCGAACTCTAACGCTTACTGTCGACAAATGTGGTTGGGAAAATACTGCTACTCGAATCGGTCTATAAAATCATCTCATGTCCAGACGAAGTCGGGTCCTACAACACGAGTAACGGAGGTCCACCAGTGCTCGGCCTCACCCTAGAGAAGACATACTGCCAACTGGACTCACTGTTGGGTCGTACATGCCATAGTATAAAAAATCTTTTCCACACCGGAGCGCTATCTCTAGGCTGCAGTCAGATCTGGCTCGCCCTGGAAACGTGGAGGATCGAGCTGTCGGAACTCTCGAAGTTGGGTGCTCGCATGCTCCTGTTCTGCCTGGGCTGACGAAACAACTGGGTGCCTACCTTGTCCCTAAAGCACGGCCGTCGCAACCTGTAATATCTGCTTTAACTGGGAGGCACTCACAGGTACGGTTGGATCCACACCGGTCTCAGGTGGAGAAATGACATCCTCAGGCTGGGGAGCAGAGATCTCTGGGGGTGGAACGGGAGTCGCAGGTGGTAATGTTGAAGTCTCAGGTAGTGGAGCGGGAGTCGTTCGGGTCGCTCTCCTAGGCGACATGTCCTATAAGAAGGATAATGACGCTAATCAACCTTGAGAACCGCACGTTAGGGAACTCAATCGAAAGGTTACGCACTTGTAACCTAATCGTCCTAAACTCATAGTAAACATGTGATGTTGTTCTCGGTTATTCTCAAGTTATGCTCTGATATCAACTAGTGTCATGCCCTAAACTCGAAAACCGGGCTCACAAAATTTTCGATCGCCGAATCTGGTGTCGACAGCCTCTGTAGTATCCCATTCTCGACTCCCGGCACCCATACACCAGGTTTCGATCCTGGGATCCTACGAGGAAGATTTTTTTAACATCAATTTGATTCATAATGAGCATAACCATAAGCATAACCCATGAACAATAACCACAAGAACACCATCACAAAATCCACTATGATAAAAAACTTTAAGTACAATGCGTATGAAAGGGAAATACAAGATAATGAAAATAAGAGAAACTCCAGAAACTCGACTGCATACTCCAATTGCGGCGAAGCTACGGTTGCGTCTTGGCGTCACCTGCACGCATCAATCGTGCATAAGCTTATATAAAGCTTAGATGGTGGTGTAAGTGTATGCGTAGTATGATGTGCTTAGAATGTAAGCCAAAGTAATGCGGAATCATGTTGATGGGTACATGAATGCAATCAGCCGTACAAGGCTATGTAGTGTAAGATATAAATGCTATC
>JAJHSJ010000018.1:47208406-47256160 GCA_021015155.1 Magnolia officinalis | reverse complement strand
CACTATGAGAACTACGGATTTGCTTTTCAACACTAAACAGCTCCAAAACTTCTGCCTTTGCTGCTAGAGATTGTGGATAAAATATATGAACACAATCCCCATCAAAATCCGCACCTAGGGGAGCACAAATAAGAGGATTGATCTTAACATTATGGTCGTCATGCACATTGAGGGGGAAAAAATGGAAAAAGAAAGAAAGAAAGGAAAAGAAAAAGAAGAGATTTTTTTTTATTTTTTATTTAATGAAAGATGAATCTTCTTTTGATTATTAAAAGATAAAATGTCTTCTTTCCATAACCAGGCAACGAAAAGCAGATTGCAAGCATTATAATATTGTATTAGGTTATAACTTCTTTCAACATGTTAATGGTCACATCCCTTGTTGGTTCTGTTTATTATATGCAATTTCTTAGATGACTTGATGCTTGTTTGTTCCTATAGAAGATCTCATGTGCGTGTTAGCCTAAAGCTACAAATATTATCTTCCACAGTATATGCACCAGCATTGCATGGGTTCCTGAAAGTGAAGGCACTTTTGTCGTTGCTCATGCCGATGGAAACTTATATGTGTATGAAAGAGTAAGTCCTAACACTGGCCAATAGCTGGCTTTCTTTTAACAGTTTGTGAATCTGCATGGACTGCATGATACTTAAGTTTCTTATTTGTCTTAGAACAAGGATTGCATTGGCGATTCTTCATTCCCTATCATCAACGACCAATCTCAGTTTTTTGTTGCACATGCACGGTCCAACAAGGTAATTTGGCCCTGATCTTTTCCAGCCATTTTGGGTTGTTAAAATATATCATCAGCCTTGGTGCATCAAATCAAATGAGTGCCAGTCAGACAATTGTTTTTGCACCATGCATCTAGGTACTAATATCTTTTGACCTTTCAAAAAACCAGCCTAGATTTTGTTCTAAGTGAATGTTAAGATGCATGTTTGCATATTTAGGAATAATAAATTTTCCCTTACTGGGGCCTAAAAGCACATATCGTTGACTCAGGGAAACATGGAGAAAATTGTGGATCCATCCATCCATCATGATGCGTGCATACACACATTCACAAACACACCTCATCCATCCATCCGTGCAAGCATACATTCATCCATCCATACTCCATCCATTCATGCATGGATATACACACATAAAAACATGGATTTCATCATACAACCATGCACCCATTAAAAAATGAAATGGAAAATCAGGTTACTTGTTTTGAAAACCAGTTACTTCCATTTTCTGTTTTTTTAAGACTGAGAATTTATTCCTCATTGTGGCAGGCATACAAGAACATGCTGGAGAACAAGATTTCACGTCTAGAAGAAGAGAATGAAAGGCTCAAGAAGTAGAAGGTCGACATTTCATCTCTCCTTGCGATTTATTTTTATTTTTTCTAAATGGGGTTACAGGACCATGCAGAGTTGGTTATATCTAAGTATTGGTCGGATATTGCCTGAGAATTAAATTGTGTTTGTTTTCCTTTCGGTTACAATTTTAAGGCATCTTATGTTAAAAAAGCTAGGATTCAGTGGCCTTATTGTTGTTTTTTGTTTGTTTTTCATTAGTTTCTCATGGCAAGTTGTGATTTTGGTTCGTTTCCTTTTGCTATTGAAATGCTAGGAATTTACTTAGCATTTAGAAACTACGGGCTGCTCCTTGTTTATTTTTCTTTGTTGGATAGACTTGGTAGAAGAGAAGTATCTTGTCCCAGCTTCTTAGGGTATGCTTCAAGGATCTCTTTTTTTTCTTGGTTGCCAAAATTCCTATCTAGGACCCTATCTTGTGCGAGTGAAAAAGCCATCTTGTCCATTATCACCACCTTTATCATGATCCCGTTAGAGTATCTAAGGGCCCGTTTGGCCGGGTGGATTGGAAGGGATTGAATGGTATTAGGGTGGATGACATGGATTTCTAGGTAATGATGGTGTTGTCAATGGATTGTCTTGAGATCCATGGGATTGCTATATCCCTAGATTGCTATATCCAGTCTATTTGGCACGCCTGGCCAATCCAGGGATTAAACCTTCCCATCCCTTCGAATCCCATGAACCAAACATGTCCCAGGCAAATTTGAACGGATTAGGGTGGATTGGAGGGATTTAAAAGTAATGATGGTGTTGTCAGTGGATTGTCTTAAGATCCATGGGATTGGGATCAGATTACCAACTCGGTTGGCACGCCCGGCCATTCCCGGGATTTTAACTTCCAATCCTTCCAATACCATCCAATCCCTTCCAATCCAACCGGCCAAACGGGCCCTAAGGTAAATTAATGGAATCTTACGAATATGAATGAACTGAATCAATCATATTTATCATCTACATTCTGACCGTTGAGTTTTCTTATTTCTTCAAGTTTTGGATGCTTCCTGTACATGCCTGACTAGCAACGAAATCCACTTCAAGAATATCAGGTGATGATTTTTGTTTGATTTTTCTTTCTAAACTTTTTCATACTTGGTGTGTTTTTCTTACTGGTTTTCTTTTACAAGGCCAATTCTTGTTTCCTTTGTTGCTTATGATTTGCAATACCTGCCAGCAAGCAATTGAGTAGGGGTTGTATTGTGGTTGCTGTAAGCCTTGTAGCACCGTATAGTTTGATACAATGACAATTTATTAATGTGATTGAAGTTCCAATTGAAGGCAAATAAGAAAAAAAGGAAATGAAAAAAGAAAGAAAAGAGAAGAAAAGTTCTAATTGATACAATAACAATTTTTTTTTTTTTTTACTGTGACACTTTCCCAACTATAGAGGTGACTTGTGAAGCTGATTGTCCTTTTATTTTCTTGTTTATCATGGGCCTTGATTGTTTATAAAGGTTCAAGTCTTCAACAAATAGGGGGCCTGGTTCTGCAGCACTTTACAGCTCCAAGCAGTATAATCTCAATGTTGTGCCACTTACCGAATCAGCTATGCTTCTCAGCCCATTCAAGGGAAACTTCCCAGGGGAGAATTTAGGCTCATTGCAAGAAAAGGACATACATCACACATAGTGGACACGTGATCATGGCTAGTGAGGTTGGTGTTGTAGACATTTGCCAGAAGATGTGGCTAGGAAAGGAAGACATATGATCAGTCCAGAAGGGGACCTTACTGAAACAGTTCATGTGGAAGGCTAGGAAATGAAGACATTTATAGTTTGTTTTGAAAACTTTAAATAGACCATTAATTGTTTTGTTGATATTGTGCTAATTGTTGTCTTGATGAATGTTAGATTATTAGGTAATTCAAATTCTTGTCATTCAATCATAGGTTTTTGATAGTTATGCAGATAGAAATTTGATAGTTAGATTGATGGAGATTTGATTGTAGGACAGCAATTATAGGAAAGGATTAGTTAGAATCAACAGGATTTTGTGTGAAAGGATTAGTAACGAATTAGTAGGAATTTCCATTATCGGTACTTTTAGCGTCGTTTGTCCCATCTATAGCAGCACTCGTTACATCCTTAGCGGCGTTTGTAGTAACTTTTGTTGGCGTTTCTAACAAATTTTACACGCGTTTATTATCACTTTTAGCAGCGTTTTTATTACTTGTACGGCGTTCTCGGAGTTTTCGCGGCGCTTTGTTAAGTTTTCAGCAACGCTAGTGCTTTTATAGTTTTTAGCGGCAGTTTAAAACGCTGGTAAAATGTACGACCGCTAATAAAAGGTACAACGACGCCCCCTTTTAATGACACGTGCCCAACCACAGGTAATTCATCTACCAGCGGTTTTTCGGACTTTTAGGGGCGGTTTTGGCCGCCAGTAAAGGTCATTTTTCTTGTAGTGCCCAAAATATAGAATATAGGTTCAATATCATTCAGCAACCTTCCCACTCCTTGGAATATCACCAAAGGGACTTACCTGTAACCTAGTTTAACTAGTGTTTATATGCCATCCAACCTATTCATAAGTTGATTCCCATGCAGATGAAGGGGAAAAACCAATATCAGCCTGATTCAAAAATTCCGTGGTGCCAAAGAGGTTTTGATGGAAATTGTTTAATCACCATTGTTTCTTGTGATGCGGCCCATTTGATATTTGAATCTGCTAATTAATTATTTAACTCAAGTCATAAAATAAGCAAGCACAGTTGATAAACGGAGTGAATATAACACAAACTACAAAGCTTAGAATAAGAGTGGATTCATGTAACCCCAATCGCAAGCAATTCACATCACATATAACTTCCATTATCCTAGGATTCAGATTACGTCTCTTTTTATCCACGCCGTCCATTCCTTCTTTTAGATTATTTTAAGGTATGTGCACAAAAATGAGGCAAATCCAATGCTCAAGTGGATCACACCAAATAATAAGCTTGGGTTGCATTAAATGCAAGAGTCATCTTTGGCATGTGGTGTGGTCCACTTGAGCATTGGAGCTGCCTCATTTTTGTGCACATACCTTAAAATCATCTGAGAAAAGGGATGGACAACTTAGATAAACAGATACATAAGAGTAGGCCTGCCCACAGAACTACCTGTTCGTGGCTAGAGACAGAGCGGGTAGGATGCAATTTGCGTCCCCTAGACAGAAGCACTGTAGGGCCCACTGTAATGTCCATGAAAATTCACTCCATGCATCAATTTTTCCAGATCAAGTGGGCCCACTGTAATGTCCATGAAAAATCCACTCTGTACATCAATTTCACCAAATCATGTGGGCCCACTGTCATGTCCATGAAAATGCACTCTGTGTATCAATTTTGTTGGATCATTTAGGACAATAGCCCAACCATAAGTCAGATCCAAAACTTAGTGAAGCACAAAAAATCAGTCCTAACATGAACTGTCACACGTGCATCATGACAGTCCCATACTGATACCTGTTGTATTTTTTGGTGTTTCAAAATAAATGATAATAATAATTTTTAAATGATTTTAGAATTTTTCTTCAAATTTTCAAAAAGAAATAAAGACATTTTATGTTGTAGTGGTCTGGGTTTAGTCCCACATCAGATAAGCAATAAGAAAATTTTAAGTTTATGAGAAGAACATTTTGCATAGTGCTTAGGCTCCTTTCATGGGGTATGTGAATTTGGTTTTTTTTTAATTTTTTTTTTTAGGGGGGGGCCAGTGCAGTCTTGGGTGTGCGCATATGCAAGTATACTTGCAAGCCTAAAAGTTTTTTGTTACCTTTTGAAATTTCATTTTGCAATGCTTGACCAGAACAATTATTTGCTTTGTATTTCCGAACAAATCCAAAAAATGAAAAGGTTTCTTCTTCAAAAAACTCAACAATGATGATTGTTGTCATGGGTGCGTATACACTCATTCGATACAACCTTCGAAGTCTATATAAGGGACTTCTTTGGTTTTGAATTTTAAAGAAATTATTTCAATCTTTCGACTCTCTCTCTCACTTCAAATCTTTGCAACATTTTTTTTGGTTCATCTAGTTCAATCTTTGATTAGACATACAATGATTGTTCGGTCTTCATACATCGAGTGGGCTGGTGTGATGAGACAACATTCGAGGGTATCATGAAGATTCATTGTCTAGTATTCCTGTTGCACTACGGACATCATCGAAATGAGGACAAGTCAATTTCAAGCTGAATGACTTTTACTACACCTCAAATCAAATAAGTTTTCTAAATTCCTCCTTATTTAAATTTTTAATTTTGTTTTAATTTCTTTTATAATTAATTTTACTTCCAAATTTTCATAATTACGGATTTACAAATCCAAAAATCCCTATAATCTTGAAATTGATTTGTTGATCTGTACATTTGTAACAATAGCAAATATAACAGTAAACCCGATCACCAAATTATCTAAAATCGAACTATTTTTTGGGAACTACTTTAAAAGGTAGAAACAAAAACTCACATTTGCTTTAGATACATTAAAAGTATCGTATTTAATTTCTAATACTTTCCAATATGAAATCGATAAAGAAATTGTTGTAAGGGATGATTACAGCTGCAAAAATTATATTCTAAATTTCATTTCTAATGAACTATATGATGTATATGGTACATATGAAAGAGCTAAAGATATCTGATCGACATTGGCTAAGAAATATGCATTATAAGAAGCTTTTGCGAATGCTTCCTATGCATTTCAACCTTTAATTGTTCCCAGTTGGAGGGTCAGCCCAGGCTAGGGAGGGGTTCTATTGTTTTTTAGGCAATGCTGGCTTTAGGGCTACCAAACTCTTATGATCGGGGTCCCTGCCAGGTTTTCTCCTTTTGTTTGCTTGTATACACGAGGAGTGAGGCCCAGATCCTTTTTGTCGGGGCCCGCTTAACATATTGTAAAGTTTTTTCTCTGGTTCAATGAATTACTGGCTCCGGCCTTCCTTCAAAATAAAAAGCTAAAAAAAAAAAAAAAAAACTGGTGCCAAAAAGCATGTTATTTCATCCTTTTTGAACTTTTCTACATTAGATAATAAACTTGTATATGATCAAATACTTGAGTATCAAAGTTTAGTGCACATTCTTATATCTGAAGGATTAAAAATGGATGATATTTTTCTTGGAGGTACTTTAATTGAAAAAAAATCCCTATATCTTGGAAAAAATACAAAAATAAGATGAAACATAAGAAAAATACAATGCACATGCAAACATTATCGTACATATCTGAATAGAGGAAGCCAATTGTATAAAATATCAAAAGAAAAATGCTAATGACACTGCTTCAAATACTAATCTGATTGAAACAGATCAGGATAATAAAATGATCAAATGATCATGTTCTCACTGTGAAAAGGTAGGTCACCTTATAAATCAATGCCAATACCTAAAAGGAACATAATTCCACTTTGGAAAATCAGGCCATCGTATTAAACAATGCAGGCTCAAAAAAAAAAATCGGTAAAAATAAATAAATAAATAAATAGAAGAAGAAAGAAATGAAAACGTTTTCATTGTGGCAAACTCCGACATCAAATTAAAGAGTGCAGGCACAAGAAGAAGACTTCTCAAGCTTAGAAAAATCTAATTGAACAAGATAGACAAGATGAAATAGTTTTAGTGGTAACTAAAGTGAATTACCATGTCAACACAATGCATTGGGCACTAGACACTTGGGCTATGTGTCACATCTGTTAGGATCGAAGCATGTTTGCCTCCTACCAAGTTGTAGGGGATGAACAAGTGTTCATGTAAAATGCTCAAACCTCCTCAATAGCATGGAAAAGGAAAATTGATCTTAAGGCTCACTTCTAGAATGACCATTGCACTAAATAATGTTCTACCATCATAAAAAAAAAAAAAAAAAAAAAAAATTAGTTTCTGGCTCCCTCCTGAATAAAGTTAGTGTCAAATTGGCTTTTTATTCAGAGAAGGTTGTACTGTCCAAGAATGAGACATTTGTTGGAAATGGTTACTATTGTGATAGAATGTTTGTACTGAATGTATCTTCTATTGATATTAATAAAATGAATTCCACTTCTTCTTACTTGATTGAGTCACTTGATTTATCACATAATAGATTTAGGACATGTAAATGTAG
The DNA here is from genome assembly GCA_021015155.1 of Magnolia officinalis. Lineage (NCBI taxonomy): Eukaryota > Viridiplantae > Streptophyta > Magnoliopsida > Magnoliales > Magnoliaceae > Magnolia > Magnolia officinalis. The sequence goes on along the minus strand of JAJHSJ010000018.1, from coordinate 47,248,712 downwards.
ATGTTCTAAAAAAAATAATAATAATAAATAAATTAAGAAACTATATAGTTCTGAAAAAATGAAGAAACTAAGTCTTATACTGATTTTTCAAATTAAGAATCAAATAAATGTGAAGTGTGTGTAGAATCTAAATTCCGTAAGAAACTATTCAAATCAGTTTTTAAAGAATCTGAGATTTTAGAACTGATTCATAGTGACTTGAGTGATTTTAAAAATCACATGCCTAGAAATGGAAAAAGGTACTACATAACCTTCATATATGATTTCTCGATATACACTATGGTATACTTACTAAAAAGTAAAGCTAAAGTCTTGGAGTTCTTTATCAAGTATAAGATAAAAGTTGAAAATCAATTAAATAAGAAAATCATGAGAATTAGAACAGATTGGGGAGGTGAATATAATCATTACATTTTAAGGAATTCTGAGAAAAGAATGACATTATACATGAAACCACTGCCCCTTATACACTTGAAGAAAATGGTATAGTAGAATAAAAAAAATAGAACTTTAAAAGAAATGATGAATACAATCTTAAATAGTTCTAGTTTACCCTCAAACATGTTAGGAGAAGTCATTCTTTGTATTTGTCACATGATGAATAAAATACCTTATAAAGTTACAGATAAGATACCCTATGAATTATAAAAGAAATATCTTATTAGCTATAAATATCTTAAAGTGTGGGGGTACTTAGCAAAGGTAGAGTTACCGAAAACTAAGAAAATGAAATTAGGTCTGAAAACAACATACTGTGTGCTATTATAGGATATATAGGAAATAGTGTTATCTACAAATTCTTAGTTTTGAAATGTAAGGATAGCATCTTAGACCCTAACACTATTATTAAGGCAAGAAATGTAGAATTCTTTTAGAATATTTTTTCAATGAATGTTGCATCTAAAGAAACTGAAAATAATGATTCTTCAAGTATTGCCTCAAGTAGTAAGAATATAAAAAGAAAAAACGTAGAAGAAATATAACCAAGGAGGAGCATAAGGGTTAGGAAACAAACTAACGTAAGAAATGGATTCTATACTTTTCTCATTGAGGATGATCCTTTAACCTATACAGAAGCTATCAATTCACCTGATCCGTACTTTTTGAAAGAAACTATAAATGATGGATTAGAATCTATTATGTTTAATAAAACTTGGGAATTAGTAGTCCTGCCACCTAAGAATAAGACAATATGATGCAAATGAATTTTTAGTAAAAAAGTTAAAACCCAATAGTCCATTGACAAGTTTAAAGCTAGATTAGTTGTTAAGGATTTTATACAGAATAAATGAATAGACTACTTTGATACATATTCTCCTATATGTAGGATATCTTCTATTAGATCCCTCATAGCCTTAGCGCGTGCACCACACACAGACACCACACAAAAAAACACACAACATACACACACACAGATATATATATATATATATATATATATATATATATATATATATATATATATATATATATATATATATATATATATATGTATATATACTTCCTGTACATCAAATAGATGTCAAGATAGATTATTTTTTTTTAATACGGATTTATAAGAAAAAATATACATGGATCAACCTGAGAGTCATAAAATTGAAGATCAAAAAAATAAAGTATGTAAATTAATCAAATCCCTATATGATTTAAAACAAGCTCCTAAATAATTGCATGAGAAATTTAACAATGTTTTGAAATCTAATGGCTATAGAATAAATGATGCAAACAGATTCGTATATAATAAATTCACAGGTAATGAATGAATTATTATTTATTTGTATATAGATGACATGCTCATTTTTGGAAGTAGTAGTCTTAAGTTGATTAACTCTACTAAGAAATTTTTGTCATTATAATTTAATATGAAATATCTAGGTGAGGTTAATGTGATTCTTATAATTAAAGTAATTAGAAAAGATGATGATTTTATTCTATCTTAGTCTCATTACATTGAGAAAATATTAAAAGATTTTAATCACTTTGATAGCATACCTATTAGCACTTCTTATGATTATTCAATGCATATAAGGAAAAATACAAGTGAAAGTGTATCACAACTTACATATTCCAAAATCATTGGTAGCCTAATATACCCAATGAATTACACAAGGCCTAATATAGTTTATGCAGTAAATACATTGAGTAGATATACTCATAACCTTAATCATGATCATTGTAATGCTTTATCTAGAATACTAAGGTATCTAAAAGGTACAATCACATAAAGTATACATTATATTGGCTTTCTCAATATATTAGAAGGATATAATGATACTAATTAGATTAATTACAGATTTCAATTAAACAAATTAAATCCACAAGTAGATATGTTTTCATTTTAGGTGGAAGATTTGTCTCTTGAAATTCATCAAACAAACTTGTATTGCTCAGTCTACTATAGAATCCGAGTTCATTACTTTAGAAAATGCTGGGACAGAAGCATAATAGATTAGATATCTATTGGCTGATATACCTTTGTGGCCAAAACTTGTTTTAGCTATATATTTACATTGTGATTGTCAAGTTGTTATTTCAAGAGTAAATAATAAGATCTATAATGGCATAAGTAGGTATATTCAACTATGGCAAAACATATTAGGACATTTACTACATAATAAAATAATAGCCATTAATTTTGTGAGATCATAGAAGAACTTGGTAGATCCTGTAACTAAAGGACTTAATAAACAACTAGTCCTAGATATATTGAAGGAAATGAGGTTGAGTGCAATATTTTGAGCTACCAGTGTTGGTAACTCAACCTATACAAATGGAAATCTTATGCGATAAGTTTCAAATGGGTAAACAACAAAACACTAGGAGACGTATAACACAGCAATAAGAAATTTCCTTTTATGGTGTAAAAAGTGTAAGCATTAATTAGTAAGTCTGAGTCTTGAACTCTTAATGAATTCATATGCCATGTACTTGTTGGTGGTGTATTTAGTTGCTACTACACTTGATGGAATTCACCTATAATAGTGTGAAAGTGAGGCTGCTTCCTATAAGAACTTGTATGAATTCTTTAAAGCATTAGTGAAATTTAAATAAAGTTGCATGGCCAAAAAGCATCAAATTACAGAACCATTTGTATTGGAATAATTGTGTGAGTGACATGTGTAGCCATTTTACATTAATAGGAATCTAGTTTAAGATTGTTTGTTACCTGACTTCAGTCACTACAAGAAAACGTGGCTTTATTGACACAATTTTTACCAGCAGCCATGTATAACTGCCGGTGATAATGAGGACCGCCGGTGGCCGTCCAAAAATTCCCTTGATTTTGGTACGTGGTTGCTAGTAAAATGTTGGTTATTAAAATTTTTTTTTAAAAAAAAGTGCCAAGAGGGATTTTTCATTTCCCTCCTCTTTTGTCTCTCTCTCTCTCTCTCTCTCTCTCTCTCTCTCTCTCTCTCTCTCTCTCTCTCTCTCTCTCTCTTATCTCGTCTCGCACGCTTCTCCAATGGATCTCTTTCATCAAAGGCTTCGATTGGTAGCACAACTGGAGTGGGACCCATCTTCTCCAATGGTTGTCCTGTTGTCCGTGGGGTAGTGATGCTTTGGAGTTGCAATTCCCTACTTTTCGATTTCCTTTTGGCTATTCCAGGTTGTGATGCAGATTCCTGTGGGAAGCAACATGGAGATTAGCGACTCTCTACAATGCACCTCTATCGTGCATTTTTGGGTTGATTCAATCCTTTTGCTAGGGTAGATCCTGTTCTACTGCTAGGTGGGGCTGGTAGTGATTCTCTATTTTTCCATCAAGGTGGCAGCAACTTTCTTTTTGTTCTTTCTATTTCTGTATGTTGTAAGCTACATGATAGGTGAGGCCCGCTGAGTAGTGTAGTGCCCTCCTGAAAATCTTACTTGTAAATCATTTGTTCATATCAACAAAGCTATAGGGGCGCGGCCCATGTAATGCCCTAAAAATCGGGGGTCAAGTAGCAACTCAACTCCTGAGTTCCAAAACATCACTTATGCAACATATATGCTTATGATTCAATGTTGTCTATATTAGTGCATTAATCATGAGTGGGATTATACCATAACATTAATTCATACTCTAGATCAAGTTGTAAAACGCAAGTGGAAGACTGAAAGACATAAATACACGTATATAAGTCAAAAGATCAAGATCGGTCTCCAGAGTATGAATATAACACAAAGTCACCATGTACATGAAATACTACATATAATGTTACAAAAGTCAAAAGTATCAAAATAGTTCAACTATAAATAAAACCCTGTAGCCCCGTCAATCCGAATAGCCTAAGCGAAACTATCGGAGAACTGCATGTAAAAGTACTCGTCCTGATCATCGTAATAATCAGGCTCTGCCTCGGGAGTCATGCCATCATCTGAAATCAAGACAGAGTCTGGTTGGTTTTTAAAACACCGTCCCGTAACGTGGGAGTGAGTGATCAACTCAATGGAACAATAAAGCAAAGGTTAGCATGTTATCAATTCAATCAAGCAGTAATGATAAAGCAGTAAATCACACATTCCTAAGTACTGTTGTTAATGCAAGAATGGTATGGATGTATAATGCATGCCCTCGCCTACGCTCCCTCAGCGACTTCATCTCACATTCGCGCATGACAACACTGCCTCAGTGCTTGACCTACAACCCCTGAACGCACATGTAATGCGGTGCATGTATATGATTACCGAGTTCTTATTAGGTCCTTTTCATATAGCAGGATTGGGAAACTAAGGTACCTCCCTTATTTCATTTTCTAAACAACGATCCATTCTAGGGTCGTCAGTCCTAGTAAATCTCATACAATGTTGCAGTTCCAGGTCGCTGCAAAGGGCTCGTCACCAAATCAGTGCAAGCCTAGTTTATACTCTAGATGTTACTGAAAGGCTAGTCGCCTCTACGCAGACTCAAAGTATACTCGAGGTCACTACAAGGGCTCATCACCAATCAGTGTAGGCAGACAGCTCGAATACAGTGTCCCATACCACCGTATTCGGCTCATGAGTCTGGGTTGCTCACTGGTCACTACGGGGAGGCTCGTCGCCCCAGCGTAGGCCGACAGCTCGACCACGGTGTCCCATACTATCATGTCCGGCTCATGAGTCTTAGCGGATCGAGGTACCAAGGTTAAATGGTATTTCACTGGTGAGTTTGGTACCTTAGGTTCAAGCAGAAGCGTCCATACATGGTGAACATACATCGACACATCGGGTTACTTGACGAGCTCGACTAGCACGAGTGCACATTGCATCGATTGACATGAAGTGCATAAAAACTTCGTGTGGCCTAACCACTGCCGACGATCAACACACGACTCGGGTTTGTCAAACACGTCCTACGTGGCGAATTAATCTTAGCCATGAACTCAAAGCCTATTATCAATTGCCTGACTATTCTGTAGTCCCAAACCCATTCAATCCTTAATTAGTAAGCATGTGGAGTAGTCAAAACAGAATTAACAAAGTAATTCAACATGTTAACAAGCATGTTATAAAGCAGAATGTAAGCTGGAAATACAAACACACATTTCATAAGTAAGCGATTAAATTAAACAACTTGCATAAAGGAAATCATACACATCTCTAAGGTAGTTGAGAATCCTATCTCAACACCTACCCTAAGCAGTATCATCTAATTACTTACTCATACAAGCATTTTCACAAACACTTAGACTACACTTATTTAACATACATAACGTATACTAGACAAAACATGTATTAGGGCGAATTCTTTCGCCGAGTAAGTATTACATATATATATATAGCATGTACACACAGTAATTAATCATGGCAAACACACTTTCATATTTTGTACATAGACGGTATTTTCTATAAATATACAGAATACATTAAACGCCATAATTTGCATACATAACTGAATCGCATAACGAACATCGCATTTTGCATGTGAAATAACACCCAGATCATGAATCTATCAATATCTGACATTGAAAGCTTTGAAAACCTTAACCTATACGTCTATAGTCCGCACCTTATGCCGTAGAAATGAGTAACAGACTCAGTTTAATCACCAAGTCTTTATCAACAGTAAAACGGCAACCTATAGCATGAAATAGGTTAGCTATTTCATCATTTACAGTAGTTGAATCTCTAGAACTGATTAGGGTTAGGATTTCTTACCAGAAAACGGAATCAGAATCACTGGAAAAGCGATACGGTAGTGATGAATAGGCATGGAGAATAGCAGGGATCGATTCCCAGGAATGATTCCAACTTCACTCCCACTTTCTCTCTCTTTACTCTCTTCTCTCTCCTAAGGTTTTCTTAAATTCGGATGGGGTGAATGAGAGAGAGTTTAAGGTCCTTATATAGGCCTAAAACTGATGGAAATGGCCCCAGGGCCAAGGTATACTTAGGTTATGTCCAAAGGGAGTCTATTTCAGCTCAATGGAGCACTTCCGGAGCCCCCCTTTGAGCCAAAGGTCGGACTTAAGCTCACAGACTATGGATCTAGGTTGAGTTAAGTTTTCATTCCAGTCGGGTTTCCAGATCACATGTGGCGGACCAGTTGTAGTTCAACGGTCACCGAAACTCGATCAAGGTCACAAGTACACTGACCTGTGTATGAAATTTCCCCTGATCCGAGAGTGTATTTGGGTCAGATTCTGACGGTCTGAATCCTTATTTCAGGCCTGTAAGTGACAGGTCTCAGATTACTTAAATTAGGTTTAATTTCTAAAGAAATCCACGTTTTCTCACACACTTCACTCCGGGCTCAAGCGATTAGCCACGGGACACTATCTGGATTTAATTTCCGAGATGGTTGTCAAGCCCAGCAAGGCGGTCCTAATTATCTATTTCGTAGTAATCGGACTTTCGACGTGCGGTCCAGATCCGATACGGAGTTTCAATGTGCTCCCGAGAGCAACTGGGTAATGAGATTGGTCATAGATTTCAGGGTAACCTAGCGTCAATAATTCTACAAGTTTTGGGTCTTGCAGATCGTATTTAAAGTGGATCAAATGGATTTTGCAGCTAATATAGTTTAGCACTTAGTTAACTTTGTCTAATTTCTAAAGGATTTGATCCTGAGTGATTTCTGCCGGAGGTGGTACTGGGTCTTTGTATGGAATTTTTCGAGTCGTTACAATCTACCTCCCTTAAAAAAAAATTTCATCCTCGAAATTAGTACCTTTTCGTACTCCTCAAGAATCTGAGGGTAGTTCTTTCTGACTTCGGCTTCAGTTTTCCAAGTAGCTTCTTCCTCAGTATGATGTGTCCACAGTACCTTAACAAGTGGGATGACCTTGTTGCACAACACCTGCTCCTTCCTGTCTAGGATACGCGTCAGATGCAATACACACCTACTCCCATTTGATGATATGGGAAAGACCAGGAACGTACTTCTTTAGCATGGAAACATGAAATACGTTATGCACACTCGCAAGTGGAGTGGGCAAAGCCAGGCGGCATGCCACCACACCCACTCGGTCTAATATCTGGAATGGCCAATGAACCGCGGCGTAAGTTTTCTTCTTACCAAACCGAAGAACTCCCTTCATGGGAGAAATTTAGAGGAATACATGGTCTCCAACTTCGAACTCCAGCGATCACCGCCTCGTATCGGCATAGCTTTTCTGTCTGCTCTGTGCTGTAAGAAGTCGACGCCTGATAGTATCAATCTTCTCTGAGGTCACCTGTACTAACTCTGGGCCAATCAAACTGTGCTCGCCAACCTCTACCTGGCAATGCGGTGCTCGGCAAGGGCGCCCATACAAGGCCTCGTAAGGAGTCATACCAATACTCGCCTAAAAACTGTTATTGTAGGCGAACTCTGCATACGGGAGGCAGTCATCCCAACCGTCCTTGAAGTCTAATACACAAGCCCGCAACATATCCTCCAAAATATGATTCACTCGCTCCGTCTGCCCATCGGTCTGTGGGTGGAACGCGGTACTAAACTTCAACTTCACACCCATCGCTTCCTGAATACGAGTCCAGAAGATAGATGTGAATCGCGTGTCTCTGTCTGACACAATCTCTAAGGAAACTCCATGCAGGCGCACTATCTCCTTAATGTACAATCTGCCCAACTCGTCTGCAGAGTTCGAAACTCTGATCGGAAGGAAATTAGTCGACTTTGTCAAGCGGTCGACGATCACCCAGATGGAATCATGTCCCTTCCTCGTCTCCGGCAGCCCCATATTGAAATTCATAGAGATGAAGTCCCACTTCCATTCAGCTATGGGCATGGGCCGAAGCAGTTCAGGAGGTCGGTGATGTTCAGCCTTGACCTGCTGGCACGTGAGACAACGGGAGACATATTCTGCTATATGAGCCTTCATATTGTCCCACCAATAAGACCTCTTCAGGTCCTAATACATCTTCGTACTACCAGGATGTATCATAAGCTTCGATCTGTGGGCAGCCTCGAGAATCTCCTGCCTCAAGTCATGAATGTTTGGGACGCATAGGCGGCCACGGTATCGTAGGCCCCCATCTATGTCAACTCTCCACTCGGAGTCCTCGTCATTGCTAGCTTGCTTTCGAATCTTAGACAATCGTGCATTGCCCTTCTGGGCCTCGATAATCCTGTCATCCATAAGTGACTGCACCCAAATGTGCGCGACACACACGAATGGCTCCTCCACTGTGAGTTTCTGCTCGAAGTCGCATACGAACTCCACCATGTTTCATTCCTCAACCATCAGCGGAGCCACAAATACTATAGCTTTCTTGCGGCTCAACGCGTCTGCCACAAGGTTGGCCTTGCTAGGATGGTAATTAGAAACCTCGAACTTGAAGTCCTTCAAAGTCTCCATCCATTGGCGTTGCCTCATATTCAAGTCCCGCTGAGTGAATATATAGTGAAGGCTCTTGTGGTCGTAGAAAAGCTCGAACTCCTCTCCGTAGAGGTAATGTCTCCAGAGCTTCAGTGCAAATATAACCGCTGCTAACTCGAGGTCGTGCGTGGGGTAATTCTCTTCGTGTTTCCTCAACTGTCTCGAAGCATAAGTGATCACCTTGTCCCTCTGCATAAGGACACATCCTAAACTAACTCGAGACACGTCAATGTAAATCGTATACTTGACCCATTGCTCTGGTAATACTAGCACAGGAGCGGACATCAGTCTATCCTTCAGCTCCTGAAAAGCTGCTTTCGCCTTCTCATTCCAGGCGAACTTCAGATCCTTCCATGTCAACTGAGACAGCAGTCTGGCTATCTTCGAGAAATCCTGAATGAATCGTCAGTAGTAGCCTGCCAGACCAAGAAAACTTCTCACTTCAGTAACCGAACCAGGCTGCTTCCAGTCCTGAACCACGGCTACCTTAGCAAGGTCCACCGCTATCCCTTCCTTGGACACCACATGTCCCAGGAACTTGACTTCCTCTTTTCAGAAATCGCACTTCTTGTACTGTGCGAACAATTGGTTCTTCTTCAGCATATCTAAGATGGCTTGTAGGTGTTCCTCGTGCTCTTACCGACTCGCAGAGTATATCAAGATGTCGTCGATAAACACGATGACGAATCGGTATAGAAATGGCTGAAATACCCGGTTCATCAAATCCATGAACACGGCCAGTGCGTTCGTAAGACCGAATGACATCACAAAGAACTTGTAATGCCCAAAACTGGTCCTGAAGGCCGTCTTCTGCACGTCCTCATCCCTGATGCGCAACTGATGATACCTTGACTGTATATCAATCTTCGAGAAGTATCGCGCCCCTTTCAACTGATTAAAAGATCATCTATCCTGGGCAAAGGATACTTGTTCTTCACGGTCAATTGGTTCAACCTGCGGTAATCAATGCATAATCGTAGCAACCCATCTTTCTTCTTGACAAACAACACAGGTGCTCCCCAAGGAGACACACTGGGTCATATGAAGCCCTTCTCTACCAACTCATCAATCTATTTCCTCAGTTCCTCCATCTCACATGGAGGCATCCGATACATAGGTAATGAAATGGGGGTCGCACCATTATCTTGCAAGCAGTACAGGATAGTCTTCAAAATATGAGTCACTTTCTTGAACTTGTGTTTCACAAGGTCTCGAAGATCCATAATATCCTGTCGTAGGACCGCCTGACCCTGTCGTAGGGCAGCATGATCCTCCTCAAGTCGAGCTATACGAGCATCCCTAGTAGCTCATTCGGTGTCCTGCTCCGGTGGTGTAGGAGGGGAGCTCTCCTCCATATCCTGGGCCTCCTCTTCTTCCTCGCTCTCTTCCTCTTCTATTTCAACTCCGCCTTCATCCTCACTCTGTTCCTCTTCACTCTCGGTCTCGTCCTCACTTTCCTCAAGTCGGGCTTGTCGTTGTCATGGCCCGATTTCCATTTGGTTGAGAGTGGTTTCATTGATGAAGTGTTGCGGCACTGGAAGTTCTACGCCAAGACTATAGCCGAACTCGCGTGCAATCTTGCATATAAGTCAGCCGAAGAGGAGCGAATCAATCCTTCTGTTTGAGCGTGCGATCAGAATGATCTGTCGCAAAACGTATGTAGGCACGTACAACTTCTTACCCAGCCCCGCTTGGTATAGAAAATCTACCATCAAGCACGTACACTCACTGCTATTGCTCCACATAGGGTAGACTTAAACGTGCAGATATGGTAGAGTAGGCGGAAATCATCCTTCATGTTTGATGCCAAGAGGCTATTGTTCGGCTGCCATTGAACCGGTCGACCACAAAGGAAATGAGTACGGCGATCCCTTTCACATGCACTCTTCAGATTCGTCTCGCTCGCATGAACTTGGCCAAGATGTATCCTCATGAGTCGAGCTATCAAGCCAGCGTCAATTATGGCCTCCGGACCTCGTCCCGAGGGAATCTTGAACTGCAAGGGATCTAGCGTCGGCTCTTCAATGTGGGCATAAAATGCACGGACAGTACCCGCATTCGCACGATATGTTCCCTCGAACACAGGGCCCCAACTGGCCTCATCCAGGCGCTCCAACAATAGATACTCTCCAAAGAGCCGCCCATCCACTTGAGCTTCAAAAAGGACCCTGTAGCCCTCATATCTTCTATGGGACAACTCTGCTAATAAAGCTCATGGGAGAGGAGCTTGGAGATCGAGGTCCCATTTAGTGCGCACCTCGCGGTCAACGATCGTTCTTGCGGTGGCGCCGCCTCGCGGTCTTCTCGAACAAGTAGGGCGGCTAGGCCAGGCTTCATCCGCAGCACCCCTTCTCCTTCCCACGAGAGAAAGAATGGTGGAAAATGAGAAAATGGCCGCAATAGCTTCAAAGAGAGTCACAGAGAAAGTGAAGAAAAGGGAAGAAAGGGATGGAGTCGTTAGGTCTCCACGAATTTGAGCCTCCAAGGTGCATGTAAAGGCTCAAATGGAAGGGAATGAAGAAAGAGGGTGGGTAGTTGGGGTACACGAATTTGAGCCTCAAATGGGGGATTCAAGAGCTCAAATCGGAGAGAATGGAGAGGGTAGGCAGCTGTGGTAGAAATATTTTGAAGGTGTGGTGAAGGTGGTGCATGAAAACGAAAAAGGAAGAGGTTGGAGGGCGATTTTTGTGCAAAATCGAAAGTTTAAGAGAGAAAGGAAAGCTTGGGAGGGTGATTCGTGAAGGAGGGGTGTGTTTGGGAGGGTTTAAATCAAAAAACCCAGGATCAGTGGGCCATACAACACCCCACATACGATCGGCCCGCCGGCCTGGCCCGTTAGCCGGCGAGGCCTCGCCGAACCAGCGAGCCGCTCACCGGTCTCTGGACTGTTCGGCGAGGGCTCTGTTGAGGGTCAAATATTGCATATCAGACCCATTTATCACCTGGATTTATGAGCATGACTCTGTTTAACGGCTTGGTTTAACTGTGTATGTGATACAAGGTGAAATTATGAATGTAGACTGAAGAAGGGTACTAAAAGCGTGGATTTAACGCTCTGAAGACACCAAGGCAAGGGACAGACCCCAGGGGACCAAGATCGACGGATTTACACGCCATTGATCCGTGAAATTAGAGAAATTGAAGTTCAAGAGGCCTGAAAGTTAGCCAGAATGCAAGATTACAGAGTTCCCACCATCTGATTGGTTCAAAACTTTATCCAGGGTCCTAGGACGCTAAATTAACCGCACACGTCAAAATTCACCCGTTGAATCCTTGTGGAAGCAGTCCAACAGACATATCAGCCCATAAACCGTTGATTTCAGGCCCACTTGATATCTGGATATGCTTCGATTTTGGGTTCAACCCCTTAAGTGGGGAGACAAAATGAATGGATGGGTTGGATTGCTCATAAACATATCAGAGGACCCCACCTGAGTTGGGTGTGCCCAATGTACAAGTGCAGTAGCTGCACACGGTTACGCAGAGACGGTCAAACTATCTCTTGACCAAGTCAAGTCGAAAACGGCAATAGCCGTTCTCTGTTGCTGCGAATAGAGCCACCGATTCGTTGCAGTGGGCCACCATCTTGATTCGAAGTCCCGATTCGGACCGTCCATTGAATTCTCACAAGCCTTATTACAAAGGCCTAGGTGACAAAACTCCAAAGAACAGCGATAATGGGCTTCCAGCCGCTCACACACAGGACGGATGGCAGCAAGAAAAATCCAGTAGACGGCACCAGAACCCATCCAAAACCGATCATACCCGACCGAAATTTCGAGGGGAATCCGGTGGACGGTTCGAATTTCTCAAAAGACAAGGGAAGTGGGCCCCACCGAGAGTCCAGCACCGACCGTCTGCGGATTCTGTTTACGCAGTCTGTGCACGCTCGTCCAATCCGGGCCATTCTGCAAGCATGGCGAGGATCGTTCCAAGCATCTGGACCGTCCAAATTACACCCATGGGACGACCGACCACTTCCAAGATGATTGTCCCGATCAGATTTCGAAAAGGGGTCCCAGTTTTTAGTTTCTGTTGGTTGCTGCGCAAGGAAGTCACGGTATTTCTCCACCGACTCCAGCTGTTTTCGCACATCTCTTGTGCAGAAATTCTCACCAACTCCGGGGATTATAGGGACCACTAATTTTCACAGTTATAAAGGGAGAGAAGGAGAGAGAGAGAAGGAGAGGCTTCTTCAATCGACAGCTGGAGGCTGGACGTGAGGAGAGAGAGAGACAGAGAGAAAAAGAGAATTTGGTTTTTTTGATTTTTTTTGTTGTTTTATTTATTTTATTTTGAGAGACCCAGCCAATCATGGTTGGCTAAACCTCTTAGCTATGGCTAAGAGGTGAAGCTTGTGGCGTGATGGGAGCTTCTACGGGTTTGATTTAAACTGAACTGATTGACTCTAGTTTGATTTAAGAAATTCTTTTAGTCATTAATGGTTTGTTGTGATTTAAATTACAATAGATTTGTGATGGCTTGAATAATTTCTTTCCTTTTATTTTGATGTTTGGAAACCCTATTGTTCGCCATCGTCTCATGGACATGGTTGGATGACTGAATCCTTCCTAACACTCATACATCTTTTGATTGGTAATGGATTGGTCTAAGTTCTGTTGTTTACCTTGTCTCTTAGGCATGGATTTGTGATGGAATCATACCTAATTCTTATATCTTTCATCTCTTTGAAAACTAGATCAAAAGGAGATTCATATTGATTTTCAGGTTATATCTTCCAACTAGATGAAGATGGGACTCTAAGTCCAGTTGCGTTCATGAATCGATCGTAGATCTTCCTGATCTCTACAAGTGGATCCTCTGAATCCCTAGTTTCCTTCTCTCTGAATTCTTTAAGTTTAGATTAATATTTCACCATTATTCCTCAAATCACAATTGGTTTAGATTTCATCTTAGCCTAGTTCTAGAGCTGGTTACTTTCAGATTACGTACAGGTTTCAATCCCTGTGGATTCGACTCGGTCTTACCTAGTTTATTACTACATCACAAACCTGCACTTGGGGAGTGAACAGGCTCGCCCATGGGGCGAGGTCCTCCCCTCCCCCTTGGTCCAAAAACATGTGGGGCCCACCTTGGGTCCCACCAATTAGATCGTTTTGGCCCCCCGACTCCGATTCGAGTCATTTCGGGGCCTTTCGGATAGTTTCTGATGAATACTCTCGTTTACCGACTGTTGATGGCTGGGATGGGGTAATTTGTGATCTAGACCAGTCGTTTGACAGTCTAAGAGTGATTCGGGGTCGCCTCATGCGATCACGGTGGTGTACGAACTCTATCTTGGTGATCGTTTTCGATGAACTTCGCCAATTGGCGAAACCGAGACTCCTACGGCTGTTTCTACATTTTCTCGCACCCACCTAAGTTGAATTTGCGTCAACGTAAGGTGTGTGACCATAACACAGGTCCAGTTTAATCCAAATCATACTCTGATACCAACATGTAACGCCCTGAAAATTGGGGGTCGAGTAGCAACTCAACTCCCGAGTTCCAAAACATCACTTATGCAACATATATACTTATGATTCAATGTTGTCTGTATTAGTGCATTAATCATGAGTGGGATTATACCATAACAGTAATTCATACACCAGATCAAGTTGTAAAATGCAAGCGGAAGACTGAAAGACATAAATACACGTATATAAGTCAAAAGATCACGATCGGTCTCTAGAGTATACATATAACACTGAGTCACCGTGTACATGAAAGACTACATGTAATGTTACAAAAGTCAAAAGTATAAAAGTGGTTCAACTATAAATAAAACCCTGTAACCCTGTCAATCTGGATAGCCAAAGCGAAGCTATCGGAGAACTGCATGTAAGAGTACTCGCCCTGATCATCGTAATAATCAGGCTCCGCCTCGGGAGTCACGCCATCATCTGAAATCAAGACAGAGTCTGGTTGGTGTTTAAAACACTGTCCTATAACGTGGGAGTGAGTGATCAACTCAGTGGAACAAAAAAGCAAAGGTTAACATGTTATCAATTCAATCAAGGAATAATGATAAAGCAGTAAATCACACATTCCTAAGTACTGTTGTTAATGCAAGAATGGTATAGATGTATGATGCATGCCCTCGCTTATGCTCCCTCAGCGACTTCATCTCACGTTCGCGCATGACAACACTGCCTCAGTGCTTGACCTACAACCCCTGAACGCACGCATAATGTGGTGCATGCATATAATTACCAAGTTCTTATTAGTCCTTTTCATATAGTAGGATTAGGAAACTAAGGTACCTCCCTTATTTCATTTCTCAAACAATGATCCATTATAGGGTCGTCAGTCCTTGTAAATCTCCTACGATGTTGCAGTTCTAGGTCACTGCAAAGGGCTCGTCACCAAATCAGTGCAGGCCTCATTTATACTCTAGATGCTACCGAAAGGCTTGTCGCCTCTACGCAAACTCAAAGTATACTCGAGGTCACTACAAGAGCTCGTCACCAATCAGTGTAGGCCGACAACTCGAATACAGTGTCCCATACCACCGTATTCAGCTCACGAGTCTGGGTTACTCACTGGTCACTACGGGGAGGCTCGTCGCCCCAGCGTAGGCCAACATCTCGACCACAGCCTCCCATACCACCATGTCCGGCTCATGAGTCTTAGCGGATCGAGGTACCAAGGTTAAACGGGATTTCATTGGTGAGTTTGGTACCTTAGGTTCAAGCAGAAGTGTCCATACATGGTGAACATACATCGACACATTGGGTTACTTGACGAGCTCGACTAGCAGGAGCGCACATTGCATCAATCGACATGAAGTGCATAAGCACTTCGTGTGGCCTAACCACTGCCGACGATCAACACACGACTCGGGTTTGTCAAACACGTCCTACGTGGCGAATTAATCTCAACCATGAACTCAAAGCCTATTATCAATTGCCTGACTATTCTGTAGTACCAAACCCATTCAATCCTTAATTAGTAAGCATGTAGAGTAGTCAAAACAGAATTAACAAAGTAATTCAACATGTTAACAAGCATGTAATTATAAAGCAGAATGTAAGCTGGAAATACAAACACACATTTCATAAATAAGCGATTAAATTAAACAACTTGCATGAAGGAAATCATACACATCTCTAAGGTAGTTGAGAATCCTATCTTAACACTTACCCTAAGCACTATCATCTAAATACTTACTCATACAAGCATTTTCACAAACACTTAGACTACACTTATTTAACATACATAACGTATATTAGCCAAAACATGTATTAGGGTGAATTCTTTCGCCGAGTAAGTATTACACATATATAGCATGTACACACAGTAATTAATCATGGCAAACACACTTTCATATTTTGTACGTATACAGTATTTTTACAAATATACAGAATACACTAAACGCCATAATTTGCATACGTAACTGAATCGCAAAACGAACATCGCATTTTGCATGTGAAATAACACTCAGATCATAAATCTATCATTATCTGACATTGAAAGCTTTGAAAACCTTAACCTATACGTCTGTAGTCCGCACCTTATGCCGTAAAAATGAGTAACAGACTCAGTTTAATCACCAAGTCTTTATCAACGGTAAAACGGCAACCTATGGCAAGAAATAGGTTAGCTATTTCATCACTTACAGTAGTTGAATCTCTAGAACTGATTAGGGTTAGGATTTCTTACCCAAAAATGGAATCAGAATCGCTGGAAAAGCGATACGGTAGTGATGGATAGGCATAGAGAATAGCAGAGATCGATTCCCAGGAATGATTCCAACTTCACTCTCACTTTCTCTCTTTACTCTCTTCTCTCTCCTAGGGTTTTCTCAAATTCGGATGAGGTAAATGAGAGAGGGTTTAAGGTCCTTATATAGGCCTAAAACTGATGGAAATGTCCCATGTTCACTCCCCAAGTATAGGGTTATGATGTAGTAATAAACTCAGTAAGACCGAGGTCGAATCCACAGGGATTGAAACCTGTACGTTATCTGAAAATAACCAGATCTAGAACTAGGCTAAGATGAAATCTAAATCAAGTGTGATTTGAAGAATAATGGTGAAATAATTATCTAAAAGTTAAGAAATTCAGAGAAGGGGAACTAGGGATTCAGAGGATCCACTTGTAGAGATCAGGGAAATCTACGCCTGCTTCATGAATCATGGAAAATTGAACTTACTTGATATAATTTTCAAGAGATGAAAGGTATAAGAATTAGGTATGATTCCATCACAAATCCATGCCAAGAGACAAGGTAAACAACAGAACTTAGACCACTCCATAACCAATCAAAAGATGTATGAGTGTTAGGAAGGATTCCGTCATCCAACCATGCCCAGGAGGCGATGGTGAACAATAGGGCTTCCTAACCGCATAATCAGAATAAAGAAAAGGAAATACTCAAGCCATCGCAGATCTACTATAAATCAGTCACAATAAACCATAAAACAACTAGAACATTCCTTAATATCAAACCAAAATCAACTCAGTTCAAGACATGAATCAAACCAGTTATAAACAACTCGTCACACGGGAAGCTTCACCTCTTGGCCCTAGTCAAGAGATTCAGCCGATCATGGTCATGATCGGCTGATTCCAAATAAACAAAAAGAAAAAGAAAAAGAAAAAGAGAAAAGAAAACTCTCAAAAACTCTCTCTCACGTTCCAACCAGTCTCTTTCTCTCTCCCTGCCCGTGAATCAGATCTTTCTTTATATAGATGGCAGGTCAGTCGGACGGTGGTTTTCTGCACAAAGAACGTAGCATACAGCTAGAGTTTACGCACTCCTCAAAATAGAAACCGGACGTGCGTAGAGTTTCCGCACCGAAAAATCGGGCCTGCACTCCTTCTTTCCTCACTTTCCGTCAAAAATAAAAACGTCCCGTGGGGTTTTCTTGGATCTGCTACACGTTGAACGGTTCGGATTATCAATCTGAACGTGATTTGGATCACACAACCGGCCCACCGCGGCCGGTTTTGTCGGACGCGCGAATAGAGCCTTAGCGAGTTGCGCTAACGTGTTCGGTGGGCCCCATACTGATGTTTTCGGAGGAATCCACTCCGTTCATTGGATTGAGGGTAAGATTTCGGTCAGGAATGCACCGTTTTCTCCTTCTTTTGATGGGGCCCACACTGAAGACAGGGTGTCCGTTTCACGGACGTTGTTTAAAAAAAGAAAACGGAAATTTCCGTTTTCATCGGTCGCTGCGGGTTGACTGATTTTGGTGGATCAATGTACCGCGAGTGCACAAGTAGTCATGCACACCCATCTCAGATGGGGTCCACGTACGATGGTTCTGAGCAATCTTCTCCGTCCATCCATTCTGTCATATCATTTAACCCGTCGAGACAAATTTTGAAGCATATCCAGATAGCATGTGGGCCCCGCTTAGTTAATTAAGGGGCTGATCTGTCTGTTAGTCCACTTCCACAGGTGTTCAATGGGTGAAAATTGACGTGTACGGTTAATTCATGGTCCTCAGGTCATGTATGAAGTTTCGAGTCTATCAGATGGTGGGAACCCTGTGATCTTACATTCTGGTTGGTTTTCGGGCCCATTAAATGCGAACGGCTTGATTTCCTCTGATCTCTGGCGTGCAAATCCATCAATTTTGGTCCCCTGGAGTCCGTCCCTTGTCTTGGTGATTCATGAGCATTAAATCCATGCTTTTAGCCACCTATTTCAATCTTGGCTCGTAAACTCACCCTGCAGTACAAACACGTTTAAAATAGGGCGTTAAACAGTATCATGTTCGTAAATCCAGCTAATAAGTGGGGTCTAATATGCAATATTTGACCCTCAACACAACCCCCAACCAGCATTTTGCTAGTCCCGAGCAAAGTATGCGAAAAATAAATTGAGAAGTATAAGATGATTATGAATTCGAGTGATTCTTGAAAAAAATAATTCAGATACGAGAATTCTAAGATTCATGAATATTGGGCAGTATTTTCACCTGGGACTCGAGCACATGGTAAATTTCATAGTCAGGCTCAGAGTATTAATCCATTAATTAGAAAAATTCTGAACATTAAGTACCATGAGTGTATAGTGTAATCTCGTCTTATCATCATTAAAATTCACTTCTTTATTTCAGGATAACATTGGTAAGCAACAAGATAATTCATGATAACCAAAACTTAAACCAACTTGCCTCAGAGATTTTTTTTTTTTTTTTTCATTCTTCCAGTCTTTTGATTTTTCCATTCAAGGTAATGTCAATGAGATGGATTAAATCCTTACCTATAGGGGAGCAAACCTATGGTGAAGACCGTATATCCAAACCTTTTTCACATATTATCAACCATGAGGAATCAAATCTCACTTATAGGGAGCAAACCTATGGTGAAGTTTGTTCACCCAACCCTTTCCGCAAGCATCTATTTTTGTAGCTGGGTATTTCTTTTCTTTCATTCTTCTTATCGAACATGGTGGACAAATTCTCCAGGTTGGTTCCTTTCATGCTTACTGCTTACCAAGTCAACCCTTCAATCTCAAACTAAACCCTTAATGTGAAAACGAGATGTGACATGTGAAATCATGACTCAATCAATGTTTAAAACTTCTAATCATGGATTAACAATTCAACCTTAACCGTGAAATCTAACAGACACTGAATCCAAGAGTCATAAATTACCAACATCACATATCTTGAAATTCTAGTGCTCTACATGACCTGTCAAGATCACTTCGAATGTACAAGAAGTCCAGAAAAATTTTTAAAAATTTTCACAATTTTTTTTTTTTTTGCTCAAGACTAAGAAAACACTGATTAGGTTACTTAATCTCCCACCCCCAACCTAAAATCTACATTATCCTCAATGTAAAAGATATAAACATGCAATGCACATGGGACAACGACTGTAAAGAAAGAAGTGATGGGAAGATAGTACCTAGATAACGAATCGAGAAACTTTTCAAAAATATCAGCGAGAGAGTAAGTTAGCGCAAGAGAGAAAGTAAAACAAAAGTAAAAAAATAAAGTCCTACCTATACCACTTTCGCAGGTGCTCTCGATTACATTTAGCGTATGCAACAAGCCTTTAAACCCCTAGGTTGCCCCTAGTGGACGAGTTGTAGTCTCGTGAGGGTTTGCAGTAATGTTACCCACAAACATTGAACTAAGAAAATGAAATAAATTGAAAAGCTGGGTTGCCTCCCATGAGCGCTAAGTTTAACGTTTTCAGCCAAACTAAAGAAACTATCCTAATCCTATGAAAGCATGGGAAAGACTACTCAGTAATGCCACAAGGTTCCTCTTCCGGCCAATATCTAGATAAATTTCTTAGTAGGTTTTTCAACAGGATCATCCAAAAGCCCTTTTTGCAATAGGCTTTGATGCCCTGGAGTATGAATGGTCAGAGAAACTTATGTACCTCAACAAAAATTTGTCGTTGATTCGCCTGAGGTATCCAAAGTATATATGATTCACCTGTGTCAGAAAAAGTCTCAAAGTTAGTATCCCATGGTAAATCAGAGACTACAGGTAGATAAAATTCAAAAAAAATTTCGAGTAGTAATGTAGTCTCAATGCATTCCGAAGTTCCAGGCTTCGGTTCAATTTTCAGCTCCTCTTCCTTTAGTGGTAAACATTCAGGGTCTGTGGAAGGAAGGGCTTCAGAGTGAGGGTTCTCTCGGTCAGCGATGACTACCGAAATGTTGTCTTGCAAGGCATCCACTTTTTCTTTGACATGAGATCATTTGAATCTACAAAGTGTGCCAAGCAATCATCCAAAAAGTTGGAAAGTTCAGCTAAGCGTGACTTATTTTCCACGTTGGAGCTCGTGATGATCTGTCTAAGGAATCCATCATCCTTGAAAGTGGATGGAGGTACGCTCTCTTGTTCCAGTCCTGCACAGACAGATTGAAAATCAATAGGGGAAGCAGCGATGTGGTCACTCTATTCATTGAAACTACTCAATCGAGGCGTTGATTTGTAAAAATTTGACAGTTCAGATGGTGACCTCAACTGGGTGGTTTCAATTTCAGGAGTTATATTAAGTGGCCCGTCCATCTCCCGCAACATATCATCATTTAATTCAGGGGAGTGGTCTAAACATGCATCACAAGGGTTGGAAGGGTCAGTTGAAATTGGTTCATTCTCCACATTCAAATCAGTCATGTCAGACAGGTGGAGTAGATCATTATGGTTGACAACTTCCTGAACTTCTTGATCATTGGCAGGGGCTACACTTGAGATTGAATCCCAATACTCATCATCGTCAAGTTCCGTGCAGTGTGCACTTGGGATGGGATCACATTCCTCACATTCTATTTCTAGATTAGGTTGAGGTTCGAATAAACTAACCTCTACCTCATCAGTGTAATCATGTGTGTCATGTGAGTGAAGTGTGTCACTATCATTATATTTGAAAGACAACCACGTCTCTTAATCATTCCTTTAGACAGTCATCGAGATCGACTCATTGGGAATCGAACCATCTGCTCATTAATGGAATCCAATTCTTCATTCATAATTTCAGTTTCTGCCACAAACGAATTTGATAACCTTCTTCACATTGTGCTTCTAGATTGAGATGAGACTGGGATAACCTAGCCTCTTCCTTCTCCATAAGATGTGACTGAATGATTGGAATTGAGGATTTGAGCAATTCGCATGATTGTATGACAAGTTGATTGAATTGCTCTTGTGCTTTCATGAGCTTCTGAAGTGAGTCCTCTTGGATTGTTTCTGATTGGGTTTCAAAGGTAGATGACCCAAGAGAATTATCACTATGATATATAGCTGGTTCAGCTTCCCGACATTGATGTTTCCATTGGTTATAGTCATACGGATCATAAGTGAGAGAATCTGATGGTTGGTAATACTTATTATCACTCATAATATAATCACGCATTGTTTTCTTTTTCTCAGATGGGTGATAATAATCCTCACTCCCATAGTTATGATAACCCCAACACTCACGTACTGGTGCAATTGTTCTCCCGTATATAATCGCGTAAGGACTTCTTAACCAATGGAGTGTTATGCTCAGGTCGGTTCTCGATGATTGGTTCAGGAAAAATCTGAGACATAGGTTGATGTTTATCATAATCATCATACATCCCTTCGCATTGTTTCGCATGCTCAAAAGCTATCTCAGCATATTGACGTTCCCATTCATGCATGTACATGGTGAAACCCTCAATCTGAATCTAATCTTAAGAAAAATAAAAGAAAAGATCATATAGCAGTATGGAAAGTAAGAGGAAGAGAAGTTAGAAGGAAAGTACCAAATGAGAAGTTCCTATGTTAAAATCCTGCAAAAGAAAACAAAAGAGATTAGCTTTAAAAATAGAAAGTCTAAAGTTAGAACATTCCTACAAAATAGAAAATTAGTTTCTAAAAAGGAAAGTTCCCTAAACCTAGAAGCTAAGTTAGTTTCTAAAAAGGAAAGTTCCCTAAATTTTGAAAGTTTCTTAAAATAGAAAATTTAAACCTAAAAATAAAAATTTTTCTAAAAATAAATTAATTCCTAAAAAGGAAAGTTTCTAAAATTAGAAAGAGTCTCTAAAAAGGAAATAACTAACATAGATTCTAAAAACAAAAGAGGAAAGTTCTAAAAACAAATTAGTTCCAAAAAATAAAATAAAATAAATTCTAAAAAAAATAATTAGGAAAGTTCTAAGCCTAAAGTTAGAAAGTTCTAAATTAGAAATCCTAATCCTAAAATGGAAAGTAATGTTAGTTTCTAAAAAGGAAAGAAAAAAAAAATTCTAAAATAAATAAAAGCCTAGAAATAGAAAATTTCTAAAAATAAAATCCTAATTCTAAAAGTAGAAAAAGTAGAGAAAGTAGAAAGAAATTACCAATTTGGGAGTTTATCTCAGAATCCTACAAAATGAGAAGATTGGTTAGTTTCTAAAAATAGAAAAAAAAATAAAAATAAAAATTCTAACTAAAAAAAATAAAATAAAAATCCTAAACTTAAACTAATCCTAAAACTAGTTAATCTCAGAAAGCGTAACCGTCAATCCCCGGCAACGGCGCCAAAAACTTGTTCACTCCCCAAGTATAGGGTTGTGATGTAGTAATAAACTCAGTAAGACCGAGGTCGAATCCACAGGGATTGAAACCTGTACGTTATCTGAAAATAACCAGATCTAGAACTAGGCTAAGATGAAATCTAAATCAAGTGTGATTTGAAGAATAATGGTGAAATAATTATCTAAAACTTAAGAAATTCAAAGAAGGGAAACTAGGGATTCAGAGGATCCACTTGTAGATATCAGGGAAATCTACGCCTGCTTCATGAATCATGGAAAATTGAACTTACTTGATATAGTTTTCAAGAGATGAAAGGTATAAGAATTAGGTATGATTCCATCACAAATCCATGCCTAAGAGACAAGGTAAACAACAGAACTTAGACCACTCCATAACCAATCAAAAGATGTATGAGTGTTAGGAAGGATTCCGTCATCCAACCATGCCCAGGAGGCGATGGTGAACAATAGGGCTTCCTAACCGCATAATCAGAATAAAGAAAAGGAAATACTCAAGCCATCGCAGATCTATTGTAATATCAGTCACAATAAACCATAAACAACTAGAACATTCCTTAATATCAAACCAAAATCAACTCAGTTCAGGACATGAATCAAACCAGTTATAAACAACTCGTCACACGACAAGCTTCACCTCTTGGCCCTAGTCAAGAGATTCAGCCGATCATGGTCATGATCGGCTGATTCCAAAATAAACAAAAAGAAAAGAAAAAGAAAAAGAAAAAGAAAAAGAAAACTCTCAAAAACTCTCTCTCATGTTCCAACCAGTCTCTTTCTCTCCTCCCTGCCCGTGAATCAGATCTTTCTTTATATAGATGGCAGGTCGGTCGGACGGTTTTTCCGCACAAAGAACGTAGCATACAGCTGGAGTTTACGCACTCCTCAAAATAGAAACCGGACGTGCGTAGAGTTTTCGCACCAAAAATCGGGCCTGCACTCCCTTCTTTCCTCACTTTCCGTCAAAAAAAAAACGTCCCGTGGGTTTTCTTGGATCTGGTACACGTTGAACGGTTCGGATTATCAATCCGAACGTGATTTGGATCACACAACCGGCCCACCGCGGCCGGTTTTGTCGGACGCGCGACAGAGCCTTAGCGAGTTGCGCTGACGTGTTCGGTGGGCCCCATACTGATGTTTTCGGAGGAATCCACTCCGTTCATTAGATTGAGGGTAAGATTTCGGTCAGGAATGCACCGTTTTCTCCTTCTTTTGATGGGGCCCACACTGAAGACAGGGTGTCCGTTTCACGGACGTTGTTTAAAAAAAGAAAACGGAAATTTCCGTTTTCGTCGGTCGCTGCGGGTTGACTGATTTTGGTGGATCGGTGTACCGCGAGTGCACAAGTAGTCATGCACACCCATCTCAGATGGGGTCCACGTACGATGGTTCTGAGCAATCTTCTCCGTCCATCCATTCTGTCATATCATTTAACCCGTCGAGACAAATTTTGAAGCGTATCCAGATAGCATGTGGGCCCCGCTTAGTTAATTAAGGGGCTGATCTGTCTGTTAGCCCACTTCCACAGGTGTTCAATGGGTGAAAATTGACGTGTACGGTTAATTCATGGTCCTCAGGTCATGTATGAAGTTTCGAGTCTATCAGATGGTGAGAACCCTGTGATCTTGCATTCTGGTTGGTTTTCGGGCCCATTAAATGCGAACGGCTTGATTTCCTCTGATCTCTGGCGTGCAAATCCATCAATTTTGGTCCCCTGGAGTCCGTCCCTTGTCTTAGTGATTCATGAGCATTAAATCCATGCTTTTAGCCACCTATTTCAATCTTGGCTCGTAAACTCACCCTGCAGTACAAACACGTTTAAAATAGGGCGTTAAACAGTATCATGTTCGTAAATCCAGCTAATAAGTGGGGTCTAATATGCAATATTTGACCCTCAACAGCCCCAGGGCCAAGGTATACTTAGGTTATGTTCAAAGGGAGTCTATTTCAGCTCAATGGAGCACTTTCGGAATCCCCCTTGAGCCAAAGGTTGGACTTAAGCTCACAGACTATGGATCTAGGTCGAGTTAAGTTTTCATTCCAGTCGCGTTTCCAGATCACACATGGCGGACCAGTTTTAGTTCAACGGTCACTGAAACTCGATCAGGGTCACAAGTACACTGACTTGTGTATGAAATTTCTCCTGATCCGAGGGTGTATTTGGGTTAAATTCTGACAGTCTGAATCCTTATTTCAGGCCCGCAAGTGATAGGTCTTAGATTACTTAAATTAGGTTTAATTTCTAAAGAAATCCACGTTTTCTCATACACTTCACTCCGGGCTCAAGCGAATAGCCGCGGGACACTATTTAGATTTGATTTCCAAGATGGTTGTCAAGCCCAGCAAGGCGGTCCTAATTATCTAATTTCATAGTAATCGGACTTTCGACGTGTGGTCCAGATCCGATACGGAGTTTCAATGTGCTCCCGAGAGCAACTGGGTAATGAGATTGGTCCTACATTTCAGGGCAACCTAGCGTTAATGATTCTATAAGTTTTAAGTCTTGCAAATCGTATTTAAAGTGGATCAAGCAGATTTCGCAGCTAATCTAGTTTAGCACTTAGTTAACTTTGTCTAATTTCTAAAGGATTTGATCCTGAGTGATTTCTACCTGAGGTGGTACTCGGGTCTTCGTATAGAATTTTTCGAGTCGTTACAGCCCCTCTTTCCAAAAAGAAAAAAAAAAAAAAAAAGATTGAGGCCTTCTAGCTCGTTCTCTTCGAAGCAGTCATTTCATCGATCTCTCTCCAACAATACTCAAGAGAATAGAAGAAATCAGAGGAGGCACTCGAAGGTACTCTCTTTCTCTCTCATTTCCTCTTTTGATCGCTAGAAATTGGACAGCAGTGGTTGGCAACGGCAGCCATATCTGCCACTGTCCATGGCCCCCTACATGTTTGAAGATATGCTTCAACCAATATTCTCGATTGTGTTATCTTAAAGGGCTGGGACTCAAACTGACT
The DNA here is from genome assembly GCA_021015155.1 of Magnolia officinalis. Lineage (NCBI taxonomy): Eukaryota > Viridiplantae > Streptophyta > Magnoliopsida > Magnoliales > Magnoliaceae > Magnolia > Magnolia officinalis. The sequence continues at coordinate 47,222,985 of JAJHSJ010000018.1, read as the reverse complement.
GGCCTTTATTGAGTGAGCCAGGACTCACCTGAACCAGGGGTGAATTGTCTACTTGGCTCATCGTTCCAAACTGAATCAGATCCCACTGAGTCTTTTTGATGAGTCGCATAACCCGTCCGAGTCTTAAAACCATGGGTTGACCAGAGTCTTCAACTATCCTTTTTTTAAAATTTAAAAAAAAAAAAAAAAAAAGCCTTAAGTACTTGTATCACACGCACTCACATCTTTACACAGTATTGGAGTGGCATAAGAATCTTGTGTTGCAGTTGTTTCTATCTGTAGCTGTACTTCATCATTGGGTAGTTGATGGTTTCTGTCTAGGCTTTTGATGCTTTTTTTTACCTTTCCTTGCCCAAAATCATGATGGTTCAGTTATTAGGTGGTCTAGGATTTATGGTACAAATGGCCAGTCAAGATAACTTCATCATGCTTTTGTTAGCTGCCCATTTGTTTCTGACATTGTGGTCCACATGATAAGTATAGCAAGCTTCGTTTTTGGGACATGGCATCTACATTGCAGGAGCCACCGGATAGATGGCTTGGATCTTATATCCATATTTTATTTTGGCAAATGCAGTGTGCAGATGGGCTACCTTAATCCAACCACCTTATGGAAAAAAGAAAGACCTCATTGTTAGTTAGCTAAAAGTATTAGAAAAGGGATTTTTTTTTTTTTTTTTTGTCTGATTTGATAGTGGAGTTAACAAATACTGGGATGATTGAGGATGTTAAGATCAGTGAATGACGTGTCCCCACATAATCTCTAAATTCTGCAAGTCTAATTCATTGCTTATGTGTACTAAGGGCAGTTTCTCATATTCGGCTTCACATAACTCGATTAGTTTGATTTGGGGATAGAAAATTAGAAATGCTCATCTTTTCTTTAGTTTGGAAAATATAAAAACAATTATGTTTGCTCCCTGAAGTTAGATGGTTTAATAGAAAGCAGTAAGAGCTTCAAGTAGTTACCAATAAGAGATTCTAGTAGAGTTTTAACGTGCACATAAGTTTTTAATTATCTTTTATTTGCTGAGTATCTGTACTTTTTCTTTGCTTGTTGAGAGAAGGGTGTTAAGGAGATCTGATAGGACTTCTCTGAACATGAATTGAATTTAAGAGAGGGTAATGACTCAGGAGTTCTCCACGAGGAAGAAGTTATAGAAGCAACTATAGTAGCCAGCACGCTCACCATGGGACGGAAAAACAAAGACACAAGGCCTTTAAAACAACAAATATCGATGGTGATTAACAGGCTTCGATTCTTTGCTGTTAGGAATGGTGATGGTTCTTGGTCACTAGAGACCAGTTCTGCGGGTCTAGTAAATGCTCTTCTTGGTAAGTGGAAAATAAACTCTTTATTCAACGGTTCTATTCAAATATTTTTCCTCCCAGATTTTCATGCTTACCTTAACCTTATTGTTACTTCAAAACATTTCTCACTTCTTTTGTAAAAATGTAAAAATAGTTTGAGGATTTCATCCTGAATAAATTCAGGCTAAGTTTTGTCTCTGCTGAATCTGATCTACATAATACTATTCAAATTGAGATAGGTCGGTCAGCTGAAAGCTGAATAAAATGGTTATCAGGTGCAACATATTCAAAAATCAACAAATATACTGTTGCTTTTTTTATTTTGTTTTGTTTTGTATTTGTAGAAATTTTAGTGACAGGCCAATTGTAGCTTCATAAATCTGAAAGTTCCCATCATTGGCATAGCAATTCACAGACTACAATTCTAAGAACTGTATTTTACTAATCATTGGAGAAAATGAAGAGCCTCATCTTAATTGCAAAAATTGTCTTCATTGATGATCAGTCTCGGTGAACAGCATGTTGGCTATTGTCATTTGGATTTTCCCACATTAAAGCTCAGCGTTGTTGGTGGACGCCTATTTTCTTGTGGGGAAGATTAGTTATTTCAGAAAAGACTTCTTTCTGCAAGGTCAGTAGAAATAATAGATGATTGAGTCACGTTTCAAAAATGTGGGTTTTAACAGATTACAGCCACAGGCAAGGGAGATGCTTGGCATTCCAAGAAACTCATGTTTGTCTTTCATTAAGGAATTTTGTTGCTTCTTGAAGCTTTCACAAGTCGACCACATCTTCCTAGGTAATCTAAAATACCTTTCTATCATTCTAGTTTATAGATCTAATTTAGAAGTGAACTATTTGAAAAGAATGCTAAGGCTAGCTACGGCATTTATCCATAGCATTTGACCCTTTTCCTAATCGTGCTTACATAATGCGCATCCAGCACAACTGCCGATAAAGGCCACTGGCTGCCGGCAAAACCTTTACAAAAGCTGCCGCTTTACCGACACTTACCTAACCGCCGGTAAAAGTCTTACCGGTGATTCTCAGTTTCCTTGTAGCCTAATTTTCATGAGGTAAAAGTCAACTATGATTGAATAATTAATCGTAGCCGCCCTTTTACCTACCCACAAATGGACACCAGAGAAAAGACAATAATGTCCTTTTTTTTTTCTTTTACCCTATATAATTTATAATTTAATTAAGATAAGCCCAATCTATTATGGGTGTGTGACATCCAACCTCTCCAATTGGTCGGCCATCATGAGGATCACCTTTCATGAAATAATCCCTACCCACTGATCAGGTGGGCCACACTGTACTATAAAACTTTACGACTGTTCAGAAATAAAAATATAAGTATCCCATAAAAAATCAAGGGTGGTCCTTCAGGTACACATCATGGTGTACACCTCAAGGTGCACCCATCACGGGGAGATGAGAAATAAAAGGGTCCGAGTGGATTTCATGTACACATCACGGTTGAACCCACAAAAAATCAATCAAGGGTGGTCGTTCCCCTTCAACTGTTTCCATTGGTATGGCCACAGGAATCATGGATGGGGCTGGGATTTTAGGTGTATGCCCAAAAGTGGGTTGTAGATATCATAAATACGTCACGATGGGACCCACCCGGGCTGGCCAACCCCTCTACTAGCAGTCCGTTGGCAGGAGACCAATCCAATCGGAAACGGTTTTGCTAGTGACGCTGACACCAGCCAGTGGCTAATAGTCGGTGCTATGTGGACCACATGATGTATGTGTTTTATCCACGCCGCCCATCCATTGTGAAAGATAATTTTTGGGCTTAATATGAAAATATGAGGTAGATATAAATCTCATCTGGACCACACCATGGGAAAACAGTAGTGATTGAATGTCCACCATTAAAAAACTCATAAGGCCTACTGTAATGGTTATTTGACATCTAACCTGTTGATTAGGTCATACAAACTTGGATGAAGATTATATATATATATATATATATATATATATATATATAGATATATATATATATATATATATATATATATATATATATATATCAGCTTGATCCAAAACTTTTGTGCCCCTAAAGAAGTTTTTAATGGTGAGTGTTCAATCAACACTGTGCGGTCCACTTGAGATTTGGATCAACCTCATTTTTGGGCTCATAACATAAAATGATCTGGAAGAATAGATGGACGGCATGGATCAAATGCATTCATAATGGTGGAGCCCACTGGCTAGTGGAAGGGTCAGTAGCCCATCCGTTTCCCAATTCTTACGCCATACCGAGGGACGTAGAATTCCTGAAAAGCCTTTTCCAGGCAGTTAATTTCTGTGCTGGGTTTGTGATAAATCAACCCTATCCATTCATTTTGAAAAATCATTTTACGACATGTGACTAAAACTAAACTGGATCCAAGAGTCAAGTGGGCCACACGGGAGGAAAAATTAGGAAAAGAAATTCCTACCGTTGAAATCTTTCTGGGCTCCACTTGATGTTTATATGACATCCAAACCGTTTATAAGGTCATTCCTACGGGATAAACTAAAACATAAAAAACTTAGCCTCATACAAAACTTCTGTAGCCATAACGAATATTCAACGGTGGTTGCTCATTCCCCACTGTTTCCTATTGTATGGCTTACTTGAGTTTTGGAACTTGGTCTTTTTTTGGTCCCATGTGCTGAGATGAGATTGAAAAACGGATGAACAGGATGGATTTATCACAAACATCACGGTGGGCCCCACTTAGGTTCCCAGTGCGCAGAAACTTCCTAGGACGGCTTTGGCACGAAATTTGCGTCCCATACAAAGGGAATTTTTCTATTTGTCGTTCTGTTTTGGTGTTTTCTTCCCATTTTCAAACACATGGTTCCACCCCAGCAATAAATTATTAGGCCGGAGCACTACTTTGACCATTTTACTTAACCGCTCTTATTGCCATCCGTTAGAAATCTATTTGTCGTTCTGTTTTGGTGTTTTCTTCCCATTTTCAAACACATGGTCCCTCCCCAGCAATAAATTATTAGGCCGGAGCACCACTTTGGCCCTTTTGCTTAACCGCTCTTATTTCCATCCGTTAGAAATTTTTATGAGATTTGGTAGCTGAAATCTTCTGTTCACACCTACATGATATTAGAACAGTATCAAACGGACTTCTGTTCATACCCTCACGCATTTATTTTAACAGGCCTTGTTTTCAGGCTGAAAAGGAACCAGAACCCAGTATGCCGAAGCCTGAGTTAGAGGCAGGCTTGTCCAGCTGGCCCATGGACTGACCTGAGTTTCAGGCCCATGGGCAGCCCTTGTTTAGCACTCCATTAACCCTGGCTTGTGCAAAATAAAAAAGCTTTGGCTGAACAAGCTAAAACAAATCACTAAAATAAAAAAATTTTAAAAATTAATTAAAAAAAAAAAAAAAAAACACAGTAGACTTGACTCTTATCCTGAGATTCAAGTCACAAAAGATTTTTTATTTTTAAATGATAGATTTGACTCTAAATATAAAATATAAGTCCAAAAAATTCCGCCCAGGGCCCACTTCCTGGAATATTGCCGACGTTGAAATAGTGGGGATAAAATGCAAACGTTGAAACTTTTTTAAGACTCACCGAATGTTTATGTGTCATTGACTCAGGGATGAACGTGATGAGTTTGATCACCGTCTTCCTCGAGGATAATTACTCCGAATCAATGGAGCTTCTCCTGGACTCCTCACAGAGACTTCTCGAATCCACAATAATAATAATAATAATAATAATAATAATAATAATAAGAAAAGAAAGAAAGAAAATAGAAATAAATTCTATAAAATTTGTAATTTGATTGATGGATTAAATAAATGAGTTCACAACCCTTTAAATAGGGATATTAAGCCATGTGAGAAGTTTTGCAATCAAACTACAACTAAAACTCCTAGAAATCGCGACTCACAATAGATGGTAAACTTATTATTCATAGACGATAGTGATGTCTGCTAGTGCACATGGTTTTTGGCCAAAAATAGTAAATGTCCTATTTGACCAAATTATGATGCTCTCCTAATTATTCTAATCACTTTTCATCTTGGGCGCAACTCTTAAAGCCTTACGGATGAAGAGTTATACTCAAACAAAAATTTACTATAAATAGTAAAAATGAAAATAAAACGGGATTTTGATCGTTGATCTGATGGTATTTCGCAAATTTGGCATGAGCAACCTAGTGTAGTGGGTTGGGTGTCTAAAGTAGCTCGTCCTACCCCAAAATCATATATGGTATGTCCGATAGCTCATTCCAGTTTGCGAGATATGTCCGTTTTAAATTCTAAGGGTCTGGATCACTTCCACTTCCGATCATATCTTTTCTGATCCATCTTGGCCATGAAATTGTCAATGACCCGCTATACATCAGCCATCCATCCATTCATAAGTTGATTCCCATGTGGATGATGGAAACACCAATATCAGCTTGATTCAAATCTTTTACTGCCCATAAAAAGGTTTCAATGGTGGTTGTTCAATCACCACTGTTTCTTGTGTCGTGGCTCATTTGAGACTTAAATTAGCCTTATTTTTTAAATCAAGATCCAAAATAAGCAAGCGCAATAAATAAATGGAGTGGATATAACACAGACACCATAACAAGCCTCATAGAGCTTAGGATGAGAGTAGATTCATGTACCCCAGGTCACAGGCAATTAACATTGGATACAACTTTCCTTTACCCTACATACAGGAGCCCGGCCGCTTAGACAGAAGAACTGTAGGGCCCACTGCAATATCCATGAAAAATGCACTCGGCGCATCAATTTTGCCGGATCACGTGGGCCCACTGCAATGTCCATGAAAAATCCACTCTCGTGCATCAATCTTGTAGGATTTGTAACAGTACTAACATGGACATGGCAAATATTTAGTATAGAGTATTATGAAAGGCCCCATGTTGAGATACCACCTACCGGAACATCCAGTGGGCAAGTGACGCAGGGACAAACATGATGAGGTCGATCACTGTCTTCCCCAAGGAGAACTAATTTGACTCCACGAAATTTCTCTTGACTCATCATGGAGACTTCTCGAATCTACAAAGCAAAAGCAAGAAAATAAAAATAATATTCTACAAAATTTGTAAATTAATTGATTAATGGACGAAATAAAGGAGTCTACATCCCTTTAAATAGGGATACCAAGACTTACAAGAAGTTTAGGAATTAAACTACAACTAAAACTCCCTAAAATTTGTAACGTAGCATAAATAATAAATTTACTATTTATAATTAGTATCCTATTTGACTTTACCAAATTATTCTAAGCACTTTTTATGTTAGACAACTCTTAAAGCCCAAGGAATGAAAAGTTACAATCAAACCAAAACTTAACTAAAAATAGTAAAATCAGAAATAAATAGGAAATTCGACCATCAATCTAATGGAATCTCAAAAATTCGGTGTGGGCAACCTAGTATAGCGGGATGGTTGGCTAAAGTAGCTCTTCCTACCCAAAATCATATATGGTACGTTGAGTAACTCATTCCAATTTGTGAAATATAAATGCATGGTTTAAGGTTCTGACAGTCACAATGACTTCCGCCTCGATCGGGCCTTCTCTGGTATATCTTAATCATGAAAATGTCCGCGACCCGCTCTACATCAGCAACGGGCACACACAATCAAAATCCGTTCACTTCCAAAATTTGGAGCATCCAAGAACATAATAGATTGGATACCATCGTTGAAACTTTCTTGGCTGATATTTGTAATTTCTTCATCAATGTAAAAATCAATTTATAAACATCGTTGATGGCATCAAGGGACTCTGCAAGAAAGTATCAATGATCGACATTTCCATGCATCTACACGCTTTCTTAGCATGTGGCCCACTTGAGCTTTTGGATCTTCTTCATGTTTGGGTTTATCTCTAAAAATGAGCTACTTAAACGGATGGACAGTGTATATGACACAAATATCAGGCATCACCGTCTAAGTTAGGGTCACAAATTGGGGTGGTCTAAATCATGTACATGCATGCTTACAAATATTTTTATTTTTCATGAATTAAAAGTCATGAAAGAAATCCTAGCCATCCTTTCACCTACCTACAAAGGGACACCAAATAAAAAACAATAATGTTCACATTCTATTATTATTTTTTAACTTCATTTACTTTATATAATGCATAATTTAATTAAGATAAGGACTCGATCTTTACTCTTGCTCAGGTGGTAGACTGTCAGAAGTTTCAACACCCGGTCAAGGGTTTGAGTATCCATAGGTGGTGAAATTCCACTAGTGTGAGTGTGTGGGGTGTGTGTGCGTGTGTAAAAAAAATAAATTAAGATAAGGACTCTTAAGTCCAACGGTTGGACCAAAAGTTACATCCACCCAGTGAATAAGTTTTAAGTTTCAACCTATCATGGTTGTGTGACATCCAACCTGTCCAATTAGTGGGCCGTCTCATGAGAATCAGCTTACAAGAAATCATCCCTATCCACTGATCAGGTGGGCCACACCATATAAAAATTTATGTCCATTGAGAAATAAAAATACAAGTGTGGTTCAATTAATGAGTGGAACTGGCTGATTTTTACGTTAGATGTCCCTCATTGTGGTGTCAGTCTATTAGACGGGTTGGATGTGGCACAAACATGCCATGTTGGAAGATATACAATTAGGTGGAGAGTAACTTATGGTCCAGCCGGTTGCTTGGCCTGAGTAGCATCAACCTTCAACTATAAATACCCATCCACCGTAGGTTCATCACAGACCATAATCAATAGAAACCATGGCCATACATAAATCTCTCTCCCTTGCTTTTCTCCTCTTTTTCCTACCCTTTCTTTCTTACCATGCAACATCATTTGCAACGGCAGCACCATCATCCACACTCTCTGAAGCAGCGGCTCTCATGAAATGGAAAGCCAGCCTCTTGCCAGCACAAGCTCTTCATTCATGGTCACTTCCTACTGCTAATGCTACCACCAACACAATCTCTCCATGCAAATGGATTGGAATCTCATGCAACAGTCTTGGAAGCGTAACAGATATAAGCTTACCGAGTGCGGGCTTACAAGGTAAGCTCGATAACTTGAGCTTCCCATCATTTCCAAACCTCCTCCGTCTCAATCTTAGTAGCAACACCCTCACTGGAACCATCCCAGACAATATAGGCACTCTTTCCAGACTAGTCACCCTTGATATCTCCATGAATAATCTCTCTGGAGCCCTACCTCTTTCAATGACTAACCTTAGTCACATTTTAGAGATTGACATCTCTTATAATGAAATAAGTGGAGAACTAGCACCAACTTTCTTCACCAACTGGACCAAACTCATATCTCTTAAGCTCCAGAACAATCAAATTACTGGGGAAATTCCATCTCAAATCAGCTGGCTTAAACATCTACAGATCCTACTTCTCTTGCGAAATGAAATCAGTGGCTCAATACCGCTTGAAATAGGGAATCTGTATAGTCTGAATTGGTTAAATTTGGGCATAAACCACCTCATCGGACCAATCCCTCCTTTAGGTAACTTGACAAAATTGAAAAAACTCTACCTCTTTGGTAACCGATTTTCTGGTTCGATTCCACCAGAAATAGGGAATCTGGTTAATCTCAACCATCTTAGCATGTCCTTTAACCTTCTAACAGGTCATATCCCTTCCACTTTAGGGAACTTGACAAAGCTCACAATTTTGTATTTACACGAAAATCAGATTTCAAGCACAATTCCTGTAGAATTAGGGAATCTGAAGAACTTGGTTGAGCTAGAATTGTATAGTAACAATCTGACTGGTCCTATCCCTCTTGCTTTAGGTAATTTGACAAAGCTGACAAACCTCTTCCTATACAACAACCAAGTTTCTGGTTCAATTCCACCGGAAATAGGGAATCTGATTAATCTCAATATGCTTGATATGACTAGTAACATTCTAACAGGATCTATCCCTTCCACTTTAGGGAACTTGACAAATATGACGTTCCTCAACCTCTTTAACAATCAAATTTCAGGCACAATTCCTGCAGAATTAGGGAATCTCAAGAATTTGGTCGTGTTATCGTTGTCCCAAAACAATCTGACTGGTCCAATCCCTCCTTCATTAGGTAATTTAATGAATCTTAACAAGCTTGTCCTATTCAGTAACCATCTAACTGGATCTATCCCTTCCACTTTTGGAAACTTGACCAAGCTTACTTTATTGGGCCTTCTTGACTGTCAATTATCTGGTTCCTTGCCTCAAGAAATGGCAAACATGACAAATCTTTCTGTAATCATATTGGGTGGCAACAACTTCTCTGGAAATTTACCTCAGTTATGCCAAGGGGGGTCTCTTCAAATATTCACTGCATTAAACAATCATTTCACTGGTGAGATCCCAAGAAGCTTAAGAAATTGCACTAGCTTAACAAGAGTACGACTCGACGGAAACCGACTCGTTGCGAATGTATCAGAAGCCTTTGGTGTATACCCGCATCTCACGTTCATGGATATCAGCGACAACTTGTTGTTTGGTGAACTCTCACCGAACTGGGGAGAATGCCGAAACTTAACAAAGCTACAATTGTCCAGGAACATGATCACTGGTGGAATTCCTCCCGAGCTTGGGCAGCTGGTGCAGCTAGGAGTGCTTGGTCTTTCTTCGAACCATCTAGTAGGAGAGATTCCAAAGGAATTTGGGAGGCTGACTTCTTTGTTCCAATTGACTTTAAATGATAACCAGCTTTCTGGTCAGGTACCACAAGAGATTGGAAACCTATCCAATTTGGAGGTTCTTGACTTCTCAATGAATCATCTAAGTGGGCCAATACCACCTCAATTAGGGGATTGCTCCAAACTCTCGTCTTTGAAATTGAGCAAAAATGTTTTCAATGGAAGCATTCCTTTTCAGATCGGCAATCTAGTATACCTACAGGTCTTACTAGATCTAAGTCATAACTCCCTGAATGGAGAGATATCCCCACAACTTGGGAAGTTGATTCGGCTCGAAAAGTTAAACCTCTCCCACAACATGTTGTCAGGCTCCATTCCATCTTCTTTTGAAGAGATGTTGAGCTTGCAATCCATTGACTTTTCATACAATGCTTTGGAAGGTCCTCTTCCCAACAACAAAGCCTTTCAGAAAGCTCCAGAAGAGGCATTCATAAAAAATGAAGGCTTATGTGGTGAAGCGAAAGGCTTGCAACATTGTAATGCCTCTTTAACAAGTGATGGCGATGCGAGGAAAGGCCATAGAGTTGTGATCATCATTATTCTTCCTATCCTGGGGGCTTTGCTTCTTTCATCTTTAATCGTCGGCATTTCTTCCATTTATTATCAAAAAAGAAGAAATATAAAGAAAGAGGTTCTCGAAAGGAGCAACAGAAATCCATTTTCAATATGGAATTATGATGGAATTGTTGTGTTTGAATACATTGTAGAAGCGACGGAGGGTTTTGACGATAAGTATTGCATTGGAATTGGAGGGTATGGAAAAGTTTACAAAGCAAATCTACCAATGGGCCAAGTTGTGGCTGTGAAGAAACTTCATCCACTTGAAGGCGGGGATCCATCTGATCAAAGAAGTTTTAGAAATGAGATACAAGCATTAACAAAAATCCGTCATCGCAATGTTGTAAAGCTCTATGGCTTCTGTTCTCATGCTCGATGCTCATTTCTAATCTATGAATACATGGAAAGGGGAAGCTTGACTAGCATCCTAAGCAATGACGAAGGAGCTACACAATTGGATTGGACTCTAAGGGTAAAAGTTATTAAAGGTGTGGCCCATGCTTTATCTTATATGCACCATGATTGCACCCCACCGATTGTCCATCGAGACCTATCAAGCAACAACGTTCTGTTGAATTCGGAACTTGAGGCTTCTATCTCTGACTTTGGCACTGCACGGTTGTTGATACCTAATTCATCCAATTGGACTACAGTCGCAGGCACTTACGGATATATTGCTCCAGGTTAGTTGCTAGTACATTCTCCATGCTTTAATAATTTTATTAGCAATTGGTCTTTATTTTACTTAAGCTTTTTTATTTTTCGTTGGCAATTATATGTACCTTAGTTATCATTAATTCTTCTTTCAAATGTACTAGGGTGACTCCACTATGAGAAAATTTGTTTTTGAAAATTTTCCTGATTTTCCTCGGGCCTTGCAAAGAAACATACTAGGGATTGTATTGTTCCAATCACCAACTTTATTTGGCCGAAAATTATGAAGCGTTCATGAATATTTTAAGGCTAATACAACCTTGAATGTGTTTTCCTTTGCTACTCTTGAGGTCCATCATTGTTACATTATGCATGGTGGAGTTAATGCGGCTACATGAGATGAACCTGTGATTCACATTTAGGCAATTAACTTAACCACATGTTATTAACTATTAAATTTGTGGTGCTGACCATTTTTTTTAATTGTCCATTTGTTGGCCACCAATTTGATAGATAGAATCCTCCTCCGATAAGTGTAATTTTTGGGATCTGCTCCATCTACAATATGGGCCATGTTTTTAGATGGTCTGGATTAATTTACATGCATACCAAGTGTAGATGGATGAATTATATGTATTTAAGAATGATTGAAAAAGCTCATTGTTTCTAGCCCATAAAAGTTAATTTGAAAATGATGCAAGAAATTGATATAAAGTAAATGTGAAAATGATACATCACGAAACGTGGTATCCGGCAATACTCTCCCAAGAGATCCAAGAGTATTAGACTTAAGACTCCAACTCGAACACCCTAAAAACGTAACTTACTATAAATAGTAAACTTATTATTTATAGATGACCTCTGTTCTTACTAGACTTTATGGTTTTCAGCCAAAAATAATAAGTATCCAATTTAGCCCAACTACATTATTCTCCTAACTTTTCTAAGCCCTTTTCATGTTGGGCTCGACTTCTATAATTCAAAGGATCAAAAGTTATACTCCAATTAAAACTTGTTATTTATAGTAAAAAATGAAATTAAATGGGACTTTTGATCATCGATCTGATGGAATCTCACAAATCCAGCATGGGCAACCCGACATAGTAGGGTTGGTTGGTTAAGTAGGTTCTCCTACCCAAAATCAATATAATATGTCAAAAAATTCATCCTAGTTTGCGAGATACGACTAATTTAAAGTCCTGACTGTCCGGATCCTTTCCACCTCCGATCAGGCCTTCTCTAGTCCATCTTTGCCATGAAAGTGTCTGCGACCCACTAGGCATCATTAGGTATTATCCATTGTATAAAGGTTTCATAACTCTATGATTCAAATCATCGATGTTATATGTTCCCATACTGAATGCCCCATGCAACAAAAGAAGTTCCAAGATTGGAAAATCCTAGCCATGAAATCTATGGTCTTTCTCGTTGAATGTGCACAGTTGTTTTTGATGGCTACCGAAATGGTTCGGATTATCAAATTAGGAGAATTACTAATACATGAGTCATCCAAATTGGTTCCCATTGTATCATTATTTGGATCTTGGAACTATGGACCCACCTGTATGGAATAAAAACCTGAGCAAAATATCAGAGAGAGAGAGAGAGAGAGAGAGAGAGAGAGAGAGAGAGAGAGAGAAATTTGGTTTATCGGCAAAGAATATTAAAACAAGTAATTATGCCAAATCTATTTTAATATTAGGAAATAATGCCCATATGATACAATACTTGTAGCCACAACGATATATGTACATGCATCAATACACTTTGGTTCACACATGCCAACGTCTCATTTGTTTAAGACATCTGAGGAATAAATAAAGGTATGCTCATCCATGCAGATGACCACACAAAATAATTAAGTCGGTCCCCTTATCAATGTGGCTAATGAGTGGACCATTCCAATTTTCTAACAAGATCATTTGAAAGTTTGGCCCATCTCATGCATGTCACACATCTCAGTTGGCATATGTGCAATTACTAAGCACAAAAACCTAAAAGATATAGAACCTAGCATGAGAAACCTAAGTGAGTTTTGATGTATTATTAAGATTTTAGGTATTGATGATTAACAAAGAGAAAAGAACGTGACTTGATTATGTTTTTTCTTATAGAGCTTGCATATACAATGAGGGTGACTGAAAAATGCGATGTATATAGCTTTGGTGTTGTCGCACTTGAAGTGATGATGGGAAGGCATCCTGAAGAGCTCATCACCTCTTTGTCATCATCAAGTAGTCAAGATACACTGTTAAAGGATACATTGGACCCACGTCTCTTGGATCCGATGGCTGAAGTTGTACAAGAAATTGCATTTACCATGTCCATTGCACTTGCATGCATTCGGCCAGATCCAGACTTTCGGCCAACCATGCACCATGTGGCTCAGGAGCTATCTATTGGTGGGCCTTCTTTCTCTCTAGAGCCATTTCATGCACTTACATTCCGTCAACTGATGGATCTAAAGGTATAATTGAGTGGATGAAAATCATCGACATTGTGGGCATGTAGCGGAAAGAACATTATTACCATGTGTGTTTATTATATGAAAATCATCTAGAAGAGAGAATGTATTTTTCATGTTATGATATGTACATAGTTTAGTATGTGGAATCATATTTATCTAAAATGTATATTTTTAGGATTGGTTATCAAAATCCAAATGTACTAAAAGTAGGAGAAAGGAATAAAGATATTTTTTTTATGTGATTTTTGTGGTGTAAAAAGTCACACTTTTCAAATTGATGAAAGTTGGACAACGAATTTGACTCATGTTTGAGATAGTAAACGGATGGGAAAATGATGATCTGTTGTAGGTGAATTTTTAGCCATCAGAAAGGTCATCGAGTCTACTCTCACTAAAATTTCGTTTTACTGCAATTCGATTTATAATGAAAAAGATCCAACCCAAACAATGAAGATATATACTGCTCATCAAGTAACAGAGAGTGAGAATGCCTCAATCGTATTACAATCCCTATTTAGTACATAAAACAATGTATGATAGGTATGATTTTAAGCTTGAATCGTAGCCCTTCAAGTTAGCTTTCCAACGACAACATGATCACTCCGATCCAACTATCAACAAAGAAGAAATGGTCGTCTTTCCAAGACAAATCCGTACAAAAGAAAACAAGATGCACCAGTTAAGTATATTAGATGACAAGGCGTGTCACGGGGCAAGTGTTCCTTAGTAAGATATAGTTGTCACCTATTTATCAGCAAGTCCCTATGTAGACCAATTAATGGGTGTCATGTGGCGGCTTACCTCCTTTCCTTCTCTATAAGTAGGAGCTCCTCCATTTCAAAGAGAACTCCCTCCAACACCCTCATTCTCTTAATTTCTCTTCCTCTTTTCCTTTCCCTTCTCCCTTTCTT
>JAJHSJ010000018.1:47147171-47208306 GCA_021015155.1 Magnolia officinalis | reverse complement strand
TTTTGTCGGTGCTTGTACGAGCGACGATAATTGTGGAGTCTTTGGTGGCGCCCTTTCTGGTTTCACCAACGCTTTTACTGGGCGTTGGTATTTCTGATAGAAGCGCCCACAAAAGTGGAAAAAGTGCTGGCAAAAGTCGATACAAGCGCCAAAAGAAGTGTTCCTAAACACTTTCAATTACGAAAAAGCGCCGACAAAGATCTTTGCAAGCGCCGCTAAAGTCTTTGTATAGATTTGAGAGGGCCCAGCGCACGCCTGTAATTTTTTATTATTATATATAATTCTATTGAAACCTGGATTTTTTAAATATTTGAAATAAAAAATGTTGCAATATAATTAAAACTGAATATTAAACAAAATTTATATTACTACACAATATATATATATATATATATATATATATATTACAATAAATTATAAATGGTCTTGAATTATAAATAAATAAATAAACAAATCATCTATATGGCATACTCCTCATGAGTGGTGTCAAAAGGCTAAAGTACTTGTAAGCCTAAATTTAGGCACAATTGATTAAAATCCTGCACAAAGGAAAAAGAGAAGTAAATTATCAAGTTCATCTCTTTTGAAAGAATTCTTAGCATCTATGATTTTTAAAGTCTTTACAAGCAGCAATGAAGTTTAAAGGTATTTATACATTTTAAAAGTATTCCGGGGGGGAAGATAATCATTGAAGGAGATTAACAAGACAGTTTGGTATAGAAAGTTAAGATATGTGAAAATGGATGTGGTTGAAGTAGATATCAAAAGTAAATGTAGATAAGGAAAGTGGAGGTAAGTGTGAAAAACAGGAGTCGGTGAGGAAAGTTGAGGTGGGTGAAGTATTAAGGTAAATGATAACTACTTTGCTAGGATATAATTTATTTGTTTATTATTATATTAGTAAATGGCAAGACAATGTGAAAAGTATAATTTACATAAATGTTTGATTAACATAAATAAATTACTATGACATTTTACAATTTTAAAAAATAAAATTCAAGTTATTATACGTCGATTAAATATTTGCAAATTCATGATCTCACCCCTTGAGTAGGATATGCATATCTAGTTAAAGCTTTGGAAAAATCTAATCTATAAAATACTATTTTTGAAAATGTATAAGGAATTGAATAAAATGACAGGTAGCTTAGGCATTTGACAGGAAGATTGGACCCATGACCCTGCTCACCTGAATTAGAGTCAGTTATTGCCCTCCCGATAGAGGTTCAGAGGTCTTATTGCTGGTAACCCAATTCTGCCATTCATTAAAGACAATTAAAGTTAGAAGCAGGCACGCACACCCACCCATATGCAGAAGAAAATGCAAAGACACACACACACATGCATGCATGCACATTCTAAACATAGGAGGATGATAGGATTTTTCATCTACATACACGCATACACACATGCGTATGTATTTCTTCTTTCCAAATGTAAGCTGGGAGCAGATCCCTGACTTCCTCAACATTAAAGTGTGGCCACAATAACAAAGGTACAGAGCTCAAACAAGGACTTTGGGCAGCCTTCATCATCCCACGAATTTTCAATTGTTTAATGGTTGTGCAGAGTTGGATGGATCCATCAGGGCATTGTACACTATGCTAAGTTAATATACATACATACAAACATGCATACATGCATATATACGTATAAATAGCTGCAAAGAGAAAGAAACCTAACCACTTCCAATTGTAGGGACATCAGAAGAACCTCCCCAATTTAAAAGCCTTTCTTTGGATAATTCTACCTGCCGCATGGGAATGCATTTCCTCAAGTCAATTTCATTAACGTCTAGCTATGCTGATAAAGTAAAGCTTAAGGAAAATTAAATCATTAAGAAGAAATACGACTAACAAAACATATAGAAATGTGTTGCAATATGCACTTGCCTCTTTCTCCTAGTCAGTATGCCACGTGATTACTACAAGGATGAGGGTCTGTAGATCAATCCCAGTAATCATTCCACTCCAACTTCCCTTAATACCAAAGACAAATAAATAAAATTTTACATACAGAAATACAGAATTGTAACAAAGAATCAAGCCTACCATAAATGACAACTATAATACCACTTACTACAAAATTACAGGAAAGCCCCTAATTATCCAAATCAATTTTCCAATATCTATGTGATTGCTAAGAAAGAAAAGCAGTCATTCCAACTTACCTCCAACCCGAAATTGAATTTGAATCCCAAAGAAAAGCAGTAGGCAATCCCACAATGTAATAACACCCAATATTAATATAAGCGACAATTGTTTGCCAACCAGCTCCAATGGCCACCCTTGCAAATTCACACATAAGTGGAAAGTTCAGATGAAACTTGCAAGCTAGAAGATTTTTAATTGAAGCTTCAAACCATCTAAATCTTACATAAGACATTGGGCAACTCATCATTCTCTACATTGGAATCCACCTCCTGCAGAAAATGGGCCAAATTTCTAAGCTGATCTAAGTCGAACATAAAAAATTTAAAAAAATTTAAAAAAAAAAAAAAAAAAAAAAAAGATAAATGCAGAGAAACTACCGCTCCCTTTCGGGTTGCCAAAGGCCCCAAAGACTGAAATAAAGGAAATAAGTTGCTTTTGGAAGTTGAAAAGTAAAAGAAGTAACTTACTTTTTCTTAAGAGATACTTATGTAAGTTTAATAACCAAACTAAATAAGAAGTAACTTCTTGACTTGCATAAGTTAAAAGGACTGTGAATGAAGTGAGAAGGAGCAGAGTTCAACCTATTGTATGGGAGGGTACATTGAGTTTGTACAGACAGGGCACTTAAGAAGCTCATTCACACCATTAGTGGAAGATACACCTCCTTTAATGCTAGGAGAAATAGTAGGCTTAGTTAGCTGGAATTTTTCCAATTCATCACTTGCAATGGATAGCTCATGATCTGCAGCTTGAGATTCAAGGACTTCCTTGCAAATGCTACTCCCAGTCCCAGGAGCCATGCTGACTAATTCACAATCTCAGTTTCACACAGCCCAGACAAACAATGGCCAATGCTATGTTATATCATTCCAACTCCTTCCTGCAGCTGCACCTATCCAGTGCATGAACCTAAGAAAATCTTTGCTCTCACATAAAATAAAATACATGATTAATGCCAATCCATTCACTGTTGTAGTGGCAAGAACCATTGCAGCAAAAACAATTACTGGACTATAATTTTCTTACCAACCAAATGATGTAGTTGCAGCAAAAACAATAGCAAGCCTATTGAACTAAAACCACAACATTATTTGTACGAAACTGTTCATAATACAGAAAATTGAATAATGAGAGACCTAAGAAGGCACCATAACCAAAGAAAAAGAAAAGCAACAGCCATAGCATGGTGCAACAGAAGAAGAAGAAAGAAAAGAGGTACATACAATTTATTTATTTATTTTTTCATTTACTTTAGGGTTATTGTGCATGATAGCAGTTGGAGACTTTTACGGAACCATAATGGGTCGTTTTTACACCATCTCCATTTCAGACTGTATGGCATAACGGCTAATATATAACCAATTCGGCACACCTTGGCACTAACTGACTGGACTCTCAATATTCTCAATATAGTGGGCCAAGGTCAAAATTCATCTCCCAATAATCCATCTTGACCATTTAGATCAATTAATAATTATAAAAATAAAGTGTCAACCTTTTTTTCCACTAACTCAGTGTTTAGGCCTATGACCATTTTGTTGGGAGAGATTTACCTCGGACATCTAATCCACATAAATGGTGGGCCCCACCATGAAGATCCTCAACTGGTAGGCTATGCTGTTGAAATCAATGGATGGCCTAGGGTCAGACTCAACATACACGTTTGTCCCATGTAATTAGTGGATCAGCCTAATTTTCAAGATAGGTGTTCCTCATGGAGATTGAAGAGCCCCATTGATTACATGATTCAGAGATCTGACCTGTTGATATGATGGGCCTCACCCTAGATGGCAATGCACTTAAAATTCCCCAAATGGGAAGATTGAAACTCTGGAGTGGCAGGCTTTTTGTTGAATGAACTACTACACTTTTTACATTCTGAATTGTCTATTTGTCAGGTCACCTATTGAATGGTTGTTATTTTACCATTTATAATATTTTTGGTGCATCCTCCATCCAAAGAGAGGCCTCTGATGACAATGGTTTAAATTAGGGAATGATGGTGCTCATCTGTTACATGATTTTACAAAAGCATCCGAACCCAAAAATATTATACCGAGTCCTATTAATTTCCCTCTTTTATTTATTTATTTATTTATTTTGGGTTTAATGAGTTGGTTTAATCTTACACAATGTATGATATCTCTGTAGAAAAAAGTTTACACTTCTTCTATTTTGACTTAGGATGAACAACCCTTTCATGGCATCATCTCACAATCTAGACCAATTACCACTTTTTAATGAGTTGGATGGTAACCTTTTTACATCTTAGTCTCACCATCCAAGCATATATGGTCCAATGGATAGTCGTATAGTAGAAAACCATACATCCTATGGTGGACCAACTATTTGGACCATATTCAGTTGTCCTGACAACCACATAAAAGGTCTCACTCTACATCTCGATGCATGGGTGTGATACATTGAAAATTGTAAATCTGCCACGTAATCTATGGATGTCACACAAACGTGCCGGGTTGGATCGAATAGTCACATGTAAAATGATATATGACATTGATTTGTGGGCGATTTGTTTGATTGTTAGGTTCAAAGTAAAGGATGTCAAGAAATTACCGTTGAATACATGGTTAAAACAGAGGAAAACAGTATTCATACATAGCAGTGCACTAAGAATTTCAGCATGCATTGCAGTCTCCACCCAATAATGGTAAACAAGAATTTTAATTGCATTTCAGAAATTTCAAAATCAATGTCTGAAATGCTTCTAGATTTTGGCCAACAATCTTTAAATGTTCCAAGACAATGTGCCCAACTTAGACTGATTCATGCATTCATAGTACGTTCCAAGACAATGTGCCCAACAATCTTTAAAAGGTTAATAATATCTCTATTTCTTTAATGCAGGATTATTTAGGAATGTAAATATTTGGAATGGGTGATATAGGAAAGGGTAAGTATTTTGTTTATATTTTCTAAATATAATTTATAATTGATTAGTTATTTGATACCTGATATGATGAAGGGTTGGTTGCTTTATCTATGTCCCGCGCATGGTCCTACACGACAATAGTCCAAAATCGAGAGGGTAGTGGATCTACTCCACTCATAGCCCTGGGGTTGTGTCTCGATCTCCCACGTGCGAGATCTAAGAGACTAGTTCCTATAAGGAAGGTCAGGGTAGCTAGGCGACTCATAAACCCTATTCCACTTATTAGATGATGCTACATATACGGCTTTCCCCACCTGATATACACGAATCAGGTGCTCTTATGTGTAAAGGGGTTGGTTGAAAAAGGAGTGCTTCCATGCCACCTGAACAGTGAAATTTCATGATCAGACGATCCTACTTGTTTTACACTAGGCCTAGAGAAATTGCATGATCAGATGATCCTGATTGTTTTACAGTAGGCCTGGACGCATATGCATTACATCCACTCCTTCCATCGAATGCATCACAGTAGGCCACACAGTCAGGGATCCACCGAAGCCGCATACTAATTGTAGAAGTTCGAATAATTTTATATTACGTGGCCCACCTAGTTTTGGGATAGAGGAGAATGAGAGGAATAACCCATGATGGACGTATTGGATCTCAATAAAACATGATGGTGGGCCTCACGCGTTGATTTGTAGGTTGGACTTATTCTAGAAACAGATGCAATTGTAGGAAACGGATTGGCTACTCCCCTGCCACCCCATGATGTATGTGTTTCATCCATTCCGTTAATCCATTTTTCCATATCATTTTAGTACTTGCTACCAAAAATAAGATGGATATAACTCTCAGGTGGACCACACCACAGGAAAACATACTGATTGGATATCCACCATTAAAATCCTCCTAAGGCCCACTGTACTGTTTATCTGACATCCAATCTGTTGATTACCTCATATATACCCAGATGAAGGGAAAAAACAAATATTAGCCTGATCCAAAACTTTTATGCCCCAAAAAGTTTTTAATAGTCGACGATCATTCAACACTGTTTCCTGTAATGTGTTCCACTTGAGATTGGGATACACCTAATTTCAGGTGTAATGCCATAATATGATCTAGAAAAATAGATGAACGGCATGGATGAAATATATACATTATGGTGGGCCCACATAGCACCGACAATCAGCGATTGGCTGTTCCCGCAATTGTATGGCATCTGGCCTCGTTTTTTTATCGAGAAATACAGCCTATCGCTTCCCGGACAATCGGCTGACCCGGTGTTTGTCTTCAATTTCGTACGTAACCGTAACTAATCACCCGAATCTAACCGCCACCTGTCAGCCCTACCCTCTGTAACCGGTCAACCAACGGAAAATAACCACCGTTCCCGCCCTCACCCATTATATAAACTTCCCTCCCTTCCCATCCCATACCATCGTTCATTCATTTGCTCTGCAGTCTTTCTCTACACACGCTTAGAGAGGTGCTGCACTGTTTCCATTCACATTCCAATCTCCCACACACGTATCAATGGCCCACCGATCGTCATCCCTCCTCCTCCTCATCCTGACCCTTGCGTTCGTCATCGGGTCGGTCTTCGCCGCAACTGATTCTGCCACTGCAGAAGCGCCACATGCAGATGCACCAGAAGATTCGCCCATCGGCAATGACGACGGCGGCGCCACATCCCCCGACGACGTTGTGGAGGGCCCAGTTGGTTCGAGCGTACCAGGGGTGGACTCTGCTACGGGAAATGTTGCTGGAACCATCTCATCACCGACAGGATCGCCTGCTGCCAAACCTAGCAGCGCCTCCACCGTGACGGTCTCTGCGGTTGCTGGTCTCTCAGCCGCTGCCGCGGCTGTCTTCTACTAGTGCGTGTTTAACTTTTATTGTGTGTACCTGCACGCTCTCTTCGCACGTGCTCCCACTATTTGGGTTTTTAATATTTGTATGTATGACGGGGTATATATGTAAGTATTTCCTTTTGGGGGATTAATATTTCCATTTAATATAATACATTTGCTAAATCTAAACGTGTGGGATATCCAAACCGTTGATCAGTTATGCCATAGTCACTCTGTAGCCTAATACAACAGCCGGTCCACTGATTAAGTGGGCCATAATTAATTTTGCAAAAGGAAGCTAGCATCTATCAGGCTGGGCCCTTCCAACGCGAATTTCCTGGAAGCTGAGTGCGTACTGAGCAACTAAGTACCCTTAGCATACTGAGTAAACTCTGTGGGGTCCACTGTTATTTATTTATTTTATCCACTCCGTTCATCCATATTAACAGATAATTAATGTTAGGTCTTGAGCCCAAAAAGGAAACATATCCAAAGCTCAAGTGGACCACACCACAGTGTGATTGAACCTCTACCATTGAAAAATTCTTGGAGGCGACAAAAGTTTTAGATCAAGATGATGTTTGTGGTTTATCTTCATCCATGTCTTGAAGTTTTAGATCAAGATGATGTTTGTGGTTTATCTTCATATCCATGTCTTTGTGATCTTATGAATAGGTTGGATGACAAATAAACATTAATGTGGTCTCTAGGAAGGTTTCAACTGTGGAAATCATTATTCCACACTGTTTCCTGTGGCATGGTCCACTTGAGCTTTGGATTTACTTCAATTTTGGGAGAAACCTTTAAAATTAGCAGGAAAAATGGATGGACGGTGTGGATAAACCACATACATTCACAATGGGCCCAACTGAGTTTACTCAGTACGATAAAAGCGTACAGAGTTTTTTTTTTTTCTTTTTCTTTTTAGAAAAAAAAAAAAAAGAAATTTCATTCATAGAGAAAGGGAATATACAAGACGCTCCATCAACTAGCCAGACCCCAAACAAAAAACTGAAGGCCAGAGCGAAAGCAAGGAAGGCAAGCAGAAATATACCAGACACACCAACAGAAAACCTAAATTAAACCAGGGTGAGACTCCTTCAGTCTAAGAGTACCTAAACCGACCCTATCCAAAAAGATCCTACGTCCTGAGTAACTCAGTACGATAAAAGCGTACTGAGTTACTCAGGACGTAATCCGATTTCGAATTTCCTGTACCCCACGAAATCGGATTGTGTACTGAGTTACTCAGTACCATAAAAATTCAGTTGGGCCCACCGTGCATGTATGCGGTTTATTCAATCCGTCCATCCTATGTTTCATCTAATTTTACACGTGGAGCCAAAATTTGAAGCATATACAAATCTCAAGTGGACCATACCACTTGAAACAATGGGAATAATGATTTTGACTGTTGAAACCTTTCTAGGGCCCAAAATGATCTTTATTTGTCATCCAACATGTTAATAAGATCACAACGACCTGGATGAAGGGAAAACAAAAATATCAGCTTGATCCAAAACTTTTGTGGCCCCTCAGAAATTTTCAATAGGTAGACACAATTTGCACTATTTCCTGTTGTGGTCCACTTGATTTTTGGTATTAAGACCTGAAATTAACTGTTAAAATGGATGTACAGGGTGGATCAAATACATAAATTATGGTGGATCCCACAGAGTTTACTCAGTACGCTTAAGGTACTGAGTTATACAATACGCAGTCCGCTTCTGTACGCCCACAAGGAAGCTACGTGGGGCCAACAGAGATGCTCGTGATAAATCCACTTTGTCCGTTTAACGCTACACGAGGACAGATCCAAAAATCAGGCAGATCTAATAATCAGGTCGGCCACATCACACCAAGCAGTGGTAATTAAATGCCCACCAATGGAAAGTATGTGGGAGCCACGTAATTTTGTATTAGGGAGCATTTCTAATTATTAATATCAAATCATACATTCAGCTCGTGTCCTTAGTTTGTACGGTGTCAGGCCAATCCTCTAATGGCCTGCAAAAGTTCCTCACAAATCTCAAATATCTCATGTACAGCACTAACTGTCATTTGGTGCCCTGCAAATAAAAGATTAGGAAAGGAATACAACAAGAGATTACATTTAACCAGAAATGATCAAATATTGGGTGGCTAGGATCCCCCTCTCTCTAAAGGTCCCGGGAACAAGGCTTCGGTGGGATCCACCGATTGCCGTGGGGCTTGCTATGATGCATGTGTCTTATTTCCACATCGTCCATCCATTTCTCCAGCTCATTTTAGAGTATGAGCCCAAAAATTACAACAAATCCAAATCTCAAGTGGACCACGCCACATGACACAATGGTGATTGAATGCCCACCATATAAAAAAACTTGTGGAGGCCACTAGAATGTTTATATGTCATCTACCATGTTGACAAAGTTATCGATAGCCACTATGATGTATCTAGCTGAGTTGAAGTTGGGTGAATTTGACCAATTAGGTCGATCGCCCATCTCCAAAATAGTCATAGCTTTATGATAGGATGAAATTCAATCGCAGACACATATTGGATTGGTCATATTGCTTTGACACACCTCACAACCCTTTTTATATTGGATACAATTGGCCATCATTTCTAGCCAAAAGTACCCATAACATCTAAGCATAAGCCTCATTTTCCTTCCTGCTTGGTGAGCCCCACAAATGCCCTCATAAACTCCTTCCATGACCAACATAGCTTCGTTCTTAGACAAATATCAAAGTAAAACTCCATCGACCACTTTCCGATACATTTTATTATCAACCATTACATAATTGATGGCCAACCTTCACACATTCCTGTTAGTCTTAGTGCGAGCTAGGACTACTCTGCAAGTAACTCATGAGAATAGCTCTCCAATCACCCTCTTCAACTTCTATTTGACAAATTTCCACCAAATTTTCTCTCTGGAAAACAGAAAGTAAAGACCTTCTCTGGGCCATGATCGACCGATCGGTCGATCCTTTCCGGGCTTCCAAGCTTGCAGCTAGTTGTGCCATTTCGTTGGCACCCACATTATGCTCTCGAGTGATGCGCATCAGTTGGACTTCATCAAATTGTTCGAGTAATTGGATTGCCACAACATAGTATGGTAATAAAGATATGAGTTGATGCACTTAAATGCTCCTGCAATCTGATTTATCACTAACTGCGAATCCCGGATAATCATCACGTCTCTTACTCGTAATTCTAACAATATTTCTAAGTCGTTTATCATGGCTTCATACTTAGCCTGGTTATTGGTGCATTCAAACTCTAACTAGAATGAAAACTCTTGTTTATTCCCATTAGGAGCAATCAACAATATTCTAGCTCCAGACGTCTCCTGTGTCCTCGATCCGTCAAAAATAAGTTTCCATGGTGTGAGCTGCACGTAACATGAATCTGTGATACCTGGAAGAATTTGTTTTTCTAAATCCGACAGGTGATTTGCCAAAAATTCTGTTATGGCTTGACCTTTTACTGCTTTCTTTGGCACATAACACAAATCGAATTCAGATAATTACCCAACACTCATTTACCAATTCAATTGCTAAGAATCGGCCGATTTAACATATACTTCACTAAATCAGTCATACCTATTACATTTACTTTCTCGACCAACAAATCATGCCTCAATTCAGTAGTCGTGAAGTACAATGATAAGTATAATTTTTCTATGGTTAAATACATTTTCTTCACATCAATTCAAATGATAGTTTGCCCTCGCATGTCATCATCTTGAGCAAAGAGAGCCCCAACCAAACCTACCGAAGCTGAAATGTATAGCTTGAGCATTCGATTTTGTACAGGGGGCATCAACACAGGCAACTTCATTAGATACTCTTTGATTATGTCAAAAGTCAACTGGTGCTCCTCCTCCTATACAAATTCAGTTCCCTGTTTCAATTTGAGCAAAGGAGAAAAGACGTTAGTCTTGCCTAAGAAGTTAGATATAAATCATCTCAAAAAGTTTACATGACCCAGAAATCTCTGTAGCTTAGTCTTATTTCTTAAAGGCCGCTCATTAATTATAGTCTGGGCTTGTTTTGATCGATTTCAATCCCTCTTTGATGTAATAGGAATCCCAAGAAATTACCGGCCGACACGCCAAGAGCACACTTCAATAGATTTATCTTTAATTAACTTATGGCGTCTCATCTATTCGAAAGATTTTCGCAAATGGGCTAGGTGCTCATCTGCATCGATCGACTTGACTACTACGTCGTCTATATAAACCTCCATAAAATGACTAATCATGTCATGAAAGATGGTATTCATTTCTCTTTGATATTTTTCACCTGCGTTCTTCAAACCGAAAGGCATCACAACCCAACAATACATCCCCAAGGGTCCTGAATATCTGAATGTGATCTTGGGAATGTTATCCAATATTATATATATTTGCTTGTACCCAGAGTGCCCATATAGAAAGAACACAATACCGTGTCCCACAGCCCTGTCAATAAGCTAACCGGCCATCGGCATGGGATATTTATCTTTTGGCGTAGCCATATTCAAATTTTGAAAATCGATGCAGACCCTCAACTTACCATTCTTCTTCATCATAGGGACTATATTCGACATCCATTCTGGATATTTAATTGGTCGAATGAAACTGGCTTCCAAGAGCTACTCGATCTCTTCCTTAATCTTGATAGTGACCTCAGTCATTATCTGCCTTGGTAGTTGTTTATACAGCCTATACCCTTCATTCGTGGGTAACTTGTGTTCGACCATGGATCTATCAAGTCCTAGGATGTCATTATAGTCCCACGTAAAGTAGCTAGCAACTTCTGAAAGCAAATTTATTATCATTTCTTTTTCAGGCAGACGTAATAAGTTGCGTATGAACACTGGCTTTAGGTTGTGATTTGTTCCTAATTAACTTCAACGAGTGGGTCTTGAACTTGCGGTTGATCATCCTCTTTTTCTTCAAGGAAATCTTCAAACCGTCTTCTTCATTCGGTTCGTTTACTTCAGTCAAATTTACAAACAAACCCTAATTAGCCTCCAAACCCTCTTCAAGTTTTTTTTTAATTTTAAATTTTTATTTTTATTCTGGCCATGAATTCGGCCCCAACCGTCTTGTTCTTTAGTGCTCCAGTCATGGGATTTCCTTGATGACGTAGCGAGGGATCGACCGATAAAGGATAATAACCTTCGGTTGGGCATCATTGCTTTGAATTACCTCCGGAATAGCTTGCATGATACTTTTCAGATTCTTGTTCATGGTAATTCCAATAGGCCAACCAAACTTATTCCTACCAGTAAACTTGATAAGTCCTACCCCTTTGCCATAATAATATGCTTCATTGGCATTTGATGTGGCTAGAAATGACTTATTATCCGCCAGAACTAGCTCTACTTTATTTTAATTCAAAAAAATAATAAATTGGTGTAGGGAGGATGAGATGCATGTGAAAGAATGTATCTAATCGCTTCCTAATAGTTCACTGTAATTTGATTAAGTATCCACCACGAAGCATGGTGCTAACACTGTTTTAGTGCCCAAGGTCAAATCGACCGGTAAGACGCCATACGTATTTGTAACATGGCCAGCAAAATTGTTAACAGTTACCTCTAATGGGATTAAATTGGCCACTGTCTTGCACAATTTATCCATGGTCCTCTTCAGCAACAGATGGCCCCATTGTCTACTAATATCCTGGTTATAGGACATCTGTTTAAATGGGCCGATAAATACAATGGTTTAAAGTGTTGTGTCATGTCGCTGGTAGATTTATTGATGATTACTTTTTCAGATGCACCCTCAACAATTATAGTGATCGTATCAACGTGCAGTGTTTTCTCAATGCTGGTTTCACTCCTCTCTTGTTCCTCAAATGGGAAGGAAGTATGTTGTATGATTATTAGATGGAGATGTTCTTCCACATCTCCGGGCATTGTGTTTGGTTGCGTGGGCCCTACCTAAAAGCTATTCAGCAATGTCAAGACCATATTACAATGGACCGTTATAGGAGACAACAAACCAAACACAATTTTGCTACTTAAACATTGCCCCCCTTAGTGTTTCAAATTCAATTTTATTGATCTGGCTAGGGGGTTCTTTTGTCATATGTTCGGTTGAGAATTTGATCATCGGTACATGTTTTTCCGCATCTGTAGTCAACGAGAGTTCATTGACCAACCATTCTTCTGCCGGAAAATCTTCACTTAAATAATCAGACATATTACCACCACTATCTTCTTCTTTAAACTCTCTCATACCTGTTGAGTGGTTTGGTGGGGTATTTTGTGCTTCAATTGGTAGGATGACTTCGACTGTATTTACTGCCACTTGCTCATCCATCTTGGGAGCTCTTTAAAATGAACAATGAAGTTTGGCACTTGGTTGGGGGAAAAGTCCCTTCCCTTTTTGCTTCTCTTTTTGTCGCGGCTCTCTGTCTCTGTCATCGACGCTTTTGAATTTTTGTCATGGTTTCGGCATAGCTGGAAACTTTAGGTGAACCAATCGTTTCCACACACCCTCGCACATGTTTGGAGGTTTGACTGTTCTCTCGTCAAGAGTGGCCTCTAACGTGAGTGTCGAACATAAGCTGGATTCGTCGACCGTGGTGCTACATTGGGGCAGCATGAATTATTGGTATGATGATCTCATTCGTTCATCTACTGGAAGCTATGATAGAAGGGCCAACATAAGAAAATTATGTTGAACGGATCATCTTTATGTGAGATGAATTCAGAGCATGGAAGATAGAATTTTCAATGTATCACATTCAACTCCAAAAGAATAAGAGCCAGGGTCATTCTTAGTGGGCTAGAAATGGAGCGGGCCTCCTTTATCGGGCAGTTAGTGTCCAGACCTGTTTTGATTTTGGCGGCCCAGCCCATTGAAATTGGTATTTTATGCTAGTTTGTCCAGCCCAAAGTTAGCAAAATGCAGTAGGATAAAATACAGTGGGGAAGTAGTGGTGGGCCTGGGTATCATGTTAAGGCCCACTGAGTCAATGGTTTTGATCACTAAACCAAGATCCCAGATGGTGAAATTTAAAATCTCAACCGGATCAAAACTTCATAATGTAAAACACAAAAACCTAAAACAATAGTACTACTAGATGTTAGCTAGATATTAGCCATTGAAAATCCATTTTATTTCATTTTTTATAAATAATCTAAATTTTTTTTTTTTCCTATGCAGTTAAGAATGTAGTCATAGATTTTCATGTAGGAATGCCGCTCTGTCACTCCACGTGATTAATATTGGGCACAGGACGGTCCCAGCACTGGTCCAAGCAAATAAGTTTTATTTATGTACTAAATGTTTGAAGATGATGATCGGACCTATTTTGTTTGTGGTCAATATTGACTTGTCCATTTTCATGCTATTGATCGGAAGTTTAGGATCACCTGATTGGCATGATGTTTTAACTGTATCTTGATTTTACTTGTATGAGTGAATGAATGGTTTGAATAGCATGTGTGATTTAAAAGGTTTGGGGTCGCACGGGGAAGTTAGCAAAGCCCATTCTTCAAGTATTTAAGGTCTGAGAAGACTCATTGATGGAAATTGATATTTTTGTCCATTTCCTGATCTTTTAATTGCAAGTGTCATTGATCTTAGTTGAGAATCCTCATTAATACATGTTGCTTAGGAGTGGGTGTTTTTGTATTTTCATCATCATTCACATACAGAATAGTCTACCTAGGGCCACCACAGTGGCAACATAGGCCCACCTGATGGACGGCTTGAATCTAGCGGTGTGGCCACATTGTCACATGCAGCCGTTGGCAGGCAGGCCGATTGCCCAATACAAGCTGTGGGATTAGCAAACTCTACTTTTAAAAATGAAGAAACATACGTAGCCTGTAAAATATATATATTTACGGTATGTATATAAGGCTTCTACATTGCAAATGGAGGGGATCAGGACCGTACATCTGGTCACTGGAGGTACCGTTGGCACCGATCAGGCCCGCCGATTGTTGTGGTCCACTGCATGGACGGCCTGAACAACCACACAGCCACATTGCCACATATTGGCCAGCAACACATAACAGCTAATGAAAGGTGGGGATTTAACGAATAAACACAACCTTTATCATAGACGGAGAAAATAAGGAGAGCAAAGAAAAGCTTGCTTGTAACTGCCATTTAAAAATAATAATAACAATAATAATCTCTCTTTCCCTGAGACCGAGGAGACGATAGGGAGTATCTATAGAGAGAAAATATGCGCTTTTCTGCCTATGGAATTGCATTTTCTTGATTTTTAAATTGAATTTTTTTTTTTTTTTATTTTTAACTCGTTTTGATTTTTCGGGTTTTATGTAGGATTCCCCCATATATTAAGATTTTCTTTATTTAGTGTTATTTAAAAACAAAAAAAAAAAAAAAAAAAAAAAAAAAATAAATGGGCTTACATGAACCATGTGTGGTCCACATTAATTATGAAATAGACTAATATTTGGAATTTCACTTCATCATGGTCAATGGCACATGATGAGCGGGTTGGATGGAATACACACCCCACGGTGTGCCCTACACAAACCGAAATTTTTTATTTTTGGCCCCAGTATGTAAAATTGAGTATCTCGCTCAGCTGATGGAAAGTACTGAGTAAACTCTGTAGGGTCCACCATGAGCGGGTCGGACGCGGATTGCGTACTGAGTAAACTCTGTAGGGTCCACCATGATTTACATATGTTATCCACTCCGTCCATCCATTTTAAGAGATAATTTGAGGCCTCTAACCCAAAAACGAAATATATCCAAATCTCAAGTGGACCTCACCATGGGAAACAGTGTGAATTGAAATTCCACCGTAGAAAATTTCTTGGGGCCACAGAAGTTTTGGATCAATATGTTATTTGTGTTTTCCCTCTTCATCCATGTCTTTTTTATCTTATGAAAAGGTTGGATGACAAATAAACATATTTGTGGGCCCTACCAAGGTTTCAATGGTGGAATTCATTATTCCCACTATTTCCTGTGGTGTGGCACACTTGAGCTTTAGGAATTCTTCAATTTTCGGTTCAACCACTAAAATGACCTGGAAAAACGGATGGACGGCGTGGATAGCCCATATACATTTACGGTAGGCCCAACTGAGTTTACTCAGTACGATAAAAGCGTTCCGAGTAACTCAGTACGCAATCCGATTTATGGAAAGTCGATGTCAGAGATTCGGAGGTGTGGACCACTGCCGACATCTTAGATGCAGTGTTCTGTAATACTGTTGGGTCCACATTGTTCTATAAGTAAAATCCACTCGGTGCATCGCGTCCCCACTCATTTTAAGTGTACATAGAAAACATTATAACACTTTCCCAACACTTCGATCGATCGGCCACACCATATGATCAGCGTAATTTTTTGCATAAAATCTAAAAATTCGAGTGGTGTGGCCCATATGAGTTTTCAAATTAGACGGTTAAGAAAGCAGCGACCCACGTTGAATGGAAAATGGCCAAATATTAAGGTATTAGTATCTTCCAATCTAGGAGATTTCATGTGCGTCCCCCATCCACTATGGGCATTAAGATCAACGGTTTGGATCAACGAACTACCTAACCCACATGAACATAATCCCGCATGTATAATTACTCAATGGGAGATGGCGCGGCTACATCAAGGTGGGCCGCGCCACGTGAATGCGTAGGTTTCGGACGCCTCGTCCATTGCTCCCTGTGGTGTGTCCCTTCTGATCTTTGGATCATGATTATTTTTTAAATCTACCGTGAACGTGAGGAGTCACACCAGATTCACGGTTTGGATCTGATCATTCCAAACAGACAATACCACACCAACGGTTATTATTCAATTAGAATGCAGGCGGGACCAACATGCATGATGGATGGTCTGAACTGTTGAAATCACCCTACACATGTGAAACGTGTACAGTGTGCACCTGGGGACTTGTTTTGGTAATCCATATCATGGATCACGTGGTCCCCACTGTCTGCAGGTGTGGCACAAGAATAGCCAATATTGGGAGATCCTAGCCATTGAATGTACAGTTTTTGTTGAATGTGAATTGTTGCAGTGTTTACTCTTTATTTTATTTTATTTTTTTTCCTCAGGATCTGTTCCCCACCCAACAAATGGCCCACCAATCACCTATCTAGATCATGGGCCCCATCCATGCTGATTATGCTTGAAAAGCACCTCAATCTCTAGTCTCCACTATAGAGGGCGTATCTATACCAACTTGAAAAAAAGTTACACTGATTGGTTTATCTTAACCATCCAATCTGTGTCCCATCCGTGGTCGGGCCCACTAAATCAGTTGATGGTTTTAAGACTCGCTCGAGTCGAGATGAAAGGGTGCAGACGGTGAAATTTGTAAACTTTCAGCTAGACCACCCATATAAGAGTGGGCCGATTGGGTGGGGCCAGATGATCCCACTCACATAAGATGTCAATGGTTTGGGCCAGATGATCCCACCTGACCTAAAACCTCAAACTATAGATAAATCTTTTTATGCATCCATGATATGGGGCCCAACTTTGATCACCCATTTTTAAAAAGATCACTGGTTATGATGATATTAAGCATCCCATCAATGGATTAGAAATGGATGGTCCACATTTATTACAGTCGAAGGGGTCCAATTAACAATCTAGACCATCCATCATATCTAGGCCACCTTTCATTATATACCAAACATTTTATCATTGTCCATCAAATAAAATTAATTACCCAGACAACGAGTTGGAAATCTAATCTCAATATATTTATTAATCTCAAGTCCCCATCAAATGATGAAAATCAATAGAGCCCACAAAACATTTCGAATCAGTGAAAACATATTAATCTCGAATTACGCCTCCCATCTCTTCTCCTACGAGCAATTAATCTGAGATGATGCCGGCGACAGATCGAACGGTGTCATCCATGCGTATTTGAACTTAATAGGCGACGATTGGAAGATGCCATTGCCATTGTTGATGAGACAAAGCACACCATCGAGTGGTTTGAGCAATGCGGGGTCCACCTTCTCGACGCTGCTGAATCCAGCACAACGAACTATAACATTGGACTGAGAGCAGATGCAGTTGTTGGCTATGGTCACTTCATATTCGGGCTTCCCTTCGACTGAGGCTCCAGTTTTCACCTGCGTAACCACGATGTTGGAGATATTGCATGTGGCAGCCCAACCTGCATGTTTTAGCAATTCAGTATCAGATGGGACCATTTTTTTATTTTTTATTTTTATATCAACGGCTAGATTTTCTCAATGATTTCCTATAGCTAGAGCTGGTGCCCTGAGAGCACTAACAGTACAATTGGACAGTCCAATCAAAGGACTTGATCTATCAATTACGTCCACAAAATATTTCACTGTCCAGATGGAATAATTTGAGCCATCCAATTAGTAGCTTAAAAAATGGATGGTAGAGATCATTTATGGGAAAATGAGCTTAACCAACAATTGGAGCAATACATTTGTTGGGACCAATCATGGATTGCTTGTAGTTTCTAAGATTTACATTCGTCAAACAACCCTAACCATCCCATCTATGGCCTGGAAAACGGAAGGCTATAATAAAAAGGCCAACTTATAAACGGATCAGATCTCCCAATCAGTGCGGTTTTCAGCTTGTAGCCCGTAAATGTATAATGGACTTAATTGACCGTATGGATCAAGTGATTGATCTGTTTGGTCCAGTTATCTAGAGCACTGGAGCATTTCCCAAAAATAAAATGAAATAAATTTGAAGCCATATATATATATAATGACAATAGAGACCTTGTTTGAAGACACAGAGAAAAAGAAAAGCACTGAAAAGCTTGAGTGAGGGTGCCATGTTTGGCTGCTCTCTATATTGGATTTTTTCTTGTTTTTGAGACATGAAGGAGGGATTATTTATAGAGGGGAGAAGGTAGATTTCATAGCATTTTTTAAAAAATCAATTTTGGTATTTTAATTATTGAGAAATACTTCAGTGCTTCCGGAGCATGACTGAGTTAGAGGGCACCTAGTTGTACTTGTATCAGTCCACTTGGACAGTTCAATTGATCAATCTGAACCGTTCATCAAGTCAAGAACACATTTCATAGACTACCATGCAAAAATCTCACTGATCAATAATCTAATCCATCCATGACTTGGCCTTTTTTTATCCATCCTTTTTTCCAGACGACAGTTGGATGACTTTGATAGCCTAACAAAAGTGATTCTTTAAGAATCATGAGAAATCTGTGATGGGCCCTAACAAATAGATGGATCAGATTGTCTATCGGACATATTTTTTTGTAAGCAACATTGACCGTACATATTAAAGCCCTTTGATCAATGGATAATATTTGTTGGATTGGCACGATGTTTGCACAGTAGTCCATTATAAATGGTTTAGACCTAATCAACAGTCTGGATCAATGAACTGGACTATCCAAGTGGACTGATGCAACTAAGGAACACTACAGTGCTCTGAGAGCACTGGAGCATTTCTCCATTTATTTTTTTCTATTTATTGATAATTCTATTTTCCATTTTTGTATTTAATTTTTGGATTGTATATAAATTGCTGGATTTTTTTCCCCTTGTCTTGGTATTTTATTTGCTAGAGGATCTATGCAATAAATTAGCCGTCCATTACTCAATATATGTACGGTAGTAGTACACTTGCACAAGATCCTGTCCCTTTATCTGTTGGGCCCTAATGGGGCATGACCCAATGGTTGCAACCATCCGGAGATCCTACATAGTATTTTGAATACTCTTGATAGTTGCCAATAGGCATCAAATGGTTTAAGTAATCTCACCGATATGTTGGCATGTGGACTGTCCATAGCATGTTCAAATAGGATGCGGATTATTTCCTACCCCTGCCGGGATGGATCCACTGTGTTGTAAGTGTTTTATCCACGCCATTAAATGTTTTTTTCCAATAATTTTAATATGTGAGCCAAAAAATAGGCAGGTCCGAGGCTTAAGTGGACCACACCAAAGGAAGCTGCACGGATAATGACACTCACCGTTGCAACCTTTCTAAGGGCCAACCTGATGTTTTTTTTACCATACAACTTATTCATAAGGTCATTTAGACGTGGATGGAGTGAAAACACAAATATCAGCTTGATCCGAAACTTCTCTAGCTCCCAAGAAGTTTTTAATGGTGGACGTTCAATCTCCACTTTGTGGTCCAATTAATCCTTGGACCTACCTCATTTTGGCTCACATATTAAAATTATCAGAAAAAAGTGTTTAACGGCGTGGATAAAACACTTACAACACGGTGGGCCCCACAGAGCCCTGCCTGGACGGATTACCGTCCGGGCGAGGTAGGACGCAATCCGCGTCCGTTCAGGACGCGGATTGCGTCTTACCCCCGCCTAGACGGTAATCCGTCCGGGCAAGGCTCTGTGGAGCCCACCGTGATGTAACTGTTTTATCCCGCCGTCCAAAGTTTTTTTCAGAAAATTTTAATATGTGAACCAAAAAATGAGGCAAGTCCAAGGCTTGATTGGACCACAAAGTTGGGATTGAACGTCCACCATTAAAAGCTTCTTGGGAGCCAGAGAAGTTTCCAATCAAGATGATATTTGTGTTTTCACTTCATCCATGTCTACGTTACCTTATTAATAGGTTTTATGGTAAAAAAACCATCACGTGGGCCCTTAGAAAGGTTTCAACGGTGGGTGTCATATCAGTGCAAGTTCCTTTGGTGTGGTCCACTCAAGCCTTAGACCTGCCTCATTTTATGGTTCACAAATTAAAATTTTCTGAAAAAATCTTTGGACGGCGGGATAAAACAGTTACATCACGGTGGGCTCCACAGAGCCCTGCCCGGACGGGTTACCATCCGGGCGGGGGTAGGACACAATCCACGGTGGGCTCCACAGAGCCCTGCCCGGACGGATTACCGTCCGGGCGGGGGTAGGACGCAATCCGCGTCCCTGCACAAGAGTCGAATCCGTCGAGCTTGGCACAGCTCGGCTTGACTCCGTCGGTAACTGACCCCAACGCAGCCTGACTCGGTCCTCGAGCCTGACTTGCCAGCCCGGTTTAGCTCAATTCAATCAGCAGCTCAAGCCAGTTCCAGCTAAGTTCAAATTTATGCCACATTTTATCAAACATAGAGTGCACCTTTCGTTTTTTCACAAAATGCAAAACAGTAACAACATATAGGTATAATAGTACTTCATTGTGTCATTTCATAAAGCACTTGGCGAGAAACATGAATATCAAAATAACCGAGTCACCGGGCCGAATTGATCCGAGTCTATTTGAGTTGAGGTTTGATCCAAGTCGAGTCAAGCTTGTGCAAGCTCGAAGTCGGCTTGAAATTTTTTTGAGCTAAAAAAATCAGCTCAACTCGTCTCAAACTCAGTTTCGAACCGAGTCGAATCGAGCTTTTTCGAGTCAAGTCGAGGTAGTTAACCGAGTTAACTCGGTTTGTGTACAACTCTATTAATGACCTAGATATTAGCTTTAACACCGGAAAGACGGATACCACCCTTTTTAGACTAGATTTAGGTAGTGACACGTCCCGTACCAAGGTTGGTACGGGTCATCCATTTTTCCAGCTTATTTTATGTCATTGGCCCAAAATTGAGTGCGGATTTCCTGTTGAAGGATTTTCACACGAAGTTGCTGCACTGGAAACTTTTGTGGGGCCCATCATGATGTTTGTGAGAAATCCACTCGTCCATCCATTTTGTGAGATCATTTTAGTATATTAGACCAAAAGTGAGCAGGATCCAAGACTCAAGTGGGCGCACTAAAGGAAGAGGTGTGTTGGGAAATTCCTACATTGAAACCTCATGGGGTCGACAGTGATGTTTACATGCCATTGATAGTGTCGTTCGTGCTGGGATGAACTGAAAACATAAATCTTACCTTGATTTAAAATTTATGTGGCCCCACGAATATTTCAATTATGGAATTTCAATCCACACATTTTTGGCCCACTTGAGTATTGGATCCAACTCATTTTTGTCCTCGTGTTCTAAAATGAGCTCACAAAACGGATGGACGTGGTGGATTTCTCACAAACATCACAGTGGGCCCCACTTAGGTTTCTAGTATAGTAACTTCCTGCAAAGGCCTTCTGTAGGAAATCCACGTCCGTCAGATAAAAATATCGGGTGGACCACATAACAGGAAACAATGGTGATTGAACGACCACCATTAGAATCTTTTTGGGGCCAGAAATTTTGAATTAAGTTGATACTTGAGTTTTCCCTTCATCCATATTTGTGATCTAATCAACAAGTTAGAATAGAAATTTTTAACAGTGGACGTTGAATCATCATTATTGCACGTGGTGTGGTCCACCTTCGATTTGAATCTGTCTCATTTTTGGGCTTATGCCTAAAATGAGCTAAAAAAATGGATGGAAGGCGTGGATAAAACACATACATCATGGTAGGACCCACAACATTGATCAGTTCCGAGGTTTCTGTAATACCAAGATTTCAGTACTAAAGGGATCACCACCATGTTTGGGTTACATTCCTATAATTTCCATCATCATATATTTAAAGCCACATCATCTGATTCCACTCATTTGAAACTTACTTCAACAAAATAAAAATCAAATATTGTTCAACCTGATCATATTTATAAATAATGATGAATCATATTTATGTATAGATAGATACAATAAAGAAATTAAACTGTTAAATAATAACTAAATAAATAATTCATTGATCCAACATTGTAAGTTCATGTTTTGCCAAATACGACAAATGGTCCCACGATTCATCCGGCAATTAATTCTCATTTTTCGACACTTGGTTCAGATTTCTTGTTTTATTCGTGTCTGTACGGTTGTCAATTCACAACGTTAGCTGGCAAAGCTAGTGAGAATTACCAACATGGTTCTTTACATCAAATTATAATAGAATAATATTAATCATGCACAGTATAAGTTCAGAAAGAAAATGTAAATATTATGCAATGCATGAATGCATCAAGTGAGAATCCATCCATTTGTTTGAGTTGGAAACCCGTCAACCCACATTTACCCATTGGCAAGCTTCTACCATTTGGTAGGCATAGGCAAGGCCCGCATCTATTCTTTATGTAGGCTTCCACTAATATAGTGGGCTTCTAGTAACGATTCTACCAGGTATACTAATCGGGGATGTCCCCCATGAATTCAGCACGAGTTGTGCATGCAAATGATAAATGCGCAAGCATATCAAGTGGTCGTGAATCATGCATTATTAAATAGATTATTCCGATTTTCATATTGAATCAACACAATCTCATACTATCCAGTAATATCAGTATATCATTCAATTCATGTCCAATTAGTAATTCATCATATAGGTTGCATTATTCATCATACATATTGTATCAATATAGTAACTCAAATAATTGATTATACTAACACATTAATCAAACCATATCATTATTACTATATTAATACAAAAATCACATGTTCATCGAAATCAAATAAGAGTACATGGCATCGACATCAGGGTAAGTATACAATATATCAAACAATCCATCTATTTTAACTTAATGGAGGAGAATACATCAAGATCACTCACCTTAATGCGACAAAGATGATTCCGTAAACCAATGGTTTGATTTGAATTAGAATTTTCTAAAATCACATAAATGAAAATTATTTTTAATCTTACGAGCTCACATTTTATTGATCTAAATTCATTTAAGATGTCTCATTTAAATGAATTCATAAATTAGAAAATAATATTTCAAACATTAAGGTGCTATTAGAATTAGTCCCCTGAAATTTCTACAGTTTCGGGTTGTTTTCAATAACAGTCCTGAAAATTCATTTTTATTTTTATTTTTAAGTTTGGGCAGCATTCTGTAGTTGTAACGTCCTGAATTTTTGCTATTTTGGATTTCTAAATATCCTAAAAAATTTTGATATACTTAGCATAAGTCGTTACTAACTGACCCTTAACGCTCGAGGTGACCCTATATGTCGGTTGTACTAGTAAAGAACCAAACATGGGTCGAATCTTAATTAACAAACCAAACAGACCCAATTATCCTTTTAAAAAAAAAGGATGTATATTGATCAGGAAGAGCCTGTATAACTCACCCCCCATTCAGGCTTGGCCGGGGAGGAAAAAAAAAAAAACCCCAGCTAAGCTTATCGTAAACTACGTACATGTATATATACCTCCATCCAGACCCACTAGATTGCCTAAATGGACTTTCCTAATGATCCACAGCCCGACCCTATCAAGGAACAAACAACCCCTAACCGAAACGGGAAGATCAACTACATTGCTGGTGCAAATGCAACCTTGGAGCTTAGACCCCGCTTAGACCCCATGCGGGCTATACCATCCGCTGGGCTGTTGCCTTCCCTGCGAACATGGCTAAATGTGACTGATAAGATATTCCTTAACATGTCAATCCTGCAACCAGTATTTCCAATGCCAACTCGGATGGGAGTCGCCCCTAAGGAGCGACACCACCATTTTAAAATCTGATTCGATAACAACCTTATGAAACCCCATCTGCTGGCAGATTGCCTAGCCATCATACACCGCTTGAAGTTCCGCTCTGAAGTTGGATCCAACTCCATAACCCAACGAGAAAGTAAAGTGAAGCTCACCGTGATCCCCTCTACAAATACCCCTACCTCCCGATGGGCCTGGGTTGCCCCACTACAAGAAATTGGCCTTTTACCGACAAACTTATTTTCGATGAAATAAATTTCGTCGGTACACATGACTTTCCCCGATGAAATCATATTTCATCGGCAAAAGATTCCCGCCATGACCAAATATGTTCCTGCCACCATTTACAACGACGGCCTGGAAACTTTTCCCGACGACATTATGTATCGTTGGTGAAAATTATTTTTCCAATGATTATTTCGTTGGTAAATGTAATTTTTCCCGACGAACCAAATAGTTCATCGGGAAAAGATCCCTTGGTGTCCTTTCCGATGACGGAGATGCTATTTTTACTGATGTTATAAAATATCATCGATAAAGGAACTTTTTACCGACGAAAAAAATCGTCGGTAAAGGAACTTTTTACCAAGTAATAGACACATCGTCAGACAAAATGAATGGTGGACATATTATTTCACTTTGTGTGGTTGATCATGAATGTTGATTTGTAATTTTTACTTTTGGTGTAGCTAATAAGTATGTTTAAAAACATATGTATGAAGTGGATGGGGCTGATAGAGCACGGGTAGGCCCTAATATTTTTTAAGCCTTTTACCGACGAATTGTGAAAAGTATTACCAACGAAAAGTTTCGTTGATAATAATGATATGTTTTAACTTGAACCAACCCCAGCACCCATCTCTCTCTCTCTCTCTCTCTCTCTCTCTCTCTCTCTCTCTCTCTCTCTCTCTCTCTCTCTCTCTCTCCCCCCCCCCTCTTCTTACCCTACCCCTCCCGCCTGAACGAGCGTTGTTGCCTGCCCGACACCCCTATTCCGATCACCCTAAACCCTAACTCGTTGTTGCCTGCCCGACGCCTGATTGTCTCCCTCTCTGTCTCTCTCGTCTCAAATCTCTCTTACGTTGGTCGAAAAGGTATTTTATTTCGTTCTTATGATTCTAGTCTTTTTGAAATGGGGGTAAATCAATTTTCGTTTGGATGCCCGTAAATGGTTTAGGGCTTGTTTGGATGCCTGTAAGTTGGGTTAGTGGGAAGTGACTTACAGGGAAGTCACTTGTAGGTGCTGTTTGGGGGATAAAATTCACCTGTAAGTCTCTGTTTGGGGGAAGAAATTTACTTACAGGGAAGTAGATGAGCGTGTGATCTTGAAGTATTGTCTCTATTTTTTTATTTTATTTTATTTTATTTATTATTATTATTATTTTTTTTTGACATCTCATCCTTGTCCTTTTCTATATTTTTAGTTCTTCAGTTTTGGGGCATAACTTTTATGTATGATGATATTCATTGTAAGATGAATCAATTCATACTGTAGATTTGAGTCCATACTCGTGTTTTGATTTTCAGGTTGCAAATGGATTATTGCCACTACAAAAGCTTTATCCCAGCAGAATCTACCAAAATCACTAGGAAATTTATTTGGGTTTGTAAGTGTTATGGTCTCATGCTCCTTTGGTTGTCAAATTTTGTGTGCCAAAAACATCTATCGGTGTTCTGTACTTGTATGATCATTTATTGGAATTCAAGACACCTCAAAAAGCTACATGTTGAAGCCCAAAAAGCTACATGTTGAAGCCTCAAAAAAGCTACATGTTGAAGCCTCAAGAAGCTACAATGTTGAAGTTCAAATCTGAAGAAACAACGTATGAAGTAGTTCTATGTTGATCAAGATCTCAAGCCTGACAAGCCTGATATAATTCAATTTATCTACATTCGTTGAAAGGTTGAAGTTCAATGTCCATACGACATGGTTCAGGTTTGAATGACCTTAGGTTGACCCTTTAAGTAGGTCACTTTGGATACATTATTCAAATATTTAAAATACACAAGGTTGGTCTATTCTACGACCAGTCCTAGCTCTTGTTCGACCAGTCCTAACATTGGTTCGACTAGTCCAAGAAATTCCACGACCAGTCCTAAGAAGTTGAAGATTTTTTAGAATTTTTGGTACGCCCACGACCAGTCCTGGAGGTCCTTCGACCGGTCGTAGGTGTGGCTTCGACTCGTCCACGACCAGTCGTGGAGCTACGACTTAAAGTCCAGCGACGAAATCACTGGTCCTACGACCAGTCGTAGATATCTACGACCAGTCGTAGGTGACCCACGACCAGTCGTAGGGTACTCACGACCAGTCGTAGAACGGCTTTCAAAGATCGCGCTTATTTTTTCAAAAATCTGTTAGAGCTACGACCAGTCGTAGGTTTCTAAGACCAGTCGTAGGAGCGATTTCTGCTTCTATAAATTGAACACGAAATTCAGAGTTTTCATAACTTCCACTCTCATTCAATTCAAGAATTTTCAAGTGATCACTCTGAGATAAGTTTGTGTTTATTTTAAGCTAGATTGTGCTTATTTAATATTCCTTTTTGCTAGCTTATTTAATTTGATTTTGTTTCTATATTCCAATCATATTTGAAAAGAGGAATTATCTTATTCCTTCTTCTTGGAATCAAAATCAAATTTAGCTACGCCCAACGAGTTAAATCTAAAATCAATTAGAACTTAGAACCTTATGAATGTGAGTATTGGAAATTGAACTTTGACATTCAAATCATCTACTCCGATTGGTTCTACCGGGCTGCTACGAAAAAGGAGAAATCCAGGTATTTTACAATTCTGTAAAATTCATTTGCTTTTGGTTTTGTTTGAGGTTGAGCCAGAAAAATCTCATTGTATTGGTTGTCTGAGGAAAACCAGAAAACTCAGAAAAGAGGGGTTTTTGGATTGTGTAAGCCCAAGTGAAAAAGACACAATTGTAAAGGTTTTTGGTGAACCTGTGAAAACCTATTTGTTAGTGAACGCTAATATCCCCTGTGTGAGGATATTAGGAGTGGAGTAGCTTTTTGTGTGGCTGTTGGAAAACAGTTGGTGTACACACAAGCGAACCACTATAACTCTTTGACTTGTGGTTTGAATGCTTGCTTAATTTTCATATCTTTTATCATTTGATCTTGTGGAATGTACAAGGAGATGTGAATGTTGTAATTATTTACATTTCAAGCAAGTGTGGGGATTGTTGTAATAATTTAGATCTTACTTCTTCATTTAAATTCAATTCCTTGCTATTTCATTTACTTATATTAATATTGAGTTCTTGATCCAAAAGAGGTTCTAGAAATAAGGTTGTCCTACCATAAGCCCTTGTTGATTATGGTGTAAGGTTGTCCTTAGAACTGAATTTGAATCAATCTCTCGATATCTATTTATCAAGGTGATTTAAATTTAGCTTTGTGAATTGATTCAAGTTGTAAGGTTGTTGGTTTATTTTATTTCCGCTGAATTTTATTTTAATTTGGCATAGTCCTATTCACCCCCCCCTCTAGGACATATAGCTTGGCCTTTTCAAGTGGTATCAGAGCCTAATAGCTCATTTTATTACTTTTTATTTGGATTTATTTCCTGAGCTAACGATCTAAGCTATATAAAAAGATGTCAAATTTTGATAGCCTTTCAGTTACTAGACCTCCTCCCTTTGATGGCTCCAACTATGCCTATTGGAAAGCCAGAATGAGGATCTTCCTCAAATCAATGGATGAAAGTGTGTGGCAAGCCACAGTAATTGAATGGAAACCTCCTATCACGGAAGTAACTGGTGTTGATGGTTCAAAATCTATGAAAATTACACCATATTACCAATGGACCACACTTCAGAAAAGTGAGAGTAGTGCTAATGCTAAAGCACTAAATGCAATCACTTGCGCACTATCACCGGATGAGTTCAAAAGAATCATATCCTGTGATACTGCAAAGCAAGCTTGGGATATTTTAGAAATGACACACGAAGGTACATCAATTGTCAAGAAATCTAAAGTCCAACTCCTCACAACTAAATTTGAAGAAATTCATATGGAGGAAAATGAAATGTTTATGGACTTTTACACTAGATTGAATGACATTGTGAACTCAATGTGGGGTCTGGGCGATAAGATCCCTGAAAGTAAAGTATGTGCAAAAATACTACGCTCTCTTCCTGAACGGTTCAATTCAAAGGTAACCGCAATCCAGGAACTTCGTGATACGGATAATATGAAGGTAGAAGAATTAGTTGGTTCTTTACAAACCTATGAATTAAGTTTTAAAGCTCCTAAAGGTAAGTCTATTGCTTTGAAGTCATCTAAAAGTATTATTCAAGAAAATTCAGATTCAGAAAAGTCTGAAGATGATATGGCCCTTTTGGCGAAAAAGTTTTATAAGATTTTCAAAAGTAAGAAAAGAGTCGATTTTCAAAAGGGAAATGAAAAGAAACGTTCCAAACCTAAGTCTAAAACTTGGAAATCATTGAAAGATAGTCAATGCTACAACTGTCAAGAATATGGGCATTTAGCAAACAAATGTCCTAAAAAGGACAGATTCAAAAAGAAGGGTATGTTGGCTACTTGGGATGAATCGTCTGCTTCTGAAGCCTCTTCTGAGTCAGAAAATTCAGAAACCGAGTCGGGCAATGAACTTAAGGCCCTTATGACTCTAGCCAAGTTTACTTTTTCCGATCACGATGATTCAACAAGTGAAGAAAATTTGGATAGTGATCATGAATATGATGAAGATCTTCAAGATGCTTACAATGCCTTATATAAGGAAAGTTGTAAAATTGCTGTCAAACTTAAACTTCAAAAAGAAAAGTTTTATAAACTTAAAGAATGTTTTGAAACTCTTATTTTAGAAAAATCTCAAATTTCAGATAGTTTTGAAAAGTCTAAGTGTGACCTAGAATTCAAAACCTCCCTAATTGAAAATTTGAAATCTGAAAATGAGAAACTTAAAAATGAAGTATCTTCTCTGTTGAGTTTGAAGGACACATGGAGATATGCCCAAGGCGATCCAAAATTAGAAAAATTGTTATCCGGATCAAGAAAATGTGGCGATCGATCCGGGTTGGGTTATGATAAAAACAAATCTCCAAAACAGAAGAATACTTCTTCCAATTTTGTGAAAGGAGAGACTTCTAACTCAAAAGGAAAAGATACTACTCAAGTTTTTTCTAAAAATACAAAAACTTTTCATAAACCCAAAAGCAGCTATGTAAATTTCAAAAATCAGATTCGAAACCCACTAGCTGAAAAAATTATTGATTTACTGAAGGAGCTATTAAAATCTAATTCTGTAGGTCACTCCTACAACTATAAACATAAGAAGACCAATTATTCTCCTAAACCTAAAACTGTACTGAAATGGGTTCCTAAAGCTGTCTGTTTGGTTGCTCACACTGCTTTCAAAGCTACAAGCCATTCAAAATGGTACCTAGACAGTGGATGCTCCAGACATATGACAGGCGACAAAGCACTATTCACCGATCTTAAAGATATGACTGATGGGTCAGTCACATTTGGTGATGGTAGCAACTGCAAGATAATTGGCAAAGGTACGGTCCAACTCTATAACCTTCCCTTATTTAAAAATGTTTTATATGTTGAGGGTTTAAAACACAACCTGTTGAGCATATCTCAAATATGCGATAACAACCATAATGTTAAATTTTCTAATCAAGGTTGTGAAATAATAAATGAAAAGGGTTCTGTAATATTAACTGGTCACAGAACTTCTGAGAACTGCTATATAGTAAGCGATAGTAGCTCATCTAAACAAACGTGTTACATGGTCCATACCGATGAGACAGAATTATGGCATAAACGCCTCGGACATGTACACTATCGAA
The DNA here is from genome assembly GCA_021015155.1 of Magnolia officinalis. Lineage (NCBI taxonomy): Eukaryota > Viridiplantae > Streptophyta > Magnoliopsida > Magnoliales > Magnoliaceae > Magnolia > Magnolia officinalis. Next base: position 47,178,222 of record JAJHSJ010000018.1, on the reverse strand, counting down.
ATTTATACAGATTGAGCAAAGGTGAACTAATTAGAGGTCTACCTAAGATGCAAAAAGTAGACAAGATTTGTGGTGAATGCCAGTATGGTAAACAAACTAGGAGCTCTCACAAAAAGGTGAACTCCAATACCACCACAAGACCACTCGAGCTTCTCCACATGGATCTTATAGGACCAACAAGAACGAAAAGTCGAGGTGGCAAAAAATACATCTTAGTTATTGTAGATGATTATACAAGATTCACTTGGGTTTCATTCTTGAGAGACAAATCAGAAACCCTTGATGAAGTGAAAAAGATTATAAAACGGATTCAAACTGAAAAAAGTTCTCAAGTCAACAAGATCCGTAGTGATCATGGATCCGAATTCGAAAATAGCAGTTTTGAGAAATTCTGTAGCGATCAGGGAATATCGCATGAATTCTCTGCACCTAAAACTCCTCAACAAAATGGAATTGTCGAGAGAAAGAATAGAGTGCTTCAAGAAATGGGAAATGTTATGTTAAATAGCATGAAGCTCCCTAGGAATTTATGGGCTGAAGCAGTAAATACAGCCTGCTACATTATTAACCGTGTTTATATTTGTAAATCTAATAATAAAACGGCTTATGAAATGTGGTTTGAGAAAAAGCCTTCTGTCAAATATTTTCGAGTTTTTGGCAGTAAGTGTTATATTTTGCGTGATCGTGAAAATTTGGAAAAATTCGACACTAAAAGTGATGAAGGGATCTTTTTAGGGTATTCTTTAAACAGTCGTGCATATCGTGTTCTGAACAACAGGACCGGTGTGATTCAAGAGTCAATAAATGTTGTGATTGACGATTTTTTGAATACACCTGTTCCTAGTTCTGATAATGATGAAGTGCTTATACTTGAAAATCAAGAAACTTCACCAAGTGAACCTAATTCTGAATTTAGGACTGTTAAAGATCATCCAACTTCTCAAATACTTGGAAACCCTCTCACTGGTGTGCGCACTCGTAGACAATTAGAGGACATATGTAATTACGTATGCTTTACATCCCAGATTGAACCGGTTAACGTAAAAGAAGCACTTTCAGATGAAAACTGGATTCTCGCGATGCAAGAAGAGCTTAATCAGTTTGTCAGAAATGATGTTTGGTATCTTGTTCCTAGACCTAAAGATAAACATATTATTGGAACAAAATGGATTTTCAAAAACAAATCTGATGAACTTGGAAATATTATTCGAAATAAAGCAAGCTAGATTTGTTTTGGATTTTTGGGTTTTTAATTCCGATTGCATACTCCAATGCAATCATTCCATTTAGGTTTTCTTTCTGTTTTTTTAAGATGATTGATTGCTTTTATTTAGCTAGATGTTGAAAAGGGAGCTGGTGACCTACAACTAGCTGTAGTTTACCTAACACACAATCCACTTTTACAAACATTTTGTGCCAAGGTCCAATTGGAAACAAAATTCCTAAGGCACATCTGTTTTCACCCATGCAGATGTCAAGCCTGATATGGTGGTGAAGGTAAAGGTGCTTTTTTTTCCTGCATTCATTGTTACTTTTGTTTTGCTGACAGTCTTCAAGCCATTCTTTTGTTCTGTTTGTAATGGTATTAATACTTGATTTATGCAGAGACTATGTATCTAGCTCCAATGGAGAAATCAGGTTCAAGGATGGGCTTTTTTCATCATTTGAGTTAATGTTTTACAATGGAATTTATTCGCTCCCTTTCCTGCTAATCTTTATAATCTGTTCCACTTAAATTGAGGTTGTTGCATCATTAGTTACTAGCATTTGCAGGTTGTGGATATGGATTTTTCATTTTTACAATGATGCATTGTATTCGAATCTGTTTGTTGGAAGTTAAAACCCACTCGATGAATCGTGGTTCGAAAGCTTGACCTGACTCAGAAGAGTTGACTCAGTCAGGTTATGTCTAGACTCAGTGAAAATCACATTTCAGTCACAAACCTTTTTTTTTTTTTTTTAAGTTGTAGTAGTTACTTTGACTGAGTTAGGTTTTCAAGTTTTAAGCAATGAGATGAACGGTCTAGACTTGGGTTAAGAATCAAGAGATACTATTTGTAAAGTTTTCTAAGGACACAATTGAGAGCTTTCAGTCAATCAAGGTTGTAGAAGTCTTTTATTTTATTAGAAGATGGATTCCTGATTTTTCAAAGGAGATTACCTAACCTACCATAGTTAGCCTGCCACTACTCCCATCAAGCACATGAATCAAAATCTTTTGTTGGCACTTCCCATGTCGCTGAAATTGCATATGATTGCATTGCCCGGGGTACCCATTTTTGCTTCCTTTGTGCATTGTGGTTTTTTTTTTTTTTTTGCTTAATTTCAGAACTCTTGAATACTGTTGATATGCACTACCCTTGAATGTTGACTTTCCTGCAATGAGTTCTAGGTAAGAATTTGATGAAGGCCATAGCCCTGTTCAGCTTGAGAATGGCATACAAGGTGGCTACACTTTGTGATGGGTTTTTTTGACCTGTCGTCCTTTCGCTACTGGGATGCTCAAGTCCTTTCGCAACTGGGATGCGCAAAGTCCTTTCGCAACTGGGATGCGCATGTCCTTTCGCAACTAGGATGCGGAAAGGAGTTTCCTAAAACTATAAAAAAGGGTCCCTAGGGTTTTTTTAGGGGATGTTGTGCTGATGAGAAAAACAACAAGAGGGTTTCCTAAAGCTTTACAAGGGATTTGCTAAAGGGTTTAGGGCTATCAAAGTTGAGAAAGAGGGAGAAAGAGAGAGAGGAAGCTTATAGAAGGGAGGTTCTGCTCGTGGAGGTTCTTTACTGTGCAATCTATATCTCAGTGCTTCTATGTCCTCGTAATCGGTAAGATCTCTCTGGTTTTCTCTATTTTTCTTATTGTTTATCCACTCCTGCGTGAGTGAAGAAGATTGTAAGTTCTACTTCATAGTGAATTGTTGATTTGGACGAGGTCCCGTGGTTTTTACCTCTTTGAGGGTTTTCCACGTAAAAATTCTCTTGTGTGGTGTGTGATTGATGCATTGATTATTTTCATTGCTTTATTATCCATAATTCTGGTTTGTTCTGGAGGGCTAGATCCTAAGGTTTTGTGCAAGGCCCCCAACAAAATGGTATCAGATCTAGGTTCATTGAACAGGTAGGATCGGTTTTAAATTATGGAAGGTGGCTCAAGGATGATCAGCCTCAATGGTTCTAACTGGACCATATGGAAGGCTAAGATGGAGGACTTGCTTTATTGCAAGGACCTATATTCTTCAATTTTAGGCATATCAACAAAATCCAAGGATATGACTGATGATGATTGGAAGAAGACGGACCGAAAGGCGGTGGGGTTTATTAGACAATGGTTGGATAATTCTGTGTTCCACCATGTGTCTACAGAAACCTCAGCCGCTAGCCTATGACTAAAATTACAAGGGCTGTATGAGAGGAAGACAGCCGGTAATAAGATTTTTCTGATAAGGCGACTTGTGAATCTCAAATTCAAAGATGGTGGTTCTGTGGCCGAGCACATGAATGAGGTCAGCAATATAGTGAACCAACTCACCTCTATGAAGATGGTCCTAGATGATGAATTGCAGACTTTACTATTGCTTAGTTCATTGCCTGACAGTTGGGAGACATTGGTGGTGTCTCTAAGTAACTCTGCGCCAGACGGAAAGATATCCATGGAAAAGGTGACTAGCTGTCTCTTCAATGAAGAGACAAGGAGGAAGTCTCAGGGGTCTACTCAGCAAGAGGCTCTTGTGACACAGGAACGGGGAAGAGGAAAGAACAGGAAGGGCGGGAAGGCCTGAGATAAATCAAGAGGCAAGTCGAGTAACAAAAAAGTTGTTGAATGCTGGAATTGTGGCAAGAAGGGCCACTACAAGTATGAATGTCGTGGTAAGAAAAACGACAAGAAAGGAAAAGGGAAGGAAGATGAATCAGATTCTACTGCGGTCGCTCTAGATGACGACATTGTAGTTATTCTTTCTGCAGATCATGACGTATGTCTCACGGCTTCGAGTCAGGACACTGACTGGGTGGTTGACTCGGGAGCTTTTTTTCATGCGACTCTACACAGGGACTCCTTCACAAGCTACAAGTCAGGTGACTATGGGACTGTGAAGATGGAAAATTCTGGCGTATCAAAAATCGTGGGAGTCGGTGATATTTGTGTGAAAACTGATGTGGGCTGCACATTAGTTCTCAGGGATGTGAGGCATATCCCAGACCTTCGCCTCAACTTGATGTCGATGGGAAGGCTGGATGATGATGGCTATGAAAGCCGGTTTGCTGGTGGGCAATGGAAGCTCATCAAGGGTTCGTTGATCGTGGCCAGAGGGAAGAAGTGTTGCACCCTTTACAAGACAAGTGTTAGTATGTGCAAGGGTGGGTTGAACGCAGCGGAAGATTCAACTATTGACATGTGGCATAGGCGTCTAGGCCACATGAGTGAAAAAGGGCTTCAGGTACTAGCAAAAAAGCGGCTCCTTCGAGACGTGACAGGTACACCTCTCAAAACCTGTCTTGATTGTTTATCAGGAAAACAAAATAGAGTTTCATTTGTTAAAACTGCTTCTCATGTTAATAAAGTGTATGCATTAGATTTGGTTTATTCTGATGTTTGTGGTCCTATGAGGACAAAAACCTTGGGTGGCGCATTGTATTTTGTTACTTTTATAGATGATGCATCTAGGAGGGTTTGGGCTTATGCTTTGAAATCCAAGGACGAGGTCTTTGGTGTGTTTAAATTGTTTCATGCTATGGTCGAGAGGGAGAGACAGGTAGACCATTGAAGTGCATCCGCACTGACAATGGTGGTGAATATGTTGGCGACTTTCATGAGTACTGCAAGTCCCTGGGTATACGGCATGAACAGACGGTTCCCAAGACCCCCCAGCATAATGGTGTAGCTGAGCGAATGAATCGCACCATTGTTGAGAGAATCAGATGCATGTTATCCCATGCGAAATTGCCCAAGACGTTCTGGGGAGAAGCAATGCACACGGCGGTGTATTTGATAAACAGGTCTCCATCAGCCCCGTTGAATGGAGAAGTACCTGAGAAGGTGTGGACTGGATAGGATCCATCATACAGTCATCTCAGGGTGTTTGGATGCAGGGCATCCGTTCACATACCAAAGGACGAGAGGTCCAAGCTCGATATGAAGATCAGGCAGTGTGTGCTCTTGGGGTACGATGATGAAAAGCTCGGTTATAAATTGTGGGATCCGACCGAGAGGAAGCTCGTCAGGAGCAGAGATGTGGTTTTCTTTGAAGATCAGTATATAGAAGACATTGGAAAGTCAGAGAAGAATCAGCCTAGTTCAGGTGAGCTAGAGGACACAGATCCGATTATTCCTCCCGTGGTGCCTGATGACGGGGGAGTACAGCAAGGTGCAGAGGACGAGGGAGTTCCTTCAGAAGATGGACCAGGGGAGCAGCCCCCACTTGATCCACCTGTTGAGCCATAAGTGAGGAGGTCATCTAGGGACAGACAGCCGTCCAAGAGGTACTCGCCACATGAGTACATTATGTTGACTGATGGGGGAGAGCCAGAAGATTATTCTGAGGCCTTAGCCGACGATCATAAGGGGGAGTGGTTGAAAGCTATGTAAGAGGAGATGGAATCCTTGCATAAGAACCACACCTATGACATGGTGAAACTGCCTAAGGGCAAGAAAGCTTTGAGCAACAAGTGGGTGTTCAGAAAGAAGGTTGAGCAGAAGAATTCACAGACAAGGTTCAAGGCCAGACTTGTGGTGAAAGGTTTTGGTCAGAGGAAAGGCATAGACTTCAAGGAGATATTCTCACCAGTGGTGAAGATGACATCCATATGGGTATTGCTTGGGTTGGCGGCTAGCATGGATCTGGAGATAGAGCAGTTAGATGTTAAAACTGCCTTTCTCCATGGTGACCTGGAAGAAGAGATCTACATGCACCAACCCGAGGGGTTCGAAGTCAAGGGCAAGGAGCATATGGTGTGTAGGCTGAGGAAGAGTTTGTATGGGCTGAAACAAGCTCCACGACAATGGTACAAAAAGTTCGACTCGTTTATGTTGAAACATGGGTATGACAGAACGGAGTCGGACCACTGTGTGTTCACGTGCAAGTTCTCAGATAGTGATTTCTTAGTTCTGCTATTATACGTTGATGACATGCTCATCATAGGAAAAGACATCAAGAAGATCAACAAGCTGAAACAGGAGTTGGGCAAGTCTTTTGCGATGAAAGACTTGGGCCCAACTAGGCAAATCCTAGGAATGGAGATAACCCGTGACAGAAGCAGCAGGAAGCTCTGGCTGTCACAAGAGCGGCATATTGAGAAAGTCCTAAAGCGGTTCAATATGAATGCAGTGAAGCCAGTCAGTACTCCACTAGATGGTCACTTCAGATTGAGCTACAGACAGTGTCTCAAGACAAAGGCAGAGGTGGAAGAGATGCAGAAGATACCCTACGTGTCAGCTGTAGGAAGTTTGATGTATGCTATGGTGTGTATACCCCTAGACATAGCATGTGCGGTTGGTGTTGGCCGGTATCTTGTCAATCCTGGCAAAGAGCATTGGGCAGCGGTGAAGTGGATATAGCGGTATCTAAGAGGCTCGTCCAGGTTGAGCCTATGTTATGGTGACGGTAAACCTGTGTTAGAGGGCTACACAGATGCAGATATGGCAGGTGACATAGACTCCAGGAAGTCTACATCAGGGTTCATGTTCACTTTTGCAGGGGGAGCGGTTTCTTGGCAGAGCAAGCTACAGAAGGTCGTAGCATTGTCGACGATAGAGGCCGAATACATTGCAGTCACAGAGGCATGTAAAGAGATGCTTTGGATGAAAAGGTTCCTACAGGAACTTAGCTTAAAGCAGGAGGAGCACGTGGTCTATTGCGATAGTCAGAGTGCTATACACTTGAGCAAGAATCCAAGTCAGCATTCCAAGTCAAAGCACATAGAGATTCGGTATCACTGGATCAGGGATACTTTGGAACAAAAGGTGTTACAACTTAAGAAAGTCCACACGGATGATAATGGGTCAGATATGATGACCAAGGCCTTGCTCAAGGGCAAGTTTGAGGTTTGTAGAAACCTAGCTGGCTTAAAGAAGGTGAATCCCTCCTGGGTCAAAAAGGGGGAGATTTGATGGGTTTTTTTGACCTGTCGTCCTTTCGCAACTGGGATGCGCAAGTCCTTTCGCAACTGGGATGCGTAAAGTCCTTTCGCAACTGGGATACGCAAGTCCTTTCGCAACTAGGATGCGGAAAGGAGTTTCCTAAAACTATAAAAAAGGGTCCCTAGGGTTTTTCTAGGGGATGTTGTGCTGATGAGAAAAACAACAAGAGGGTTTCCTAAAGCTTTACAAGGGATTTGCTAAAGGGTTTAGAGCTATCAAAGGTGAGAAAGAGGGAGAAAGAGAGAGAGGAAGCTTATAGAAGGGAGGTTCTGCTCGTGGAGGTTCTCTACTGTGCAATCTATATCTCAGCGCTTCTATGTCCTCATAATCGGTGAGATCTCTCTGGTTTTCTCTATTTTTCTTATTGTTTATCCACTCCTGCGTGAGTGAAGAAGATTGTAACGTTCTACTTCATAGTGGATTGTTGATCTGGACGAGGTCCCATGGTTTTTACCTCTTTGAGGGTTTTCCACGTAAAAATTCTCTTGTGTGGTGTGTGATTGATGCATTGATTATTTTCATTGCTTTATTATCCATAATTCTGGTTTGTTCTAGAGGGCTAGATCCTAAGGTTTTGTGCAAGGCCCCCAACACTTTGAACTGGTTGGTCCATACTTTGTATGCAATTCCTCTTGCAACTATTTTATGGGTGTTCTTAAAGTGGAATGTTGTTGTGTTATGTAGGCGATCAAGATGTAATCCAGTATAAGTGTAGAGAGGCACCAAAAGCTATCATAGAGCTTGAAAATTATGGGTTGCCATTTACCCGAACTGAAGAAGGGAAAATATATCAGCGTGCATTTGGTGGTCAAAGCCTCTAGCTGGTATTTATCATCCTATTCATAACATGGACATCATTTCTAGTTCTTATATGATTGACTTTGTTACTTTTATATAAGAGGATGCTATGACTCCCGAGCATGTTTAAATTAATAGATTTTCTTTATATGAAGTTTTTATCCCTTGATTTGGGTCTTCTGAAACGCAAAATAATAATATAATAATAATAATAATAATAATAATAATAATAATAATAATAATAATAATAATAATAATAATAATAATAATAATAATAATAATAAATGTGCTTTTCTTCCTTGTGTTTGCTGACTTCACTTGTCTCCTTTTTTTTTATCAAGGAAATGTCATATTAAAACTCATTAGGCACTAAGCTTTTAGCTCAGCAAACCTTGCTTAATTGTTACATAGACCATTACAAATCCATCATGGAATGTAACCAGTTAGGGTCGTAGGTATATTTCGCTACAAAAATTATAGCTACGGCCTTTATCCGTAGCTAGTGACATCTATTGATACGGATTTAATCTATAGGCGTAGGTACATGTTGCTATAGAAATTATAACTACGGCTTTTATTCGTAGCTACTGATCTCTATTGCTACGGATGTAATCCGTAGCCATCAGTTTTTTGACCTTTAGCTACACCACCAATAGTTACGGACGTGTTATGGACTAGATCCGTAGCAAAAGGTCTTTAGCTACGATTTTTATCCGTAGCCTTTGCCCCTTTCTCTGGTAGTGCTCCCAGCACAGATGAGGTTGCCTAAAAGTTTGATCCATTGGACAATCCTAACTACTCGATTACAAAAGGGTCTAAGATGGTGATGGCCATTTCCCCCTCAAAACCTGCATTGGAAGTCATCCTGTTCAGGTGGCCTTAAGGTTGTTATAGCATGTGCTTCTGTCGTCAATTTATAGTGCTCTTGTTAAACCACAATTTATTGTGAACAGTATTTGGTTTAGTCTATGATATATGTTTGAGGGCCCGACGATGTACTTTTGAAGCTGAACATTAATTTTTCCTTGGACGATTTCTGAACAATCCAAAATCATTTGTGATTTATTACCTCTAGTGGTTGTTTTGCGATTTGAAGGGTTGGTTTTTGATGATATGGTTAACTCATTTATGGTGGTGGATTTGTGACAACTTTTACTGGTTTGTGATTGTCGATTTGTCATTTACTTGTAATAAACTAAGAGCCTAGGAAATTGCAGTTTTTGCCGATGTTCGTTTATGGTCATTGGGCCATTGATGTAGGTGATTATTAAGATGTGGTGGCATTGAATTCATCACTTGCATTTCCTCTACTTGTTAGCTAAATTGCAATGGTAATCAGCGCGATCGAGCATCTAGAAAAAGATTGGGTAGTCAAGTTGATCATTTTTAATAACCATCATCTGGCCTTAGGAAGACCTGTTTGAGGTGTCTCAGCAATTGCACTGGCCCGTTTCTCCATTTTATTGCATTCTCCATCTGGTAACTTTTCACATATCTGATCATCAGTTTCTCAGCAAGGGCATTGCCAACATCATCACCACAACAACTGCTAGGATCACAACAAAATTACACATGCCTGCCTAGCAAGTGTATCGAAACTTCTGACTGATGTATAAAGCAAACCCCCTTATGAAGATGACCATATGAAAAAAAAAAATCAAGTGAGTCAACTAAAGCAAACAAAGGCTAGATTTGTATGTTCAATTGGCACAACTAACGAATGGTATTCTTTTTTTTAGGTCCTCCTATATGATTCTTTGATCCCTTCTATATGATTGCCAATTAAACCCTATCCAAGTGGAATTTCCTAATCTTTGGGATTTTTCGGATGTTAGTTCTGTATGTTCCATTAAATGTTTATTTGTAGGCCATGGATCGAAGGATTAGGAACTTCCAATCTGGGGCATCTTTCATCCACACTGAAAACCTATTAGATCTATATCTTGGTTCTACATACTACTGGCCTTGGATGCATCCAAACACTATTCGTATTCCAATCCTTCAGCCTCCTACTTCTACTTTTCTAATAGGTTTTAATTATACATGTGTTTTAAGGATTGTTACTTCTAATAGGTGGAGCTAGTCATCATGTGTGAGGTGCTGGTCAGCATGTAGAGATTGGTTGTGTATGGAAGTTCGTTTCCTTTTTATGGTTCTTGTGTTCACTTCCTAATCTATGAATGGTGTGAGATATTTGGAGGATGTTTTTAAACTGATGTGTGTCTCTAATTCACCATGGGATACTAACATTGAAACTTTTTCTGTCATAGGTGAATCATATATACTTTGGATACCTCAAGCGAATCAACGACAAATTTTTAATGAGGTCCATAAATTTCTCTGGACATTCATGCTCCAAGATATCCAAGCCTATTACAAAAAGGGCTTTTAGATGATCCTATTGAGAAACCTACTAAGAAATTTATCCAGATATTGACCAGAAGAGGAACCTTGCGGCATGACTAAGTAGTTTTTCCCCTGCTTTCATAGGACTAGGGTAGTTTGCTTTATGTCGTTCTAGGATAGTCGGCTTTATGTCGTTAAGTTAATTTATTTTCTAAGTTATTTTAGGATAGGTTGCTTTTGTTGGTTTCACTCTTGTGTTGACCCGCTCTCACGCTAATATCTCTTTGGAAAGGTCGTTCAATTTCCTCGTCAGGTACTATCTTTCCATCACTTCTCTTTTACTTTTGTTGTCCCATGTGCATTGCATGCTTATTTCTTTTACATTGAAGACAATGTAGATTTTAGGTTGGGGATGAGAGATTAGGTTACCTAATTAGTATTTTCTCAGTCTTAAGCAATTGTAAAAAGAAATTTGAATTTTTTCTAGAAATTCTTGTGAATTCGAAGTGATTTTAACGGCCATCTTTGATTGAGAATCATAAGATACTTAATGTTGGTGATTTACAACCCTTGGATTCAGTTATTTATTTGATTTCATAGTTAAGTTTGAATTGTTAATCCGTGATTAGAAATTTTAAACATTAATTGAGTCATGATTTCACATTTCATATTTCGCTTACACATTAAGGTTTTAATTTGATATTGAATTATTAACTTGGTGATCATAAAGCATGGAAGGAACCAACGTAGGGAATTTGTCCATCATGTTCAATAAGAAGAATTGAAAAAAAAATACCCAGCTAAAAAACAGTTGTCGTCGAAAAGGGCTACCTATTAAAGATCATTAAAAAGATTGACATAGCGTGAAAGCCATCGATGAAAAACTCAAAAGCTGGAAGAAAGAAAAGTTGAACTGTAAGGCAAGTTTTGGTTTAGGTTATGGTTATCCTAAATGCTCTTGTGATTATCAATGTTATCATGAAAATTGAGAATTGCATCCTTAATTGTGAGAAGTCAAGGTTACATTCTGCATCCATGGAACTCAATGTTTAGAATTGTTCTAATTAATGGATTAATACGATGAACTTGATCATGAAGTTTACCATGCAATTGAGTTTAGGAGAAGGTAATGCCCAACATTGATGTATCTTGGAATTCTATTGCTTTTCAAAAATCACTCGAGTTTATAGAAATTATCATGTGGTTCTCAACTTATTTTTTGCATACTTTGCTCGGGACTAGCAAAATGCTGGTTAGGGATTGTATTGAGGGTCAAATGTTGCATATTAGACCCCATTTATTACCTGATTTTATGTACATGATAATGCTTTAACGTTCTATTTTAATCGTGTTTGTGTTGCAAGGTGAATTTAGAAGCCTGAACTGAAAATGGGTACTAAAGGCATGAATTTAACACTCAGAAATCACCAAGGCAAGGGATGGACCATAGAGGACCAAGATCGAAAAATTTACACATCAAAAATCTGAGAAAATCAAGTGATTGAAGTTTAAATGGCCTGAAAGTCGTCCTGAATGCAAGATCACAGGGTTACCACCATCTGTTCAGCTCGAAACTTTATATCTGGCCGAGGACCCTAAATTAACCGTACACGTCGAAATTCAGCCCTTGGATCCCTCTGAAAGTGGCCCAATGAACAGATCAGCCCACATATCAGTAATTTGGGGCCCACCTTATCTCTGGATATACTTCAATTTTGGTCTTAACCCCTTAAATTAAATAAGGAAAGGGATGGACGGAGCGGATTTCTCATATACATCAAAGTGGACCCCACCTTGAGTGGCGTGAGCTGCCTGCGCACGCACACTCGTTGTGCACCAAAAGTCACAAGACGGGTCAGCGTGCGCTGACCCGATTGTTTTGTTTAAAAAATGAAAATCTGCTAGCGGGCGGACAGCGTTTGCCGAGAGACTTGTAGTGGGCCACCACTGTCGACCTTTTGAAATATCTAAACCGTCCACTCGACTCAGGATGTAACACCCCGTACTTTCTATACTCGGGTGTTACTATGGAGACATAAATAAGTGTATACATGTATGGAAACACCTTTAATTTTACATCACACACCTCCATCCAGCAATCCTCAATTTGCCCATCTTGACTACTAGATTCAGACTAAACAACCCACAATGTATCTGCAAGGTACTTTGAATTGACCCTTGACCTTTCAACCTAAGACTACACCAATGATGGTGATCCAACCCATAACCGATATAATTACAAACATAAACTAAGCTCTCAACTTGTTCCTAAATCGACTTGATCAATTCTCATCGTAATCATAGAATGGGTCCAATCGAGCAATCGATGTCGAGATCAGCATGTAACTCAATCATGCATCAGTTAAACCATTTATTTTAATATCGAGACTGGTCATCAAATATACAGTCCATCAGGCCAACAACATTCCGTAAAGTGATCCACCACCTAATCACACTAATCAAACAATTTAAATGTTTAGTCAAACATTAAGGTCCACATGGATGGATAGTAGAGCCACTAGAACCGTTAACAAATGATTTTTGATCAATCCAACCATTGATTCACAGTGTAAACGTTGTAGTGGACTATATATGGTTAAGTCTCAAAGCTTGAACTATCAAATCCATCATTTGTTGGGCCTGCAACACCTTATCCATCAACATACAACTTGATCATGCTAATAGGGCAATCTAGCCATTGAGTTAATGAAAATCCATAATAAGAACCTAAAGTAATTAAGTTGGGCTCACCAAAGTTGCGATATGGCCCACCTAAGTTTTAGATCTAACTTATCTTGAGTTGGAGGTCCCAACTGGGCCCTCCAAATGAAATGGAAGGAGTTGATTGCCAAATACATCTATGTGGACCCCACCTTGGGACTAAATATGTAGACGATGTGTGTACACTCGCTGTGCATCAAACCGGTCAGCCACTCAAAGCGAGCGCTGACCCGATAAACCTCACAAAAAGGAGATTTTCTCTCCACTTTCCCCCCTCAAACCGAGATTCGAACGGACGGCCTCTCTCTAGCATCACCTGTGACCCACCATGAACTCCAAATGGATGATCCGAACTATTCATCAGCTACGGGACTAACCGTCCGACCAAAACCTCTGTCGATCACACGTTTATACATGTGTGCATACTCACAATAAATAGCACAATCAGGTGGAGCGCACGATAGTTTCCGAAAGGAGAAGCTATTCCTTCCAAGCTAGCGATCCGCACATAGCTGTCTCCTTCCATCTCGACCCTCCACCCCAATCAATCCCAACCCTCCATTCATTTTCCTTTTAGGGCTTTTACAACTGTAGAATAATGGGAAGAATCTTTCCGTTAAGGGAAAGAACCGATCCAACCATTAAGACATTTCTAGAAGGCGCTCCAAATGCATCAGGAGCGTCCATTTTAGGGCAAGCAATGCCTTATCTTGCGGGGTGAAGAGATCTCGCGAGAAACTCATCCAAGCTTGAGATTTTCGCCCGCAGCTGAATTTTTCATACACCATCGAGATATCTCTGATCATTGATCAAGAAGTGGGTCCCACAATGATCAGTGGGCTCATCTAGTTCATCTAGATGCAATGGATTGAAGGATGAGGCCATATGGAAGAAATCGTCATGCATGGCCATCTCATCTTCTCCGTACGAGCAAGAAACACATCATCATGGGGTGGGCCTTATTCGTTGATCAGAGACGTCATTTGGACGGGCCCTACGATTAGAATATCATCTGTATCATCAGATCTTGGCCTGCAAGCCAGATCTTAAACTATTGTCGATAACCCTCTTGATTAGAGCAAATGCCTGTAACTAATCCTTTGATTAGCTGCAATTCGAAACCTCTAAAAGAGGTTAATAGGGCCTTTATAAGGCGTCCTTTTAGGGCATTCTTTCCAAAAATGGAAAGATGGAGAGAGAAGAAAGGCGTCATTCTCCCTGCTGCATTGAGCCAGTCGACTCGATTCGAATCCGGCTGAGTCCAGCACCTCTGTAGTTCTCCTAGCAGAAAGAAAGGAAGAAGAGAAGGAGCAGAAGAAGAAGGAAACCAGGAAGAGAGGAGAAGGAGAGAGTGACAGAGCGGAAGGAAAAATGAGTCAGAGAGAGAGCTGGGGGGTGCCGCACTCCCGTCCGAGCTCGAGTTGAAGTCGGGGCTATCGAAACTGCTCGACTCGGCTGTCAGTCCCGAGTTGTTGTAGTCCATGAGGTAAAAGAAAGGAGGAAAGAAGAAGAAGAAAGAGAGAAGAAGATGAGTCGAAAAGGGAAGGCGAGAAAGAAGATGGAGAAAATGAGTGAAAGAGAGAGAAAAACGAAAGAGAGAGAGCTCAACTCAACTGCACTGAGTCAGCTCAGTTCAGTCTAAATCTGGGTCGAGTCCAGACCCATCCATGCTGGGAAAAGAGAGAGAGAGAGAGAGAGAGAGAGAGAGAGAGAGAGAGAGAGAGTAGAAGAAGAGGGGCTAAAGAAGGAGAATAGGAAATGGGTGAGAGTTTCGGGTCAAGTGGGTGCCACACCACCTCAAATCAAGCCGAGTCTGGACCAAGTCAAGTCGATTTGGAGGTTGTTGCTGGTTATTCTTCAACAAGTAGAAGAAACGCAAACGAGAAAGCAGAGGGAGAAAGAAAAGGAGAGGAGAGGAAGAAGAAAGAAAGAAAAGGAAAGAGAGAAGGGAAAGCGTGTCGAGCCGCTATCGATTTTGCTGCACCGAGTCGACCCGAACTGAGTTAACTCAGTCAGGTGGAGACTAATGTGTTGTTGACTTCGGGTGTTGGCTGGAAATAAGAAGGGAGGAGGACATGAAGAAAGAAGGAGAGAAAAGGGAGATAGTAAAGAAAGGGACTGATGTCAATGCCGAGTCAAGTAACGAAGTTGACTAATGTGAGTCAACTTGCCTTCTCCGAATTGAATTTTTGATTTACCATTAATTTTCATTGCTATGATTATTAGGATTATTAAACAATTAGCCATTAGTAGACTATTCAGGATAATGTTAGTAATTATGAATAAAACGTTAATTACTAGGTACTAGTATTTTATTCATCATTTAAAACATTACCATTGTCATCACAATGATTATTATTACCATGTGATTAATATTACCATGTGATTAATATTAATTGTATTGTCATGATAATAATTATTTTGTAGTTACCCACATTATTGACATTTTACTTAATTATACATCAATTATAGTGAAAATCCTAAAATCTAGGCCTATACGAAAACTCTAGATCGAAACCCTAAACCTAGATTATGATCTTAACCACAGATAGGGTCTAAACTTGGATCAAACTATACCATTCTACAATTCATGATAGGATCCGATCCTAAACTGTGCGCATGAATTCCAACAAGTGTTGAAAAGTGAAGCTGACTCTAAGGTGAGGATCACCCTTTGAGTTTTACTACATCTTGATAGTTGGCCTATTTATTCATCTTCTTTCATCTATCTTATTGATTAGTTAATATGGTTGATTGCTTTCATTGAGTTCAATTTTTATAAATGATTAATGAATTGAATTGGAAGTCAATATTCGAACATGTTATGGATTTGAATATCCCTATTCAGATTTGAAATGAACGCTTTTGATATGCGTGTGTTATATTATACATGATTTAATTTGCCATTCATGACCACTTGATGGTGTTTTAAGAGATCCTTGAATTAGTGGCCATCGGTGAAATGGGTTAAATGAATTTACGTTGTGGACTTACCACCTTGTGAACCATTTGTGCCTATGTGGTTTTTGGGGAATAATCCCTTTTTATCACACCATTAGGTGAAATATTTGGCCCTTGCGACTTTCATGGAATAACTGCCCCACGTGGCTTTAATGAATTTTATACAACCTTTCAATGGTAAGTTTCACTTATTGGACTACGATTGGTCACTAGTTGTGTAGGTTACTTCTAAACATCTTATTTATTAGCCTCATGAGCCTGGGATGGTGGAATTGGACACTATCCCTGAGCTGTCGGCCTATGCCGGGTGACAAACCCCCCATAGTGACCTTTGGGGGTTTGAAACTGGAATAATAATGATTGGGCTAATCATGCATTTTCATGGCATATATTATGGTCTTTTTCGGGTGGCTAGATCTCCTTGGGCATACCTTTGTGTACTTTTCCAGGTGACTAGTTCTCCTTAGGCGATCTATATATTATAATGGTCTTTTCGAGCGGTTAGTTCTCCTTAGGCGTACCTTTATGTACTTTTCCGGGTGACCAGTCCTCCTTGGGCGATCTATATATTATTACGGTCTTTTTCAGGCGATTAGTTCTCCTTGGGCGTATCTTTGTATACTTTTTCAGGTGACTAGTCCTCCTTGGGCGATCTATATATTATTATGGTCTTTTCCAGGCGATTAGTTCTCCTTGGGCGTACCTTTGTGTACTTTTCCTGGTGACTAGTCCTCCTTGGGCGATCTATATATCATAGTCTTTTTCGGGTGGCTAGTTCTCCTTGGACGATTTTTTTTTACCAGCTGGATATGCATCTCTAGGTCTGTGAGCATATGCATGCATCCGTGCATTTAAAAAAGATTATTTTTGTGAAATTTATCTGATGAACTTTATGTGATTTCTATGATAATCATTGTGAAATATTTGTTATACACTATTCCTGATAACTATGCTTAATTATCTTGATGGTATGATAAATCTTGGGGGTTATACCTCACTAGGATAGCCATTGAGGCTATTAAACCATACTCAGTGTGCAAGACACGCAGAGGATGCGCATGCCGGTGATTATGTGGAATAGGAGGAGCTTGATGATCTTGCGACTTTCTATTCTTAATTTCATTGTGTTTAAATTTGTACTGTCCTGCTTTGTAATAAGTTAAGACATTGGTTTATATAAGTTTTTGGGTAACCACTTGAAATATTGGTTATGTATATTTGGACTCCCTCTTATATTTGATTTGCTTCTGTCCCGCTAGTTTATTAACTCTGATAATAAAAAAATGTACGTGAAATTTGAGTAACAATTAAAGGTTAACACTTGGGTTTTTGAAAAACGAGTAGTGTACTCGGGTTTCGAGAACCGGGATGTTACACAGGACGTAGGACCAACCTTACCCATGGACTTATTTTGGTCCCATGCACGTGCACACGCGTGGATCACCGGAAAACGCAGGATGAACGGAGGAAATATTTGATACAGTGGGCCACACCAAACTTGACCAAAACTATTCCTTTCCGAGCGAAATTTTGCCAGGAATCCAATGAACGAGGTGGATTTATCCAAAAACATCACTGTGCGGCCCACCAAACACGTCAGCACAACCTACGTAAGGTTTATGCGCGTCCGGGAAAACCGGAACTTACAGGGTGTTGTACGAGCATGGACGTGATCAGATGACTGATCCGGACCGTCCAAAAGCTTCAGAGGGTGGCCATGACACTAGCCATGACATCGGAACATGTTTTTGGGTGACCCTATTGCCAAAAAGTCTATCCAAACACGAACCTGTTTGCATTTTTTTCTTCTGCTGGCTCTACGCAAAGCACTGCTGCGTAAACCGACTCCCGGCACCACTCTCCTCCTTTTGTCTATAAAAGGGCGAGGGTTGGGACGTGCAATTCATCTTTTGGATCAAATCAGCCGTGGAGGCATCTTGAGAAAGCCGAATGTGGAGAGAGAGAGCAAGAAGGGAGAGCGAGATCCGTGGACTGGGCTAGTTTCAAAGGGATTTTCTTCCTTCTTTAGCCTTTCTTACTTCACTACTTTCCTTTTCTTTAGAGATTTAAGTCGATCATGTCCATGATAGGATAAACCTCTTAACTAGGGTTAAGAGGTGAAGCTTGTAGCATGATGGGGTGTGTTCTATTGCTTTGATTCATGTTTACGTTGAACTGACTTTGATTATAGTTTGATTATGAGGAATATTCATAGTTTTTAATGGTTTATTGTGACTTAAATTACAATGGATCTGCGATAGCTTCGGGTATGTTCTTTGCCTTATAGGGAATATGAACGTGGGAGCCATTGTAAGACCCGTGTCCTAGTCTGTACTGTTCCGATGAATCCCGCGATCCTTTCCGTCGAAGTCCGACAGTTCGTGACCGATAACCGACGTTGCGATCGAACCTAAGACGTATCCTGTAGAATCGAGTCGGCTTAATCCGAGACTTGTACCATTACGACCGCACCGTCGCCGCGGTTCCGACGCCGCGACTCACGCACCGAGGCGATACCCTGACAGGAAGATGCGGGCCAGCGTTCAGTTCGAAGAAAATACCGCGCGTTGCAAATCCCAAGAGAATCTCTACGACCCATCCCATCAATCCACTACAAGAAAAATGGGCAAAGGCTACGGACTAGATCTGTAGCAAAAGGGCTTTTGCTACGGATCTAGTCCGTATCACGTCCGTCGCAATTGATGGGGTAGCTAAAGGTCTAGCTACGGACAATATCCGTAGCAATAGATACAATTAGCTACGGATCTTATCCGTAGCAATAAAGACCATTAGCTACGGATAATATCCGTAGCAATATGCAACAATAGCTACAGATTATATCCGTAGCAATAGATACCAATAGCTACAGATTATATCCGTAGCAATAGATACCAATAGCTACGGATTATATCCGTAGCAATAGATACCAATATCTACGGTCTTTGCAGCAGTACATACGAAGAGCTACGGATATAATCCGTAGCTATAGATACCAATAGCTACAGATATAATCCGTAGCAATAGATAGTAATAGCTACGATGAAATGTTGTAGCTTTGCTACGGATTATATTTCGTAGCTATTTTCCCTGTTTTCATTGCAAGAACCTGCTATGATTGATAACTCATCTAAGCTTAATGCAATCAGAGAAAAAAAAAATGATGCATTTATTACAATAGCAATCAAATCTACAATGCATCCTACATTCACATTTCTAAATAAACAATACTTCACTTTGCTCAACCTATCAAAAGAATTACAACTAAGGCGTGCCCTCATACATTAAATAATTTTCGCGCTTTTACAGAATTTTCTTTTTTCAGACGATTAAGTTTAGCAAACACAGAAGATAGAGCTTCTTCTTTCCTTGAAACTGCATATGTAACTTCTGTAGACTTCGACACAAGATCACTTTTAAGTTTTAAAACCCTTCCTTGAGAAAATGAATTTCATTATCCACTGACTTCTTTAGCTTGTCAACCTGTATAAAACAACAATTGTAGACACAATCAAACAAGCATGCCTTTGTACACATCTCAAAAGGAAGAAAGACCAAAAAAAAAAAAAAAAGAGCTAGAAAAAAACAATTATATATAAAGAAATAAAAAATGTGCCTACAAATCTTCTAAACAATAGCAAAATCCATAGGTTAGGTTATCGGTTATAAGTTTAGGTTATAAGTTATAGGTTAAGGTTTAGTTTATAGGTTTAGTAAATCGGGTTCGGGTTCAAGATCAGGTTTAGGTTTGGGTTTTCACGTTTAGGTTTAGGTTTAGGTTAGGGAGTTGAGATTAGGATTAGGTGTAGGTTTAGGTTTACGGATTTGAGAATACATTTAGGTTAAGGTTTAGGGAATTGAGAATAGGTTAAGGTTTAGTTTTAGGAAATCGGGTTCGGGTTCAGGATCGGGTTTAGGTTTGGGTTTTCAAGTTTAGGTTTAGGTTTAGGTTAGGGAGTTGAGATTAAGATTAGGTGTAGGTTTAGGTTTAGGGATTTGAGAATACATTTAGGTTAAGGTTTAGGGAATTGAGAATAGGTTAAGGTTTAGTTTTAGGAAATCGGGTTCGGGTTCGGGATCGGGTTTAGGTTTGGGTTTTCAAGTTTAGGTTTAGGTTTAGGTTAGGGAGTTGAGATTAAGATTAGGTGTTTAGGTTTAGGTTTAGGGATTTGAGAATACATTTAGGTTAAGGTTTAGGGAATGAGAATAGTTTAAGGTTTAGGTTAGGAAATCGAGTTCGGGTTCAAGATCGGGTTTAGGTTTGAGTTTTCAAGTTTAGGTTTAGGTTTATGTAGAGAGTTGAGATTAGGATTAGGTGTAGGTTTAGGTTTAGGAATTTGAGAATACATTTAGGTTAAGGTTTAGGGAATTGAGAATGGGTAAGGTTTAGGTTTAGGAAATCGGGTTCGGGTTCGAGATCGGGTTTAGGTTTGGGTTTTCAAGTTTAGGTTTAGGTTTAGGTTAGGGAGTTGAAATTAGGATTAGGTGTAGGTTTAGGTTTAGGGATTTGAGAATACATTTAGGTTAAGGTTTAGGTTATAGGTTTGGGTTAGGTTTTTTTAAAGTTATAGGTTTTGGTTTAAGTTTACGTTTTAGTTTTAGTTTAGGTTATAGATTTAGGGAATTGAGAATAGTTTAAGGTTTAGGTTTAAGAAATCGGGTTCGGTTCGGGATCGGGTTTAGGTTTGGATTTTCAAGTCTAGGTTTAGGTTTAGGTTAGGGAGTTGAGATTAGGATTAGGTGTAGGTTTACGTTTAGGGATTTGAGAATACATTTAGGTTAAGGTTTAGGGAATTGAGAATAGGTTAAGGTTTAGTTTTAAGAAATTGGATTCGGGTTCGGGATCGGGTTTAGGTTTGGGTTTTCAAGTTTAGGTTTAGGTTTAGGTTAGGGAGTTGAGATTAGGATTAGGTGTAGGTTTAGGTTTAGGGATTTGAGAATACATTTAGGTTAAGGTTTAAGGAATTGAGAATAGGTTAAGGTTTAGGTTTAGGAAATCGGGTTCGGGTTCGGGTTCGGGATCGGGTTTAGGTTTGGGTTTTCAAGTTTAGGTTTAGGTTAGGGAGTTGAGATTAGGATTAGGTGTAGGTTTAGGTTTAGGGATTTGAGAATACATTTAAGTTAAGGTTTAGGGAATTGAGAATATGTTAAGGTTTAGGTTTAGGAAATCGGGTTCGGTTTCAAGATTGGGTTTAGGTTGGGTTTTCAAGTTTAGGTTTAGGTTTAGGTTAGAGAGTTGAGATTAGGATTAGGTGTAGGTTTAGGTTTAGGAATTTGAGAATACATTTAGGTTAAGGTTTAGGGAATTGAGAATAGGTTAAGGTTTAGGTTTAGGAAATCGGATTCGGGTCGGGATCGGGTTTAGGTTTCGGTTTTCAAGTTTAGGTTTAGGGTTTAGGTTAGGGAGTTGAGATTAGGATTAGGTGTAGGTTTAGGTTTAGGGATTTGAGAATACATTTAGGTTATAGGTTTTGGTTTAGGTTATGGTTATAGGTTTTGTTTATGTTTAGGTTTAAGTTTTAGGTTTAGGTTATTGATTTAGGGAATTGAGAATAGTTTAAGGTTTAGGTTTAAGAATCGGGTTTGGGTCGGGATCGGGTTTAGGTTTGGATTTTCAAGTTTAGGTTTAGGTTTAGGTTAGGGAGTTGAGATTAGGATTAGGTGTAGGTTTAGGTTTAGGGATTTGAGAATACATTTAGGTTAAGGTTTAGGGAATTGAGAATAGGTTAAGGTTTAGTTTAAGAAATCGGATTGGTTCAGGATCGGGTTTTTAGGTTTGGGTTTTCAAGTTTAGGTTTAGGTTAGGTTAGGGAGTTGAGATTAGGATTAGGTGTAGGTTTAGGTTTAGGGATTTGAGAATACATTTAGGTTAAGGTTTAAGGAATTGAGAATAGGTTAAGGTTTAGGTTTAGGAAATCGGGTTCGGGTTCGGGATCGAGATCGGGTTTAGGTTTGGGTTTTCAATTTAGGTTTAGGTTAGGGAGTTGAGATTAGGATTAGGTGTAGGTTTAAGTTTAGGGATTTGAGAATACATTTAGGTTAAGGTTTAGGGAATTGAGAATAGGTTAAGGTTTAGGTTTAGGAAATCAGGTTCGGGTTCAAGATTGGGTTTAGGTTTGGGTTTTCAAGTTTAAGTTTAGGTTTAGGTTAGAGAGTTGAGATTAGGATTAGGTGTAGGTTTAGGTTTAGGGATTTGAGAATACATTTAGGTTAAGGTTTAGGGAATTGAGAATAGGTTAAGGTTTCAGTTTAGGAAATCAGATTCGGGTTCGAGATCGGGTTTAGGTTTGGGTTTTCAAGTTTAGGTTTAGGTTTAGGTTAGGGAGTTGAGATTAGGATTAGGTGTAGGTTAGGTTTAGGGATTTGAGAATACATTTAGGTTAAGTTTAGGTTATAGGTTTGGTTTAGGTTAAGGTTATAGGTTTTGGTTTGGTTTTGGTTTAAGTTTTAGGTTTGGTTTAGGTTATTTAGATTTAGGGATTGAGAATAGTTAAGGTTTAGGTTTAGGAAATCAGGTTTGGGCTCGGGATCGGGTTTAGGTTTAGGTTTTCAAGTTTAGGTTTAGGTTAGTGAGTTGAGATTAGGATTAGGTATAGGTTTAGGTTTAGGGATTTGAGAATACATTTAGGTTAAGGTTTAGGGAATTGAGAATAGGTTAAGGTTTTGGTTTAGGAAATTGGATTCGGGTTTGGAATCGGGTTTAGGTTTGGGTTTTCAAGTTTATGTTTAGGTTTAGGTTAGGGAGTTGAGATTAGGATTAGGTGTAGGTTTAGGTTATAGGTTTAGGTTTAGGTTATAGGTTTTGATTTAGGTTTAGGTTATAGGTTTTGATTTAGGTTATAGGTTATAGGTTTAGATTAAGGTTTAGGTTTAGGTTATAGGTTTTGATTTAGGTTTAGGCTATAGGTTTTGGTTTTGGTTTAGGTTATAGGTCTTGGGATTTGAGAATGGGTTCGGGTTTAGGTTATAGGTTTTGGTTTGTTTTAGGTTATAGGTTTTGGTTTAGGATATAAGTTATAGGTTTAGGTTATAGGATTTGAGAATGGGTTCGGGTTTAGATTATAGGTTTTGGTTTTGGTTTAAGTTATAGGTTTTGGTTTAGGTTATAGGTTATAGGATAGGTTAAGGTTTCGTTTTAAGTAATAGGTTTTGGGATTTGGGAATGGGTTTGGGTTTAGGTTATAGATTTTGGTTTTGGTTTTGGTTTTAGGTTATAGGTTTAGGTTCGGGTTATAAGCTATAGGTTTTGGGAATTGAGAATAGGTTAAGTTTAGGTTTAGGAAATCGGGTTCGGTTCGGTTGCATGCAGGGGAGATTGTGTTATAGGTTATAGGTTTAGGTTATAGGTTATAGGTTTAGGGAATTGAGTTTAGGTTATAGGTTTAGGTTATAGGTTATAGGTTTAGGTTTAAGGTTTAGCTTGTAGTTTTAGGTTTTGGGATGTGAGAATAGGTTTAGGTTATAAGTTAAGGGTGTGGTCCCTGCAAATACAGATATAAACACAGCCTGTCCAAATGGCCAGGCCCTTCCAATGCTGTCCATAGGAAATGGACAACTTCATCATGGTCAGCGGTTCCCACCTTCTAGGGACCCCCGCTCATCCGGATAGCTCCGACGCACATCCAGGTCTGCTCCATTAATTTCGAGCAAATACATAAACACGGCCTGTCCCAAATGGCCAGGCCCTTCCAATGCTGTCCATAGGAAATGGACAGCTTCATCATGGTCATAACAGCGGTTCCCACCTTCCAGGGACCCCCGCTCATCCGGATAGCTCCGACGCACATCCGGGTCTGCTCCATTAATTTCGAGCAAATACATAAACACGGCCTGTCCCCAGGATCCACCGAATTCGTCTGATCCAAGGATCCAAGGAAGCTAGTCTTGGATGTGCAAAACCACAAACCCATTATGCTAAAACCAATGACTAAGTCACTGAAGAGACGAGTCATTAAACAGATACGTTGGAGTTGGGAAGTAAAGGACGTAGGCTCTTACCAGAGAGGATCTGCTTGTCTGATCAGAGATAGCAACGACAGATTTGTGAAATCCCTGCAAACAAAAAATGAGTCACAACAGCAGTAGAATTAAGCTGACAATCGATAAGGCCCCTTTAGTATAAAATTTTCAAGCCACAAAAAGCTAAATGTATGAGAAGCCACAGAAACCTAAATGTATGAGTCGCTTTCGACAAGAATGTCTCAGCTCCATTGGATTCAGCTTTGACCTTTGGACACTCTTCTTCCTCCTCCTCTTCCTCATTGAATGAGTATGCAACATCCTTAACTAACTTGGAGCTGATTGAAGTCACAACTTCTGCAGCTTTTTCATTGACAATAATGGTGTCTGCAAGCAACAGCGAGAACATCTTAGTCTTTGAATTGTTGGTTTCTGATTGCAAGTTCTGGAAACCCAAGAGATACATTAAAAACCATTCCAGGCTTCAACACCCAATCGTTCCTGGCATTTAAACTCAATCCCGACTCACGGAACTCGAGACCAATTCCCGTTCCTGCTGACTTGTAAGATGAGAGGCAAATTCAGGAGCATCCCTCTCTACCACTGAGACTGCTGCTTGATAAACAACACTGACCTTATTCCCAGCCTTTAATGCACCTATCGCTGCCTCATGGGCCTTGAGGAGAACCTCATAAGCCTTACTCTGCGTTGCAGTTGCATCAATGAGAAATGTTCTGGCAATGTTTAAGCAGTAGCTGTTGTAGCGCGATCCGATTGCGCATATGATCACACTTGTCGAGTCATAACCTAATTTGTTACTGATGCTAGAATAGTGGCAGACAATCCTATGTTTCTCCAAACAGCATGAGCTGGACCATCTTCAAGTGAATAAACCTACACAACACAGGAACCAAATCTCTACCACTACCACTAAGCAACCTCCACATCATTCATCCGTTTTGACATCTCATTTTAGGGCATGAACCTCAAATGAAGCAGATCCAAATCTCTGGTTGACCATACAACAAAAAAAATAGTGGTGATGACCATTAAAAATAGCGGTGATTGAAGCATCAGTTTTTTATAACCATATTCTTGGATTGAAATAGAACTGTGTAGATTGTGGTGTCTTGTGACATCCAAGTAAATGAGGTGACATCCAAGTAAATGAGGTGACGTCCAACTGTACCATATTCTTAGATTGAATGAATTGTATTACTGTATGATGACATGCTTAAAAACAAACTGATCTACTTTACCAGTAATAATGAGTCCACGCTGAATGGGGATCATAATTTTCCATAATGTTGCCAATATATTTTTAGCAGAGAAGAAGTAACCTCAAAAGCTCCCCCTTTATGAAGTCCATGTTGGGAGATTGGCAGTTTGCAATCCTATCATCAGTCCATTTATTTATGGCTGCAGTATTTCCACCAACTAGTGGCCGGGAAAGGATTGCTAGCAAAAGCATGAAAATAATCACAAGCGCCGCTCCCAATGCTTGCAAAATGATGTGTTTATAGGGAAGGGACATGATATTTCAGGTTCGAATGTTTTCATGCAGTTACATTTTTATCCAACCATTAGAAGTTTACAAAGATAAACAAGAACTCCTGAAATTTTGCAAGATTTTCACAGAATGATCAAGAAATGAGATAATTAGCCATACCCGAGAAGCTTCTTCCCTAAAATATAACCAAAGACGAACCCCAAAACGAATCTGAATTCAAAGATACAATACACAGGCAACTAGTCAGTCAAAACAAGAAGTACATAACCACACAATTAGAATGTCATCCAAGAACTTAAATTAAAAAAATATAATAATAATAAAAAATCAAACTTGAGACAGTTTTCTCTATCTTTCTCTAACTTCCAAGAGTGGTAGAGCTTCAAGCTAATCATTGATGCTACTAAGAAAAAAAAGGAGCCTATGCTCGCACCTGCACACAGAGCCTAGAAACATCCCTGCTAAGTTAACTTGTTCACCATTACCATCAGCCACTTTCCCCTCAAACAGAGTAATCTGATTCAGTCCAACATCTCTTCCCTTGCCAACCTGTTAAAGTCAAGTAAGCAAATATTCCAACACTATAAACACATCACATGATAATTAAAAATTATAGTCAGGGTCCCACCCGCATCACAGGATCTAAGGTTGCAGCTAACTCATGTCTGACATTTTTAGCTTCACCAGCAATTTTCAACTGGGCCCACAACTCAACTGGTGGTGACCAAGGTTGCCTTGCTATGGACAAACCATGCCCTAAAATCTCATTCGCTTCAATGTCCAACTGAGTTGGGTCTAAACAACAAGGAGTAGATTTATTAAAATCTCATTGGTCCTATTTATTAAAATGGAATTATAGGAGGTCCACAGTATGTATAATATACTTGGTTTAAATTTTGTACAAGTGACCCCTGGTTCAGCAGTCCCATACATTGGAGCATCATAAGAGATACACAGTGAGGCAGGAAATCTTAACAGATTGCACCTATTCTTAAACATTTGTTCAAATTGGAATGATTAAATGAAACAAACATTTGTCTAGATTTAAATGTTCCCTCCACAAAACATCTAAAAATTCAAACCAGAGGATGATATTAAAAAAAAACAATGTATAACCATATCCTATTACAAAGCAGATTATATAGTCATACAGCAGCACCCACGTCAAAATTTATATATCATATCCTTCGTTCATTCGAGTTGCTTGAGTAGACCTGTTAGTAGCATATAACAACAAAGGGGAATGGTCAGTTTGGAAGTCTTGGCTATCCATCAAGTTGTGGCAGATGATGTGCTGCCACAGCTCGACAGACCATGCATCTGGTTTTCCTGTCTGCCCAAGATACAGATTGTGTGGTTTGGCAATCTGTTCCTTTTTTTCAGGATGCTATATCCAAATAGGCCATAAATCTAGCTGAAGGAAAGTGGACTGAAACATGCACCATGCTGCAAGTCAGACCCAGTCTATCTAGCTATCTTGAGGATCCCACCATGCTCTGTCACAAGACTCAGGCCTACCAACTCAAAAGGTAGGCAACCAATTTTTATTGGTCGTCAACTAGTTTTGTTAACTGTGGCCCACCTATTTTGTTAATCAAACTAAATTTTTTTTTGGAAGAGCATCCACATCTACACTTTGATACACCTGAAAATCTTGCATAGTTTGGATCAATAGAGTCATTTGCACATGCAAATCATCATGCTTTGCCAGATAATCAAATAACTCAAAAAAGAAATTCATCCATGGAGAGGACCAAGGACTGCACTAA
Organism: Magnolia officinalis; assembly: GCA_021015155.1. NCBI lineage: Eukaryota > Viridiplantae > Streptophyta > Magnoliopsida > Magnoliales > Magnoliaceae > Magnolia > Magnolia officinalis. The sequence goes on along the minus strand of JAJHSJ010000018.1, from coordinate 47,151,029 downwards.
TATGATCAAGTGACTAAAAAATACAGTACAAACGTTCCATAATTTCAAGAAAAGTCGGATGATCATATAGTACAAAATCAATTCAAATTCTTCATCATATGAAAGATGAACATGGTATTTTGAAGAAATTCCAGAAAGATTCATGATTTAAAAAAAAAAAAAAATTAAAAAAAAAAAAAAAAAAAAAAACACTATACCTATATACCCACCAACCATACGCTCATAACTATGATGTGCTAGATTTCAAAAAGGCAAATGACATCACATAATTTCTCAATGAAACATACACTTGAAATAGTATCTCACCTAGAATTATTGTTTCAACCCGGTAGTTCATAGCTAACAACAACCAGTTAGACATATCCAATGAGGAACATTGTGGGGATGTTCCAGCCACAATGTGGCCAAAGTGTGAACTATTGAGACCACCAAAAGTCATGATTTTCAAGCTACAGTACATACAAACCAATGCATGTAAGTGGGACAAATGGGAAGGCTCCAAGGCCTTCCAACTTTACATATGCAACAAAAATTTACTACTACTTCCAAAGGCCTAGCTAAAATGGGCAGGAATATGAATAGAAATTCTGCTTCATGCTCAGTAGCCAAGATGGTTACGACACCCCATATTAGAGCACAAGTCATGGACTCAAGTCCATTTGTTGTAGACATTTCAATCTGGCCTCAAATGATATGTAATCCTACAATCTAAAAAAGACAAAAGAGAGGGCTTAAGTCCATTTGATATGTAAAACTTTGAACGATGTTCTGAGTGGCTGTGACATGTAAAACAAAGTGGCTCAAGTATAACAACTATAAGCCAAAGAGAAGATAGGTAGCAAACACACCATCTCAGCGTAGGAAGCAAAGGTACATGGAATTATATGAGATCTTTCACTATTTTTTTTTATTCACAATAGTTAAAACATATTTAATTCATCAGAACACTAAATGTACGAGAAAGGAAAGAAAAAGAAAACACATCTACCATAAAAGGAATCCACGATCAATGTTACAACCCAAATTGCAACAATAACAATAATATAAGTGTATATTAATAGACTAGAGATAAAGTGATATAAAGTGCTATATAGAAAGTAATATGTATCAAAACCTTAAAAAACTAACGAGTCCTTATGATTTCCTTATATGTTTGGCAATCTCTGCCCTTGTTTTGACAAACTTCTATTTTTATCTACTAAATTTCATGAATTGTCAAGAAAAAGAAAAATCCAAAAAGAGATGTTGGTGGGTACAAACCATTTTTTTTTTCAGAGTTGAAAACCACATCATGGAGGCTGTTAGCAACAACAATCTTGACATGGAAATTGTTAACTTCAGGAATAGGCATAGATTCACAAACATGTCTTTATGTTTCCATCCTACATTTAAGTCAGTCAAGTCAGAAAACACATGATCAATAACAGTGGATCTTAATTTGTGAATATCATTATAACTGTATGGAAATGTTAGATCTTAAATTTCTTATACATAGTAGAATAGGCATGCAAGAAATCTGAACTTCAACAATAAACTTGCATGCGATGTGAAAAGAAAAATGCAAAGAAAGGAGGAGAAGCATCACTGTATACTCCTTCAACCAAGGTGCAATATGTTCTGGTTGTAGATTTGGCTTAAGATATTTATGGCCATCATTGGTTTATATGATGATGAGTACACTTGTTCCTCTTTAAGGCCAAAGTACTGTTAAAAGAAAAGCTAATTCCAAAAAACAAAACAAAAAAAAAAAAAACATAGAACATTAGAAAAAAAACACATCCAAAACATGCAAATGTTAGGAAAAAAAAAAGCTTCTATTTCAGAATGTTGGAAGCTACCATTAGGGGCAAGGCTCTAAATGTGTATCGAGTAGTGTGTCATTCATCACCGATGTGCCATTACCTAGCAGTTTCCAAATGGTAGTTTAAAACTTTTATTATGAGTGCATTAAATATGATGAGTCTATCGCTTACAAAGATCTAATGCGAGGAAGCTTCCTAGCTCAGGATCCAGTGTCCCCACAGGATAGGGATCTCGTAAGTTCCTGTAAGCAAAACAAGTCGGGCTACAGAGAAAATCAAACAATGTTAACACCAAAGTAATAGGAGAAATAGCCATTAGAAATTTATCAATCATTCTTACAAAATAAAAAATAAAAAAAATCAGTACCTCCACAATCAATAAATAAGAGAACTATAGAAGTTGAATAAAAAATAGATCTACATACAAATCCTATATCTGGAATTGATCCCGTAAGAATAGATCTACATCCCTGAATCAAAGATCCCATAGGAATAGATCTACAGCCCTGAATCAATAGATCTGAAAGGTTCTTACTTGAAGCAGAGGACCCGTAACATGGTTTTATCCATGAAGGTTCTGATTGAAGCATTTCTTCAAACAACTAACATAAAAATTGTCGGCAGCCATCGACAACAATGGATATGGCTGCTGCTGCCATGGCTATGCCTAAATTCCAGCCATTGAAAGGGAAAGTGAGAGAGACAAAGATGGAGAGAGAAAGAGTACCATCCCTAAATTCCAGCCATTGAAAGGGAGAGAGGAGAAATTTTTTTTTTTTTTCAAGTAATCCAGACCATCCATCATCTAATCTGTTCCACAGGATGGGTAGCCACCTCTATCAGCCCTTATCACCCAATATAGCAAATACGAATCGGTTTCGGTGGTGGACATATGGTTACATCGAAACCGATTTCTAACCCTTGATCCCCAACACCTGACTCAGCATTGGCAAGGACAAAATTCACCCAAATATTTACAAAAACCTACTTACCATAGAAGTCTTGCGTTCATCCAAAAAACATCACCCTACAGCTATACCACCCGCCCTGCTGTTGTTGCTTCCCGCACCTCCTTTGCCCCAAGGGTCTGCTGCTTTATCCCAACCGTCTGCTTGATCAATGCTCCCCTCTGCTGGTTTCACTGCTTGATCAATGCTCCCCTCTGCTGGTTTCTCTGCAACGGCTTCTTGGTTCCAACCAGAAGATTGATTCCCGGCAGGGGCTTTGCTTTCTTGCTTCCAGCTGCCTGATTGATGTCCACCTCCAGCTGCTGCTTGCGTTGGATCAGTTCCATTGTTCCAGCTGGATGCATTGGCAACATCACTGGTTTTTGCTCGGAGAGAGAGAGAGAGGAGAATGAGAGAGTGGAGCAGAGATTGGGAGAGAGAGAGGGGGTTTGGGAACGGAGAGAGAGAGAAGAATGGGGAACAGAGAGAGAAAGGGAGGAAGATGAGAGAGATAGAGTAGAGATCGGGAGAGTTAGGTTGAGAACGGGGATGAGAGAGAGAGAGAGAGAGAGAGAGAGAGAGAGAGAGCGAGAGGGATGAGATATTTTTTGGGTGCGTGGGCGCGGCTCCGTTTTGAGCACGCGCCCATTTTGGGCGTCGATTGGGTAGACGGACCCATGGACGGTCCTGTCAAGGGCTCCATGGGGCCCACCATGATGTATTTGGTTTATCCATTCCGTCCATGAATTTTTATAAATAATTTTAGTTCTTGATGCCAAAATTAAAATATACTGAAGGCCCAAGTGGACCACACCATAGGAAGCACATGTGATTTAATCTCCATGTTTCCTACCGTGTGGTCCACTTGAGCCTTCGATCTAACTGCGTTTTTGTTTCATGCCCGAAAAAATATTTAAAAATATATGGATGGCTTAGATAGAATATATATTTTTTTATAGGCCATATAGAGCCCCTTACACCACTGTTAATTATTAATAGTGTGGCAACCTTTTAGCTACGGATAAAAACCGTAGCAAATATAGCTAAGGTTTATATCCGTAGCAAATAAGTAACGTGGTCTGAATCCTTTACCCCTTTTTCTTGTAGTG
>JAJHSJ010000018.1:47047071-47147071 GCA_021015155.1 Magnolia officinalis | reverse complement strand
CGCTCGACCAGTCGTAGTTACACAGGTTCGTTTCGCGATTTTGTGCGGATTTCGTGTCACAAGTCCTTTCGTAACTGGGATGCGGAAAGGAGAATTGCATAAACTATATATAGGTGTTCCTAGGGTTTTTCTAGGTAGATTAGAATATTGGGGAAATAATTCTAAGGTGTGGTCAAAGGGTTTTCTATGTTCTTCCAAGGGAGAGGTTAGTATATTGCCTTGTAATTTTGTTCTTCATAGTGAAAGTTTGCATCCGTGGTTTTTTACCCTAGTTTGGGGCTTTTCCACGTATATCTTGTCTTGTGATTTGTTTTGGATTGCTTTGATCTACTTCTAGTTTATGTTTCTTCCTGTTTATCGTTTGTAGGTGAGGCCTGAGATTGAATCTTGGCTCACTGCATTGTTGGCATGTTACGCAACAACAAAAACATCCGGAGAGAATCTCGCGTCATATATAAGGACAACCTAGTGAAATCATAGCCAAAGATCACGTCAATCAGGGCATAATCAAATAAATACTCGAAAAGATATTCCAACTCCAATACAGGCCCCTCCAGTGTATTTTAATTATGGATCTACTCAAATATGCAAGTTGCCTAACAATACCTATAAAACTATCAATATACAACAACGACCTAAAAACAAAGCACGGAAAACACACACATAATCTTGACTCTAACTCCACCTACTTTGAGTTTATCGGCCTGCCTGACTTAGGCATCGGAGGATCCCCGGCCAAAACCGAAGCCCCGGTGTTTTCTTATTCTCCATTAAAGTAAGGTACCCGGTAGCTCATAAGTGGTGGGACAGGATCGACTAAGTTTAAGCGATAACAATTTGGCACTATCTGTGGGAACGACAACAAAGCCATTAAGAATTCCCCCCTACAACAACCAGTTTATTCTTGTTTCTACTTCTCCCTTTGACAGCTAAAGGAAAAAAAAAAAAAAAATCTTTGGCCTCTATCGCCAAGTCAATATCAGAAAAATAGCCTGAAAACCCTTAAGGCTCCACAATCAGGCCCTCAGCCTGACCCCCATTCCTCGGCAAAGATCCTGAAACAGGGGAAGTCGGATCGCCTCTTTGGAAAACCAAATCGAGGCTCTGACCGGCAACATTGATCGCATTATGCAAATATTAGAAAGGCAACACCTTCCCGACAATCAAGGCGTGGAACTAGGAGCGGCAACAGAGCAATCTCGGCCTCTGCTCATACCTCCCAACTCATATATAGCAAAAATCGACTAACGCGAAGCAGGTGTGTCCCCATGTAGACTATGGGAACAACCGAGCTTGTTGAGTCCGATCTACGACACACTCTGGAAAGAAAAGGTGAAGAAAAACTCATGAAGTCACAATAGAGAACAAAGTCGCATGGGAGGCAGAACTAAAGGTAATTTGATATCAGCTCGAGGACATTCAATAGGTGTGTCGGGCCAAGGCCCCTGCATTTGTCGATGCTCTACTCGAAGAAGTTGAGCTCCCTTTCATAGATGACATCATGAAATCCCAACTACCATATAGGTTCGGGATGCCCCAGATAACTCCCTACATAGGGTTAGGGGATCCAGTCGAGCACCTAGAATCCTTCCGAGTGCGGATGGATCTTTATAGTACTTCTAGACCTATAATACGCAGAGCATTCCCCTTAACTTTGTTAGGAGCTGTACAAAAATGGTTAAGATACCTGAAGCCTAAGTCCATCAGCTTGTTCACCCAGTTCAGTAAAGTCTTTATTACTCAGTTCATCAGTGAAAAAGACAAGAGAAAGCTTACAACTCGTATTCTCACAATAACATAGAGAGGATGAGCTTCTAAGAGACTACATCATCCGCTTCAATGCTGAAGCAGTTCAAGTCGACGGTTATTCTGACTAAATAGCTTTTACCGCCATGGTGGCAGATCTTAAACAGAGAAAGTTCCTCTTCTCAATTGATAAGAACCCCCCAACTAACTCTCGTCGACATGCTCAACCGAGCTAAAAAAATATTCCAATGCGGAGTAGTTCTTCAGTTCACGGAGGGCTAACCGTGGCGGAAACAGCTCGGTAAGAGACAAAAAATGAAAGGAAGAAGGGGAGCCTTCTGCTGCTAACGCTAAGAGAAAGAAGAAAGACGACCAGAGCAGAGGCCAGCGACCTAGCTGACGTCCGGAAAGCCACTTCCACACGTACTCTTCTTTGAACACCACACCAGAGTAGGTGCTTATGGAAGTATAGGACAAAAGAATCCTGAAATGGTCGAGCAAGATGAAGGCTGATACTGAGAAGAGAGACAAAATGAAATATTGTCATTTCCACTTGTTCACTCCCCAAGTTTAGGGTTGTGATGTAGTAATAAACTCGGTGAGACCGAGGTCGAATCCCAAGGGACTGAAACCTGTATGTAATCTAAAACTCAGTAGAACTAGAACTAGATGAGATGAATCTCAATTGAGTTGTAATTTGAGGAATAATTATGAAATATTAATCTAAAATTTAAGGAATTCAGAAATAGGAAACTAGGGATTCAGAGGATCTACTTGTAGAGATCAGGGAGATCTTATGCCTGTTTCAAGAACTTAACTGGTCTTAGAGTCTCGTCTTCATCCAGTTGAAGGGTATAACCATGAAAATCAAACTGAACTTCCTTTGATATAGTTTTAAAGAGATGAAAGGTATATGAATTAGAATGGATTCCATCACCAAACCATGCCCAGGAGACAAAGTAAACAACAGAATTAAACTAATTACTAACCAATCAACATGATATGAAGGTTAGGAAGGGTACCGTCATCCGACCATGCCCAGGAGACGATGGTGAACAATAGGGCTTCCTGACGTCATAAACATAAAAGAGAAAGGAAAGGAATATGCTCAAAGCCATTGCAGACCTATTGTAATTTTAGTCACAACTGACCATTAAAAACTAAAAACATTTCCTTAATAATCAAACTAATATCAGGTTCAATTCACAAAGTAAAACTAAATCAAAGGCATAAAATAAAGTCTCCCATCTCACTACAAGCTTCACCTCTTAACCCTAGCTAAGAGGTTTAGCCGCACATGAGTAGGCTGGATCTCACAAAATTAAGAAAAAAAAATAATTAAAATAACATAACAACTCTCACAGATACTCTCCTTGTCTCTTTCCCTGCTTCACGTCCTCCCCTTGGAATTGAATTGTCCCCCTCTCTCTCTCACACATCATTCTTTTGTAGGCAGACGGAGTTGGTGCGGAACTCCTACGTGGAACTTCCGCAGTTCGTGGCCAAACAGGACTCTCCTGCGCAGGCTCTTACGTTGTGCCGTGGGTGGGAAGGAGCGGTGAGGAGTTTACGCAGCTCCCTGTTTTGGTGCGGCAAAACATGAAAAAAGGCTTGCGTAAAATCCAGATTTGGAGTGGCTGACCGTTTAAAAACTTGGTTTTGGCTCCATGGTTGGAGTCATGCCTGGCCTGGGCTCCACTTGGACGGTTCGGATCATTGATCCGATCACGGTCTGAGTCACAAAACTCCCCGGAAGATCCGATTTTTCCGGACGTGCGTACGGCTTACGCGAGTTGGCTGACGTGTTTGGTGGGGCCCACTTCAGTTGATTTTTGAGAAATCCATGTCGTCCACTGGATTCAACTCAAAAAACCACCTGGAATTAGATACTTTTTTTCTCAGATTTAGTGCGGCCCACCTATACTTTTACTTCACCGTCCGTTTTATATTTGAAAGGATGAAAACGAATCCTCGCTGCTTCTTGGAAGTTGTCCACCTAGGTCTTGGTCCGGGGGCACGTCGGACTCTGATGAACGGTCTGGATCAGAGTGTTGACTCGCGATGGTGGCCCATAGGAAGGGACCGCAACTCCCTGTTGCGGAGTGGAAAATGGGAAATCCCATTTTAGGAAGGAGGTTGGGTCAGCACCTGCTGACCCGACTTTGTGCATTCGGTGGGTAGGCCCCTCGTATACATGGTGTACATGCCCCTCCACGTGGGGTCCACTGAGATGTTTATTCGAAATCCACTCCGTCCATCTTCTTTTCCAGCTCATTTAATGGGTTGGTACTCGATTTGAAACATATCCAGGTACCAGATGGGCCCCACTTAAGGAATTACAGGGTTGATCTGTCCGTTGGGCCGCTTCTAGAGGTCTCCAATGGATGAAAATCGACGTGTACGGCCAACTCATGATCTTCAGGCCATATATAAAGTTTGGAGTCGATCAGATGGTGAGAACCCAGTGATCTTGCATTCTGGATGACATTCAGACCTCTTTAACGTGAAAGGCTTGATTTCCTCTAATCTCTGACATGTAATCCATCAATCTTAGTTCCCTAGAGTCCGTCCCTTGCCTTGGTGATTCATGAGCATTAAATCCATGCTTTTAGCCGCCTATTTCAATCCCGGCTCGTAAACTCATCTTGTAGCACAAACACGTTTAAAATAGGCCGTTAAATAGTATCATGTTCGTAATTTTGAGAAATAACTGGGGTCTAATATGCAATATTTGACCCTCAACACCATCGAGATCACAGTCATAACACGGTAGAGTGCTTTAACATGAAAGAAGAGATCGAATCCCCGATTCGAAAGGGGCATCTACGATAATTCATCGATAAAAAAGGGACGACTAACCGACCAGGTAAGCAGAGCAACACGACGAGCAAAATAACAGTGAAGCGACAAATGAGATATGCACCGTATTCGGGGAAACATCCAGTGATGGAGACTTGAACCTTGCAAGCCGGCATATACCCGAAGCGTAACCAACAGTGAGACAGAGCACTATATCTACCTCACTAACAGATCTATGAATGAACCAAGGTTGAATTCATGCAGCTTGACATTCACGGCCTGAGGGCTCCACCACTCACATACGATGGCCTAGTGGTCACCTTGACTGTGGCCAACCACAAGGTGCACCGGATACTAGTCGACATCGGCAGCTCGTCTGACATTATATTCGTCAACGCATTCGACAAAATAGGGGTCGGAAGGTCCAAAGTATGACTTGTCTAAAGAGCCTTGCTTGACTTCGCAGGGGAAAAGGTGACCTCCAAAGGGAGCATTCTACTACCTGTAACTGCCGACAAAAGTGCTAACCAGACCACCACTATGGTCAATTTTCTCGTGGTACACTGTCCATCAGTTTACAATATGATTTTGGGTAGACCATCCTTAAACACCATGAGGGTTGTGGTGTCCACTTACCACCTCACCATGAAATTTCCAGCCGAGCACGGGCCTGGCTAGGTCAGATGCAATCAACATGAGATTCGACAATGCTACTCGACAGTGCTCCAGGCGAAAGCGTAACGACAGCAGGCAATGCACATTACCTCCCTGGACCCCACGGGAGGAATTTATTGAAGGGGGATTGCCAGTGGAAGACCTCGTATCAATACCACTCTCTGAGACCGACCCGACCCGCACTATCCAGGTTAGATCTCTACTCGAGCAAGGACGCCAGGCAAAAATTATCAACCTACTGAGACAACACACTGACGTCTTTGCTTGGTCCCACCTGAATATACCTTGCATAGACCCGAAAGTGATGGTCATCGACTGAATGTGGAGCCCGACCACAATCCAGTGAGGCAAAAGTGACAAGCATTCAACCCCGAAAGGTATGCGGCCATCGGTGAAGAAGTTGACTAACTCTTTGAGGGTGGGTTTATTAAGGAGATCTACTATCCCAACTAGCTAGCGAACGTTGTATTAGTGAAAAAGGTTAGCAGGAAATGGCAAGTGTGTATCGATTATACCAACTTGAATAAGGCATGTCCAAAAGACAGTTTTCCCCTCTCGAAGATTCCTACTCAGGATACAATCAAATCACCATACACAAGTATGACAAGCAAAAAAAAAGCTTTCGTCACCTACAAAGGACTCTATTGTTACAGAGTACATTTCGAACTGAAGAATGCTTGGATCGACCTACTAGTGCCTTGTCAACAAGACGTTTGTTAAGAAAATAAATAGCATGATGGAAGTCTACATTGATAACATGATCGTCAAGAGCGCTAAATCGACAGACTACGTAGCAACCTGAGAAAAATGTTCGCGATCTTAAAAAAGTACCGAATGAAATTGGACCTGAACAAGTGCGCCTTTGGTGTCAGCTTGGGAAAATTCCCCGGCTTCTTGCTTAATCAAAGAGGGATAGAGGCCAACCTCGACAAGATCCAAGCCCTTCTAAAGATGAGCTCCCCAAGAACCACAAAAGAGATCCAATGCCTCATGGGCAGAATAGTAGCCCTAAACAGGTTCGTCTCTAGGGCTATGGACAGATGCCTACCATTGTTCAAGCAACTGAAAGGAAACATGAAACCGACTTGGACGAGCAAGTTCGAACAAGAATTCCAACAACTCAAGGAGTATCTGGGATCGCCCCCGCTACTGTCCAAGCCTGAGCCAGGAGAGCCACTATTGTTGTACCTAGCGGTGTCGATTACAGCTGTCAGCTCGACCTTAATACGCGAAGTCAGGATCAAATAGTTCCTAGTTTATTACGTTAGCAAAGTTATGATCCAAGCCGAGATGCGATACCCTAACATAGAAAAATTAGTTTTAGCCCTAATTATATCATCTCAGTGCCTCCGACCATATTTTCAGGCTCACATCATTATTGTTCCAACTGATTGACCGCTCTTCCAAGTGCCACAAAATCCCGAGGCATCGAGGAGACTAGAGAAGTGGGCAATCAAGATCGGTGAGTTCGACGTCATATACCGACCCAGAGCTGCGATTAAGGGCCAAGTTGTTGCTGACTTTTTCCCCCGTGAGAAACAGAGAATGAACAGAAGTTTGCCCACAGTAATGGACCCTCTACGTAGACAGGTTTTCAAACTCAAGGGAAAGTGGGGCAAATTGATTCTCGTCACATCTGACCAGACCAATGTGGAGTACGCCTTAAGGTTTGGGTTCCCAGCCTCTAACAATGAGGCGAAATATGAAGCATTCCTCGCCAGGCTTCGGTTGGCCAAGGCGATCGGAGTCTGAACCTTGAAAATCCACAGTGACTTTCAGCTTATAGTTAATCTGGTCGCCATAAAATACCAAGCCAGGGAGAAAGAATGATCGTTTATCTACAAAAATCACAGGACTTGTTCAAAGATTTCGACAAGTACGAGGTCATCCTGGTTCCTAGGTGAGAAAATTTCAAGGCAGACGCCCTAGCCAAGTTAGTTGCAGCAATCGATGACGACCTTACCAGAACCATACCAATTGACTTCTTGTCCGACCCCAGCATCAGCCAGCCCGACCAAAAGGAGATCCTCCCAATAAATCAATCACTAAGCTGGATTGACCTGATCATACGCTACTTGTGGCAGGGTGAGCTGCTCGACATTAAGCTAGAAGGCCGCAAAATCAATGGTCAACCCTTAATGGGGCCCACATGATGGATGGTCCATATCAAAGATGGGTTCCATATGATGAGCGATGGATATTGAACGTGGGTCTCACATGACAGACAATAGCATTGATGGTGGGCCCCCCATATAATAGATGGCCTATATCAAGGTGGGACCCACATGAGGACAATTCACATCAATGGTCAGCCCTTAATGCAAATGACCCATATCCTAAGCAGGCACCACATAATGGATAACCCATTTGAAGTTGGCCTTACATGATAGACGATCCACGTTAAAGGTGGGCCTCGCATGATGTACGACCCACATCCAATGTTCAACATGATGGATTACCCACATCTAAGGTGGGCCTCGTATGATGGATAGTGTTGAGGGTCAAATATTGCATATCAGGCCCCATTTATTGTCTGGATTTACGAACTTATACTGTTTAATGGACCTATTTAATCGTGTTTGTGATGCAGGGTGTATTTTATAAACTTGGATCGAAATAAGGTGCTAAAAGTTGAGATTTAAACGTCCAGAATCATCAGAGTAAGGGACGGACCCCAGGAGACCAAGATCGACAGATTTGCATGCCAGGGATCTGGAGATATCGGGAAACTGAAGCTCTAGTGGCCCAAAAATCACCCAGAATGCAAGATCACAGGGTTTCCACCATCCGTTCAGCTCGAAACTTATACATGGCCTGAAGACCATAAATTAACCGTACATGTCAACTTTCAGCTCTTGTATCACTGTAGAAGTGGCCCAAAGGACAGATCAGCCTATAAAACAGTAAATTGGGCACACCTGGTATCTGGATGTACTTCAATTTTGGTCTCAACCCCTTAAAGGAGGTGGAAAAGCAGATGAATGGAATGGATCTCCATAATTTGTGATACAGGCATAAGATCTTCCTGATCTCTACAAGTGGATCCTCTGAATCCCTAGTTTCTCTTCTCTGAATTCTCTTAAGTTTTAGATAATTATTTCACCATTATTCATCAAAAATCATTCAATTTAGGTTTCATCTTATCCTAGTCCTAGTTCTACTTAATTTCAGACAACGTACAGGTTTCAGTCCCTGTGGATTCGACCTCGGTCTTACCGATTTTTATTATTACATCACAACCCTGCACTTGGGGAGTGAACAAGTTTTTGGCGCCGTTGCCGGGGATTGACGGCTACGTTTCCTGAAGTTAACTCGTTTTAGGATTAGTTTAAGATTAGAACTTTTCTGATTTTTAGGGTTTATTTTTAAAATTTTCTAATTCCAGGTTTTCCTTTAATTTTTAGAAATTTTCTTTCAAGTAACTTTCTATTTTTAAATAGTTTTCCTGTTTTTAGAAACTAACATTACTTTCTATTTTAGGATTAGGATTTCTAATTTAGAACTTTCTAACTTTAGGTTTAGAACTTTCTTCTTTTGTTTTTAGAAACTAGGTTAGTTGTTTTCCTTTTTAGGAAACTTTCCTATTCTTAGAAACTAACTTGTTTTGTTTTGCAGGTTTTAATTTAGGGACTCCAATTTGGTAACTTCCTTCCAACCCTCTCTTTCTTTTTAGATTTTTATTTTCCTTCTTAGGATTAGGTTTAGAATTTGATTGAGGGCTGTGAGTGTTTCATGCCCAAGTGGGCTCGTGACAACACTCGACGTCTCTTGACTGAAGGAGGATTAGTTGAGAGGTTAACTGTCCATTGTAGGACTAGACATCGCTCGAAATCCCCTGAGTTAATTGAGGATATGACTAAAAATCAACCTCGTCTACCCCAACCTAGGGTAGAAGATGTCTAGGATGAGAATGAGGTGTATCAAGCACCCCCGCCTCGTACCTTACGAGATTACTTACAACCGGCGGGGGTGAGTACGCCCTCATGCATGATTTTTCAGGAGAATCCAGGACATATGGATATCAAGCCAGGGGTGATCTAACTCCTTCCTAAATTTCATGGGCTTGAGTCAGAGAATCCATATCTACATCTGAAAGAGTTCGATGAGATCATGACTACCTTATACTTTCCTAACGTGTCTGATGACACGGTCAGGTTAAAACTCTTTCCCTTTTCTTTGAAAGAGAAAGCTAAGACGTGGTTACATTCACTACGTCCTCAATCTATTGGCAGATGGAATGACATGACAAGGGAGTTCATTAAAAAGTTTTTTCCATATCATAAGACGAACACCTTTAGGAAGTCGATCATGAACTTCGCCCAAAGGGAAGATGAAACATTCTTCCAATGTTGGGAGCAGTTCAAAGATCTTGTCATTTCATGCCCACAACATGGTTTTGAAACGTGGGCATCACGAATTTTTTCTATGATGGACTGACATCTCCCATGCGCCAATTAGTTGAGACAATGTGTAATAGGGAGTTTATGAATAAAGGTGTCGATGAGGTGTGGGACTACTTTGATAGACTTGCTGAGAACACACAAACATGGGACATCTCCCCTAGACCGAGTACTACGCCTAAGCCGACTCATTCCAAAGAAAAAGGTGGAATGTACCTCCTGAAAGAGGATGATGATATTAACGCCAAGGTAGCCAATCTCACTCGAAAACTCGAGGCCATGAAATTAAAGAAGGATAAGACCAAGGAAATTGTTTGTAGCATTTGTGGTTGCAACATTCATACTACTGAAAACTGTCCAACTATCTCTGCCTTTCAAGAGGTATTGAATGAGCAATCCAATGTTGTAAGCAATTACCAAAGACCTTTCAGTGGGCCCACCTCTAACACATACAATCCTGGCTGGAGAAATCACCCAAACTTCAGTTGGAGGAATGGACAAACCGCTACACCTCAAGGTTTCCTAAATCAAAATCCAACTCAAGAGAAACCTCAAGAGGATCTAGTTCTGAAACATTTTCAAAAGCAAGAGCTTTTCAATCAGGGTATGCTACAAGCCTTTCAAGACCTTACAAAAGTAATACAAGGACTTAAGGCTAAAAATGCGATTGGGAACAAGGGGAGCTTCCCAGCTCAACCTCTTCCCAATCCTAAACCGCAATATGAAGTTAGCGACCCAAGCTCTTCAAATCAGATGGAGCAAGCTAAATCCATCACCACTCTTAGGAGTGGAAAGATCATTGACAAAACCATTCCGGTTAGGGCTGAAAAGCCTAAGGACCCGGAAGTGGATAAAGAAGATGGATCTAGCCATGCCCCACCAGAGTTAGAACTGGAACCTCAAGGAAAGTCGGTTGCTCCATTTCTCCAACGGTTGGTTGCACCAAAACCTCTCTCTAACTCTCAGGATATTCTAGAGGTGTTGAAACAAGTAAAGGTCAACATTCCACTACTTGATGCCGTGAAATAAATACCTTCATATGCTAAATTCCTGAAAGACTTATGTACAACCAAAAGACGGCAAAATATTCAAAAGAAAATCTTCCTGACTGAGAAAGTGAGTGTCATCCTAAAGCAAGATATGCCGCAAAAATTCAAAGACCCCGATAGCCCAACCATATCATGTGTAATTGGGGACTATCGAATTGATCACGCACTTCTTGACTTAGGAGCAAGCGTTAATCTTATCCCCTACTCGGTATACAAACAGTTGGGTTTAGGTGAATTAAAACCCACCTTAACCACACTACAACTTGTTGATCGCTCTGTTCGTGTACCAAGAGGGAAAATTGATGATGTGTTAGTCCAAGTTGATCGATTTTACTACCCAGTTGATTTCATCATCCTGGATACCGAACCCATCAACAATACAAGCACTCAGATTCCCGTCATTCTTGGTCGCCCATTCCTTGCCACTTCAAACGCAATTATCAATTGCAGGAATGGTGTCATGAGTATGTCTTTCGAAAATATGATATTAGAAATGAATATCTTTTTCAACACTGGTAGACGGGTAGAGGAAGATGACGATATCCATGATGTTAACATGATTGAAACTTTCGTGGAAGATAGGACACCCCTTACCTTATCCTCTGATCCTCTAGAGACGTGCCTGGCCCACTCCCATGAGTGTCAATCATGTTAACATCATGGATATCGTCATGAGTATGTCTTTCGGAAATATGACATTAGAAATGAATATCTTTTTTAACACTGGTAGACGGGTAGAGGAAGATGACAATATCCATGATGTTAACATGATTGACACTTTCGTGGAAGATAGGACACCCCTTACCTTATCCTCTGATCCTCTAGAGACGTGCCTGGCCCACTCCCATGAGTTTGATGATGACATAATTAGGGAGACGTGTGCCATGCTTGATGCGGACCGGTACCGGTACTTGAAGTTAAACGGTGGAGGCCACAATTTGAAGAGTTACCCCAAACTGATGAAGGGCTCTACCATCTAACCTCAAGCCACCGAAGCTTGACCTAAAACCTTTGCCCTCTAATTTAAAATATGCATACTTAGATCAAGATGAGACATACCCGGTGGTGATTTCTGCCCACCTGGAGAAAGAACAAAAAAGTATGCTCATATCTACTCTCCTTGAGCATAAGGGAGCCCTTGGATGGACAATCGCGGACTTCAAGGGAATCGACCCCTCGATTTGTACTCACCGCATATATCTTGAGGATAATGCGAAGACCGCTCGGCAACCACAATGTAGACTAAATCCAAACATGAAAGAAGTGGTTAAGGCCGAGGTTCTTAAACTATCGGATGTGGGTATCATATACCCTATATCTGATAGTCAATGGGTGAGTCCAACTCAGGTGGTTCCTAAGAAGTCCGGGATCACCATCGTAGCCAATGCCAATAATGAACTCGTGCCGACTAGAGTCACTACTGGTTGGAGGATGTGCATTAACTACAGGAAATTAAATACCGTCACGAGGAAAGACCACTTTCCTTTGCCTTTCATTGATCAGATCTTGGAAAGTTTAGCTGGTCATTCCTATTACTGTTTCCTTAACGGGTATTCGGGCTACAATCAGATAGAGATCGCCCCTGAAGATCAAGAAAAGGCTACGTTTACATGTCCCTATGGCACCTTTGCTTACCGAAGGATGCCGTTTGGACTATATAATGCTCCTGCCACCTTCCAACGATGTATGATGAGCATATTTTCTGACATGGTGGGGCAATATTTAGAGGTCTTCATGGACGATTTCTCTGTCTTCGGTCATCTTTCAACGAGTGCTTGGAAAGTCTTAAATGTGTGTTGAAAAGATGTGAAGAAAAGAACTTCGTACTTAATTGGGAGAAGTGTCATTTCATGATTCAGAAGGAAATTGTCCTTGGACACATTATTTCATCCAAAGGAATCGAGGTGGATAAGGCAAAGATCGATCTTATCTCTAACCTACCTCCACCCAAGAACATAAGGGACGTGCGATCCTTCTTAGGACACGCCGGGTTTTACAGAAGATTCATAAAGGACTTTAGTCTCATCTCTCATCCTCTATGTAATCTACTTCAAAAGGATGCACCATACGAGTGGACTAAACCATGTCAGGAAGCTTTCACTAAGTTTAAGGGCATATTGACTAGTGCACCTATCATACAGCCACCTGACTGAAGCATTCCTTTTGAACTTATGTGCGACGCATCTGATTATGCTCTTGGGGCAGTTCTAGGCCAGAAAAAAGATAAGAAACCCTACATTATTCATTACGCCAGTAAGACTTTAAATCCTGCCCAAGTGAACTACTCGACTACGGAAAAGGAACTCTTAGCCGTAATGTTTGTCTTGGACAAATTTAGGTCCTACTTGATCGGATCCAAGATCATTATTTACACTGATCACACAGCGCTTAAGTATCTCCTGTCTAAGAATGATGCTAAGCCCCGCCTGATAAGATGGATCCTCCTTCTCCAGGAATTTGACCTAGAGATAAAAGATAAAAAGGGAGTAGAGAACGTAGTGGCTGACCATCTTTCTCGCCTTAATCCCTCTGATTCCTTTGAGACGACGCAGATTAATGATATGTTCCCTGACGAACAGTTGTTCAGAGTCTCCCATTCGCCTTGGTTCGCTGATATCGCTAATTATCTTGCCACAGGTTCCATACCGACACATTAGACTGCGCAAGATAAGAAGAAATTTTTCACCGAGGTGCGCAACTTCTTCTGGGATGATCCATACTTGTTTAAATATTGCCCAGACCAAATCTTGAGGAGATGTGTGCCAGACGATGAGCATCAGAGTGTCATCTCCTTCTGTCACTCACAGGCCTGTGGTGGTCACTTTTCTGCAAAAAAAGACCACGGCCAAAATTCTGCAGTGTGGCTTCTATTGGCCCACTATGTTCAGGGACACTCATGAGTTTTGCAAAGCTTGTGAGCGTTGTCAGAAATTGGGAGCATTGTCCCGTCGAAATATGATGCCCTGAATCTCATTCTTATAATAGAGGCATTTGATTGCTGGGGCATCAATTTCATGGGGCCATTCCCCCAATCTTTTGGGAATTTATATATTTTGCTTGCCGTAGACTATGTCACTAAATGGGTCGACACGATTCCGTGTCGAACTAATGACCATCGCACGGTCATTAAATTTCTGAAAGAAAACATCCTTTCCCGATTCGGAACGCCTCGAGCCATCATTAGTGATGGGGGCTCACACTTTTGTAATAGGTCATTCGAGAGTTTAATGAAGAAATACGGTATCTCTCATAAGGTGAGCACCCCATACCACCCACAGACAAGTGGGCAAGTTGAGATTTCCAATAGGGAGATCAAACACATTTTGGAGAAAACAATTAACCCTGACCGTAAGGATTGGTTAATTCGATTGACCGATGCCTTATGGGCATACCATACTGCTTTTAAAACCTCTATTGGAATGTCTCCCTTTAGACTTGTCTATGAGAAAGCTTGCCACTTGCCTGTGGAGTTGGAACATAGAGCCTACTGGGCGATCAAAAGTTTGAATTTCAGTTTGGACAACGCTGGCTCGCTACGCAAACTTCAGTTGAATGAACTCAAAGAAATCCGGAACGACGCGTATGAGAACTTGAGAATTTATAAGGACAGGATGAAGGTGTTTCATGACCAACATATTCTACGAAAATCATTCACGCCAGGCCGGAAAGTCCTCTTGTATAACTCTCGATTACATCTCTTTCCAGGTAAGCTTCGATCTCGTTGGACCGGCCCTTTTACTGTTATCACTGCATACCTTCATGGGGCCGTCGAGATAAGAGACCCCGACAATGGCAAAGAGTTTAAAGTAAATGGACATCGCTTAAAGCCATTTGTCGAGAAATTTGATTTAGAGGACATGTCCATGCCTCTGACTGATCCTGTTTACCAGGAATGATCTCCTAGTCTGATGGAGGTATAGGTAGGTCCCCTGCTTTCATAGGATTAGGGTAGTTTCTTTAGTTTGGCTGAAGACGTTAAACTTAGTGCTCCTGGGAGGCAACCCAGTTTTTGATTCCATGATTAGTCAATTCAATGTTTGTGGGTAACATTGCTGCAAACCCTCACGAGACTACAACTCGTCCACTAGGGGCAACCTAGGGGTTTAAAGGCTTGTTGCATACGCTTAATGCAATCGAGAGCACCTGCGAAAGTGGTATAGGTAAGAGTTTATTTTTGTTATTTGTGCTTTACTTTCGATTGGTTTCACTCTTGTGCTGACCCGCTCTCATGTTGAGATCTCTATGGAAAAGTCTCTCTCGACTCGTTACCCAGGTACTATCTTCCCATCACTTCTCATTTACTTTCGTTGTCCCATATGTGCATTGCGTGCTTACATCTTTTACATTGAGGATAATGTAGATTTTGGTCAGGGGGTGGGAGATTAGGTTTCCTAATCAGTGTTTTCTGGTCTTGAGCAAAGTTGGTCTTGAGCAAAATTTGTGAAAATTTTTAAATTTTTCTGAAATTTCTTGTGAATTCGAAGTGATTTTGACAACCATCTTTGATTTAGAATTACACAAGATAGTGATGTTGGTAATTTGTGACTCTTAGATTCCGTTATTTGTTAGATTTCACAGTTAAAGTCGAATTGTTAATCCATGATTAGAGGGTTTTTTTTTCTAATTGATGGATGAATACTTTGAACTTGATTATGAAGTTTACCATGTGCTTAAGTCTAGGAGAGAATAATGCCCAACATTCATGAATCTTAGATTTCTCGTTATGAATCGTTTTTTTTTTTCAAGATTTCACTCGGTTGCATAGAAATTGCCCTGTAATTCTCAACTTATTTTTCGCATATTTTGCTCGGGACTAGCAAAATGCTGGTTGGGGGTTGTGTTCAGGGTCAAATATTGCATATCAAACCCCATTTATTGTCTGGATTTACGAACTTATACTGTTTAATGGACCTATTTAATCGTGTTTGTGATGCAAAGTGTATTTATAAACTTGGATCGAAATAAGGTGCTAAAAGCTGAGATTTAACGTCCAGAATTCATCAGAGTAAGGGACGGACCCCAGGAGACCAAGATCGACAGATTTGCATGCCAGGGATCTGAGAAAATCGGGAAACTGAAGCTCTAGTAGCCCAAAAATCACCCAGAATGCAAGATCACAGGGTTTCCACCATCCGTTTAGCTCGAAACTTCATACATGGCCTGAAGACCAAAAATTAACCGTACATGTCAACTTGCAGCTCTTGTATCACTGTAGAAGTGGCCCAAAGGACAGATCAGCCTATAAAACAGTAAATTGGGGCCACCCTGGTACCTGGATGTACTTCAATTTTGGTCTCAACCCCTTAAAGGAGGTGGTGGAAAAGCAGATGAACGGAATGGATCTCTCATAAACATCAAGGTGAGGCCCACTGAGGTGAGTGCATGTGCACAACACAGGAACACTCGCCGTGCACCGAAACATTGAATCGGTCAGCACTGTGATTGACCGACTCCAATACAAAAAACGGCAGTTGCCGTTCTTTGTTGAAACAGAGAATTGCATTCGATATTCGGTGGGCCACCATCATCACACATATTGATGATCCTAACCGTCCATTCGTTTTGGAAGGTCAAACCGACCATACACATAGGGTTTTTCAGAAGCAATGATCACACAAGTAGGAAAATATCGATCCCACGCAGGTTGGACGGTAGAATAGAAGATCTCGGGGGCCTCACCAACACCTATCCAAAACCGACCTTTCCCGACCGAAATTTCGAGGGGAATACGGTAGACGGAGTGGATTTTCATTAATACATTGATAATGGGCCCACCGAGCTCCACAGCGTAAAGAATACGCAGCCTCTACTCGCGCTCGCCCGAGAAATTCGGCCGCAGTGGCCCTCTGTATGATCAAATGGAGGATCGGATCGATGATCCAATCCGTCCAGTAGATGCGGGGAGGGGTCCTGACCCCGTCCATGAAGCCAAATCGGAAATCCTTCATCAGCAGTCGCCACAAATCCTATCTGATGCAAGTCGGTTCCAAGTTTTGCGGAAACAGGGTCTGCGCAATTCGCCTTTCGCTGCGTAACTGGAAGCAGCTGTCTCCCACTTCCGCTCCACCGCCCTTTCACAGCGGCTATAAAGACAGAGGAGAAAGAGAGAGAAAAGGGAGATCTCTCAGGTTTGAAGACTTGGCTACGGCTGGAATCTTGAGACCTGAGGGGCTGGGAGCATAGGCTTGGACTGGACATGGACAGAAGCAGAGAGAGAGTAGAGTAATTTCTATTTTTTGTTTTATTATTGTCTCTCCTTAGCAATTCTGTTGAGATGTCTAACTCCATTATGGTCGGCTAAATCCTCTTAGCTAGGGTTAAGAGGTGAAGCCTGTAGCGTAATGGGAGATTCTTTGCTTGTGTTTTTTATTTAGACTGAATGAATATTGATATTAGTTGATAATGGGATGTTTTTAGTTTTTTTTAATGGTCTATTGTAACTGAAATTACAATGGGTCTGCGATAGCTTTGAGCATGTTTCTTTCCTTTTATGTTTATAATGTCAGGAAGCCCTGTTGTTCACCATTGTCTCCTGGGCATGGTTGGATGTCGGTACCCTTCCTAACCTTCATAACATGTTGATTGGTTGGTAATTAGTTTAATTTTGTTATTTACTTTGTCTCTTAGGCATGGTTTGGTGATGGAATCCTTTTTAATTCATATATCTTTCATCTCTTGAAAACTATATCAATGGCAGTTAGTAAATTTCCATAATTCGTGATACAGGCATAAGATCTTCCTGATCTCTACAAGTGGATCCTCTGAATCCCTAGTTTCCCTTCTCTGAATTCTCTTAAGTTTTAGATAATTATATCACCATTATTCATCAAAAATCATTCAATTTAGGTTTCATCTTATCCTAGTCCTAGTTCTACTTAATTTCAAACAACGTACAAGTTTCAGTCCATGTGGATTCGACCTCGGTCTTACTGAGTTTTATTACTACATCACAACCCTGCACTTGGGGAGTGAACAGATAGCCCACATTAAAGATGGTCCTTGCAAGGTGGATAGTCCACATTCAAGGTAGGCCCCACATGATGGATAAGTCACATTGAAAACATGGCGAAGGTAGACCTAACATGATGAACGGTCTACATCTAAAGTTGACCTCACATGATGGATGGTGGATATTAAGGGTGGACCAAACAAACTTGAGGGGTAAGTACTTATGTGATGTTGGAAACCAAACATACTTTTCTACTTTTCGGCTGATAATTAAGTGTCTTATTTAACAAACATATTATAAACAAACATACTTACGCAAAATAATGATGTAGAGAGGGTCGCTGACAATTACATGGCCAAGATGGTTCAGAAAAGGCCCGGTTGACCACAGAAGTGATCCGGACCGTTGGACCTTAAATCAGGCATATCTCATAATCCAGAATGAGTTATTGGACGTAAAATATATGATTTTGGGGTAGAACGAGCTACTTTAGCCAGCCAACTTTGCTATGTTGGGTTGCACAAGCCGGATTTGTGATATACCGCCAGATCGACGGTCATTTCCCTATTTTAATTCTGTTTTTACTATAAATAATAAGCTTTAGTTTGATTAATTATAACTCTTCATCCATCGGGATTTAGGAGTTGCGCCCAACGCGAAAAGAGCTTAGAAAAATTAGGAGAACAACTTGGTCAAGCCAAATAGGACACTTACTATTTTTGGCCGAAAAACTTGCGCACTAGTAGACATCATGACCGTCTATAAATAGTAAGTTTACTATTTATAGTAAGTCGTGAATTCTAAGAGTTTTAGTCGTAGTTTGATTCTGATTTCTCTCCCATTGCTTGGTATCCCTATTTAAAGGGTTGTGAACTCATTTTTATTTATTCATCAATCAATTTTGAATTTATTAGAATTTATTTCTATTTTCTTGCTTTCTTTCCTCGTGGATTCGAGAAGTCTCTGTGAGGAGTTTAGAAAGTTCCATAGATTCGGAATAGTTATCCTCTTGAGGAAGATGGTGCCCAACCTCATGTCCTTCCCTGCGTCAGTTTACGTCCGATAACTCAAAATAATGTATTTTACGTCCGATAACTCATTCCGGATTGCGAGATACGCCTGATTTAAGGTCCGACGGTCCGGATCACTTCTGTCGTCGACCGGGCCTTTTCTGATCCATCTTGGCCATGTAACTGTCCGCAACCCTCTCTACATCAAATAACTTACAATATAAATGAGCCCTTGATGACTTTCTGTTTACCTATACATCTCGTAAATATTTTCATATGACTTTAACTCTATAGACCTTTTGTGCACCCTCTTGAAACTTTTAGCTTCATCTTTGTTGAAACTTTTAGCTTTATCGTTGTTTGTACATTTTCACGTAGTGTGAATTTGTTCTTTTTTTTTTTTTTCTAATTCTCCACTTTTATCTTCCAAGTAAACAAGTCATAATTTATAGCTTATCTTGTAGATAAATAAACCAATTCTTCTAGTTTTGATAATGCATTAGTATGAAGCTAGTATCATAAAAAAGGAATGCAATTCTTAAAAGGTAAATTCTTTCGCTTAAAAATCTTCAATTAGATGATAATTTGATGTAGCGTCGGTCGCGGACACTTTCATGTCCAAGATGGACCAAAGAAGGCTCGATCGAAGGTGGAAGTGATCGGGACCATTAAAACACTAAAACATGCATATCTCACAAACTGGAATGAGTTATTCGACGTACCATATATGTTTTTGGGGTAGGAGAAGCTACTTTAGCTTGCCCATGCTGAATTTGCGATATTCCATCAGATCGACAGTCAAAAATTCATTTTATTTTCATTTTTACTATTTATAGTAAGTTTTAGTTTGATCATAACTCTTCATCCTTTGAGCTTTAAGAGTTGTGTCCAACATGAAAAAGGCTTAGAAAATTTAGGAAAACAACGTGGTTATGCTAAATAAGACACTTACCATTTTTGGCCAAAAACCATGAAGTCTAGTAGAAATCATGACCATTTATAAATAGTAAGTTTACTATTTATAGTAAGTCACGAATTTTAGGGAGTTTGAGTTGGATTTTGATTCTTGAACTTCTTCTTAGGTTTGGTATCACTATTTAAAGGATTATAAATTAGTTTTTATCATCAATCAATTTATTTCTGATTTTATTAGAATTTATTTCTATTTTCTATATCTCCTCGTGGATTCAAGGAACCTTTGTGAGGAGTCCAAAGAAACTCCATGGATTCGGAGTAATTATCCCCTGAGGAAGATGGTGCTCGACCTCATCACGTCCATCCCTATGTCAAAATCATCACACAAGAAAACATGTTTATTCCTTCAACCTACTATTATTAATTTTGGATTTTGATCACCAATCTTAGAAATCTAAATTCTAGATAAACATTGATTCCTCGCACTGAACTTGTACAAATTATAACTGGAAAAACACTTTCTCTATGCTCGATGATCTTTATACAATAAACATACACGGTAAAAAAATAAGGGCCCAACATTTATCCTGATCCGAAACTTTACTGGGGAATGGTAAAAGAAAATAGTTTCCTCCCTTGATTGGCATCTCTCATTGCTATGACCCACCAAAGTTTTGGATTAGGGTGAAAATTGGTCCTAGGGGGTTTCATGGGTGCCGCATCACATGGATCATTCAAATTTTAGGCCTATGGCACGTGTGCAAAAGTGTCCAGGTGCACAAGTGAGCATGCCTCTCTCTATATATACAAACACACATACACACCTTATATATGTTTTTTTGGCCAGACTCGAGCTAACTGCTTTGGCCCTAGGCCGGATTTGGGCATGCCTTTAAAAGTATGGGTCGGGTTGGACAGAGCTTGCCCAATCTTAGTGCCCATTGACACTCCTAATTTATTAATTCTTCTGAAGCAACCTCATTAATTGATGGCAGTTAGGATAAATCATACTTTAAACTTTGGGAATCTTTTAAAAAAAAAACAAAATAAAAAAAAACAAAAAACAAAAAAAAAACTAACGTAAGGTACCCGTTTGACAACTTGATTAATGAGGTACTTAATGAAAACTTAATTAAAAGGTACCAAGATGTAAATATCATATTAATAAGATACTATTTTGTAAAAGTTCCACTATTAAATATTCTAGTCATGGAAATGAAGGAATTTTTTTGGCATCGTTTGTTCAAGATACGGATCAACCTGCTATTTCAACAATTCTAACTGCCACTTTGAGAATTCAATGTGGATATCACTGGTCAGCCTTTCCTAAGCATTCATTGTTTCCTCCTATTCAATAGTTAGTATTGTTTGCAGTTTGCATAACTAATCCATACAGTTCTCCCATGTGGTGAATGGTCAAATGGGACTGGACCCACACCCCACTGATCCAGTTTTCTTGAGAGTAAATGCCAATGCACCCAAAAGAGTACTATAGACTATAGTAGGCGTGTAGATAGTCTTACTGATGTAGTGGCTCGAGCATGGGCCAGGAATGGGCCGGGTCAAGGTCACCCAAAAAATACCTACATAAACAAGTTTCGAGCCCAAACTCCGGAGATGATAGACTGTAAGTGCACGTCTGGATGCAACTTTCATGAAAGGGAGTATCCACAGAAGCAGGTATATAATGTTGACCTGCCAAATTTTAATTTGATTGGTTTTCAGCCAGTGAGCTTTTTACTGCCGATTTTATTGAATTGAAGATTAAAGGGGGTTGCATGCAAAAGTTCATTCAAACACATATCTAGAAAAAGGATTTGACCCTAAATTAATAACATCTAAGCCTCAAAACCCTTTTTTGACTAGAAGTGGATTGACCAGTGTATCACACAACACCAACCTAGCTGGTGTGGGTACATGTTATGCAAATAAGACAAGTGCTAACGCTCCTCGAACTCCAAGTTGTATGAATGGTTCAAAGTAGATCAAAGTTACATAGGCCCACAATGTTGTATTTATCATATCTACTAAGTTCATCCATTTAGCAAGATCATTTTAGATCTTGATTTTAAAAAATGAGTAATTTCCAAGACTCAAGTGGACCACATCATAAATAGCAGTGGGGCAATGATTCTCACCATTAAAACATTCGTAGGGCCCACCATAACATTTACTTTCCATCCAATCTCTTCATAAGGTCACACAAACCTGGATGAAGAGAAAAACAAATATCATATTGATCCAAAATTTCTGTGACCCCAAAAGGATTTCAATGACAGGCGTTCAATCCCCCACTACTTTTTACAGTGTGGTCCACTTGATTTTTGGATATCTTATGTTTCCGCTGGACGAGCTTATCAAGTGGACAGACAGTTTGGATATAACTCATACCTCACGATGGGACTAGTAGAACCAGGTGACATCAACACACCAGCGACACCGGTGGTGTGTGGTAGACCAGCCAATCTGCTACCTTTTTGACGGTGCATCCAAATGGTCCCTAAGAAATTTTTATATGAATATTAACTATATGTAATACGGACATTAGGTTAAAAGCTAGAATATATCCTGATGTATTGCAACAGATTGTTGGCGCCTTATTTCTAATATCATGGCACACATATAGAGTGGACCACCTTTTTCCTTTGGTAGTGACATTTGGATAGTGAGGTCCGCATGATGGATTGCTTGGACACGACGCTTGTGTGCATATGTGGTGGCATGTGTTAGCCCACTTCTAAACACGTGTGGCCGGGCTTAGTAAAGCCCTTCAAATATAATTCTATAAACTTCCTCGGATTATGCTTTTGGTAGCCCATTCGGCAATTTGTTTATCTGCCCCTTGTGAGGACTTTGCATGAAAGGAGTGTTGTAATCGACTTTGATTATGCCTTTAATCATTACAACATAGTGGTATGATGAATATTTTCATCCCGACAATCTCTCCATAATTTTGAAGCTTAAATGCAAGAATGGGCTTTCAAATTTTGATTGAGCATGGGTGCACTTTTGGAAATGGATCTTGACCATCCAATCACGGGACCACCTCTTAGCTAAGGGAGGTAATGGCTAGGTAGCCTGCCCGACCTAACTTTCAGCCAGGCTTGAACCTACTGGCTTGGTGGCTGAGCTTGAGACTTGCATGCATGTCCCAATCAATTTCAAATTGGGCTTAGGTTCAAGTCTTCCCCGGACTGAGCCCGGTTGGACCCGATTAATTTACATGTGCATGTTATTTCCAACAATTTCATTCTAATCATTCATTAGACTACTCATCCATATTGAATATCTTTTGTTGGTTTCATTCCTTTAAAATCCTATTTCTCTGTACTTGTGTTGTCCCACCTAATTAGTTGATAGATTAGGAACACTAAAGTGGGAAATAGGGGTTTTTATCAATTTTCATGAGGCTCATGTTCAAGCAATTATTTTAGGACTCAGGCCTAGGCTTGTGCTAGGACCATGCTAGGCTCGGGCTTAGGTATCAAGGGTCAGCATGGGCCTGGGCCTGGGCCTAACCTGGCCCAAACCTCGCCCCTTGCCATCCCTAGTCTTAGCTAAAGTCCCTTTAGGAATGGACTCACCCAGAAGGGTGTTACTAAAAAAATTCTAAAGCTTTAGTGCTCTTAGAGCATTATAAGTTACAGTGCTCTACACATTTTCATAAGGTACCATGAAGATCATCCATTCCTACTTCCATTTGCCTTATTTTCCATAGCCATCCGAGTTCCCTAGCCATTGCTAAAATAGTTGGGGTTGTGTAACAAAGGCAGTCCTTTAGAAGCATAAGCAATCCATAATGATCCCTCTTATATAATGAATTAAATTGTTGCTTAAACTTTTTTTAAATGATCTTGAGTGTCCATATCTAAGGCAATTAAGCAAATATTTGTCAGATTACTATGATATTTTCATGATACTGATGAAATAGGCATTGGAGCTAATAGACAGTGCAGTTCAACCGATCAGACTTTCAAAGTGTACACTATAACTAGGAGCACTACAAGTTACAATGTTACGAGACATTGAAGCATTTCCCACACACATATATTAATTAGTCTATGAAAGTATTAGTTCGAGCTTTTAGAGCAAGTGATTAATTGTCCTGCATCAAAGTGGTATCAGTGCAGGAGGTCTCGTGTTTGAGAATCCTGACCGGGGGTGATTAATACATGAGCATTTTCTCATCGGCTTGAATGGGGTCCATATTCTATCAGTTCAAGCTTTTAGAGCAAGTAGTTAATTATCCTGATGTCAAAGCAAGGTCACAAAAGAGAGGATATGGTCATGGCCACCGTGAAAAAAAGGAAGCCCCATCTCAGGAAGAAGGCTATGCCTGCTCGTCAAGCACAGCAAGCCACATGGTGCTGAAAGGATTTTTACTTTGTTGTTTGAGCCTTTATTTGTGATGTTTTGTTAGTAGATTGGTAAGAAGTCTGCATGTTTTTTAGAGAATTTAGAAGCTACAGTGAATATGGATTTACTTTATGTTCGAGATCTTGATTTAAAAAAAAAAAAAAAAAAACGGTTGAATCATAGATTGGTGGAACCCATGTACAATAGAGAAAACCAAACCACCCACTTGGATCTCTTGGCAGAGCATTGCAGGATATTACATTTCTTTATGCATCATTTTCACATTTAATTTTAAGGGCTAGAAGCAATGAGCTTTTCAATCATTCTTAAATAACGAAAATCCATCTATCTGCACTTAGTATGCATGTAAATTAATCCAGATCATCTAAAAGTATGGCCCATATTATAGATGGAGCAAATCCCAAAAAATACACAGGATTCTATGTATCCAATTGGTGGTAACAAATGGACAATTAGAAATAAATATCAGCACCAAAAACTTAACATCTGATAACATGTGGTTAAGTTAGTTGGGTAAATGTGAATCGCGGGTTAATCTCATATAGCCACAATCTCTCCACTGTGCATAATGTAACAATAATGGACTGAAAACTGTATTAAGGAAAAGGATTTGAATTTGTAAAGGGTAAAAATTTTCCTTTGGCTTGAAAACATTTAATTAGAAGATATATAACCATCACACAAGAAAACATCTTTATTCTTTCAACCTACTTTTATTACATATGGATTTTGATCACCAAAACTAGAAGACTACATTTTAGATAAACATCAATTCCACTAGCTGAACGATGTACATATCATAACAAGAAAAACACATTCTCTATACTCAATGATTTTCATACAATAAACACACAGTAATAATGTTCTTTACACTGCACGCCCAAAACCCGGGTGATTTTCATCCACCGCCAATTATAGCTTAAGATCTATCAGTTGACGTAATGTAGTACATTGAATGGCTCTAGAGAGAGAGATGGCCTACCAACAGTTAGCTCCTGAGCCACGTGGTGCATAGTCGGCCGAGAGTCTGGATCCGGACGAATGCAAGATAGTGCCATGGACACCACAAATACAACTTCCTGTGCAACATCAGACATCGGAACTGAGAGGCGTTGGTCCAACATATCCTTTAGTGGTGTATCTTGTCTAGTTGATGCTGACAAAGAGGAGATGAGCTCCCCAGGATGCCTTCCCATCATCACTTCGAGTGCCACAACACCAAAGCTATATACATCGCATTTTTCAGTCACCCTCATTGTATATGCAAGCTCTACAATAAAGAAGATAGTGAGTCATGTTCTTTTCTCTTTGCTATATATATACATCATCGCATTTTTCAATCACCCTCATTGCATATGCATACTCTACAAGAATAAGATAGTCAGTCATCTTCTTTTCTCTTTGCTTAGCTAATGCTTACCAGATATCAAAACTCACCTAGATTTCATATGTTTTTTCTAGCTAACCGCAAGGCATATCTACAAACTTAGCATGTGCCAAAAGATGTGTTTGACACATATTGAAAGATCTTACTAGAAAGCATGGATGATCCACACATCAGGCATGCCACATATACATTGAGTGCATATTGTTGGCTTTAACAAAAAAAAAAAAAAAAAAACCGTCTATTGTTTTCACGTTGCGGTGGCATGCCCGATAAGGGGACCAGCTTAATCATTGTGTCGAGTCATCTACAAGAATGGCCTACATTTAGGGATGCCTCGTATGTCCTCAACGCATGACAAGTTGGCATGTGTGAGCTAGAGTGTAATGGTAAGTATATAGGTATAATTTTAGCTACATATTTCATCAGCAAGGATTGGGTGATATGGGCATTGTTTCATGTAATTGCTTGTATCAGTATTCTGGACCAACAAACCAAATCTCTCTCTCTCAGCAAAGGAAACAACCAACAAACATATGCTCCACCGAAGATTTTCTATGACATTCTACTAAGGTTTTAAATCTGTACTGCTACTGGGATAGCAGGAGGTGGCTTTCTCTTGGCTTTGTGGCCCTGGGTTTTCCCCCTTTTTTGTCTTGTTTGCGTGTGGCTTATATGATAGGTGAGGCTCATTTTTTGTGGCACCCACCCGAAACACTGCACATTGGCTTTATCAAATCAACACAGTTTCAGGTGGAATGATCCCACCTTTAAATAAGAAAATAAAATAAAATATGTACTGCTAAGGTGCATAGTTCCAAGATCCAAACCACTGATAAGCCCCGATTTGGATGGCTCATGCATTAGTAATTCTCCCAATTGGAAATCCTAACCATTTTTGTGGACGGTGGATAGACTATCGAGCAAAAAGAAAAGAAAATAAGCAATTGTGCATATTCATCGAAAAAAAATCATAGATTCAATGGCTAGGATTTTCCAATCTTGGAACTTCTTTTGTCGTGTGGGGCACTCACTGTGTCAGACATCAAATCGATGGTTTGGATCGCAGAGGTGTGGAACCTTGTACAATGGAGAAAATCCAACTATCCTGTTGAATCTTGGCAGAGCATTGCATAACACCACATTTCCTGATGCATGATCATTTTCACATTTACTTGTAAGGGCCAGAAGCAATGAGCTTATTCAATCATTTCTTAAATAGAGATAGTTCATCCTTCTACACTTGGTATGCATGTAAATTAATCCAGACCATCTGAAAACAAAACCCATATTGTAGATGGAGAAGATCCCAAAAACTACACTTATTAGAAGATTCTATCCATCCAACTGGCGGCCAAAAATTGGATATCCACAAAAAAGTTAGCGCCACAAATTTAATAGAGTGATAAAAAGATTAAAGTTTGTTCGGTAAATGTGAATCACGAGTTAGTCTTACCATGCAGCTATATGATCTCCACCATGCATAATGTAACAATGGTGGACCTCTACCATGGAAAAGGAAAATCTTTCTTACGGTTATCTTTATTTGTACAGTTGTATTTGTTCTAAATATTCACAGATGCTTCATAATTTTTAGCCAATAAATTTGGGGATTGGAGTAATAAAATCCCTTATATCTTTATTTACGAGGCCTGAGAGAAAAGGGAAATTTTCAAATTCTAATTTCCTCATATTCCAGTCACCCCTAGATTGTCACATTCGACAACAATACATAACTAATGCACAAACTTTAGAGTATATGATTGCCAAAAAAATAAAATATATTCTTAAGAAAATAAAAACCAATCATTAATAGAACTATTAAAGCATGGAGAATGAACTAGCAACTAACCGGGAGCGATGTAACCGTAAGTGCCAGCAAGCATGGTCCAATTAGATGAATCAGGTATCAGCAATCGTGCAGTGCCAAAGTCAGAGACACTAGCCTCGAGCTCTGAATTCAACAAGACGTTGTTGCTTGATAGGTCTCGATGGACAATCGGCAGGGTACAATCATGGTGCATATAAGATAAAGCATGGGCCACACCTTTAATAACCTTCACTCTTAGAGTCCAATCCAACTCTGCGGCTCCTTCGTCATTGCTTAGGATGCCGGCCAAGCTTCCCCTTTCCATATACTCGTAAACTAGAAATGAGCATCGAGCATGGGAACAAAAGCCATAAAGCTTCACAATATTACGATGGCGGATTTCTGTTAATGCTTGTATCTCATTTCTAAAACTTTTTTGATCAGATGGATCTCCGCCTTCAAGTGGGTGAAGTTTCTTCACAGCCACAACCTGGCCCGTTGGTAAATTTGCTTTGTACACTTTTCCATACCCTCCAATTCCAATGCAATACTTATCGTCAAAACCCTCCGTCGTTTCTACAATGTCTTCAAACACAGCAATTCCATCATAATTCCATATTGAAAATGGATTTCTGCTGCTCCTTTCGAGAACCTCTTTCTTTATATTTCTTCTTTTTTGATAATAAATGAAAGAAATACCGACGATTAAAGATGAAAGAAGCAAAGCCCCTAGGATAGGAAGAATAATGATGATCACAACTCTGTGGCCTTTCCTCGCATTGCCATCACTTGTTAAAGAAGCATTACAAGGTCGCAAGCCTTTCGCTTCACCACATAAGCCTTTATTTTTTATGAATGCCTCTTCTGGAGCTTTCTGAAAGGCTTTGTTGTTGGGAAGAGGACCTTCCAAAGCATTGTATGAAAAGTCAATGGATTGCAAGCTCAACATCTCTTTAAAAGAAGGTGGAATGGAGCCTGACAGCACGTTGTGGGAGAGGTTTAACTTTTCGAGCCGAATCAACTTCCCAAGTTGTGGGGATATCTCTCCATTCAGGGAGTTATGACTTAGATCTAGTAAGACCTGTAGGTATACTAGATTGCCGATCTGAAAAGGAATGCTTCCATTGAAAACATTTTTGCTCAAATTCAAAGACTGGAGTTTGGAGCAATCCCCTAATTGAGGTGGTATTGGCCCACTTAGATGATTCGTTGAGAAGTCAAGAACCTCCAAATCGGATAGGTTTCCAATCTCATGTGGTACCTGACCAGAGAGCTGGTTATCATTTAAAGTCAATTGGAACAAAGAAGTCAGCCTCCCAAGTTCCTTTGGAATCTCTCCTACTAGATGGTTCGAAGAAAGACCAAGCACTCCTAGCTGCACCAGCTGCCCAAGCTCGGGAGGAATTCCACCAGTGATCATGTTCCTGGAGAATTGTAGCTTTGTTAAGTTTCGGCATTCTCCCCAGTTCGGTGAGAGTTCACCAAACAACAAGTTGTCGCTGATATCCATGAACGCGAGATGCGGGTATACACCAAAGGCTTCCGATACATTCGCCGTAAGTCGGTTCCCATTGAGTCGCACTCTTGTTAAGCTAGTGCAGTTTTTGAAGCTTGTTGGGATCACGCCAGTGAAATGGTTGTTTGGCGCAGCGAATACTTCAAGAGATCCACCATGGCATAACTGAGGTAAATTGCCAGAGATGTTGTTGCCATCCAAATAGAGTCTGGAAAGATTTGTCATGTTTGCCATTTCTTGAGGCAAGGAACCAGATAATTGACAATCAAAAAGGGACAAAAAAGTAAGCTTGGTCAAGTTTCCTAAACTTGAAGGGATAGAACCTGTTAGAAGGTTACTGTACAACGATATCTCCTCCAAATTCTCAAGATTCCCTAACTCTGCAGGAATTGTGCCTGAAATCTGATTTTTGTATAAATACAATTTTGTGAGCATGGACAAGTTCCCAAACGTGGAAGGGATAGAACCTGTTAGAAGATTACTGGACATGGAAAGCTCCTCCAGATTAACCAAATTCCCTATTTCTAGGGGAATTGAACCAGAAATTTGGTTATCGCGGAGATACAGAAGTGCAAGGCTGCTCAAATTACCGAAAACAGGAGGGATTGGACCAGTCAGATTGTTTTCATACAATTCTAGCTCAACCAGATTCTGTAGATTCCCTATTTCCGGAGGTATTGAATTAGATAATTGATTTCCGAACAGGTGAAAAACAGTGAGCATGGACAAGTTCCCTAAAGTGGAAGGGATAGAACCTGTTAGAAGGTTACTGGACATGGAAAGCTCCTCCAGATTAACCAAATTCCCTATTTCTGGTGGAATTGAACCAGAAACTTGGTTGTCATGTAAATTCAAAACTGTAAGGTTCCTCAAACTACCTAAAGCAGGAGGGATTGGACCAGTCAGATTGTTTTGGAACAATGTCAATTGAACCAGATCTTGTAGATTCCCAATCTGTGGAGGAATGGAGCCAGAGATTTCATTCTCAAAGAGCTGAAGGATTGTCAGATTTGTCAAATTCCCTAAACTGGAAGGGATGGAACCTGTTAGAATGTTACTGGACAAGTCAACTTCTTTTAGATTAATGAGTTTCCCTATTTCTGGTGGAATTGACCCAGAAACCTGGTTTTCGTATAAATACAAAATTGAAAGGTTGCTCAAATCACCTAAAGAGGGAGGAATCAGACCAGTTAGATTGTTTTGGGAAAAAGATATCTCCACCAATTTCTTGAGATTCCCTAATTCTGATGGAATTGTGCCTGAAATCTGATTTTGTTCTATATACAAAATTGTCAGCATGGTCAATTTCCCTAACCTGAAAGGGATTGAACCTGTTAGAAGGTTACGCGACAGAATAAGACTCTTGAGATTAACCAGATTCCCTAATTCTTGAGGAATAAAACCAGAAATTTGATTGTCAGGAAGGTGGAGGATAGTCAGTTTTGTCAAGTTCCCAAAATTGGAAGGGATAGAACCTGTTAGAAAGTTACTGGACAAATCAAGCCCCTTGAGATTAATCAAATTCCCTATTTCAGGTGGAATTGAACCAGAAAATTGATTGTCGTAGACATACAAAAATTCAAGGTTGCTCAAATTACCCAAAATAGGAGGAATTCGACCGGTCAGATTGTTTTGGTACAATGCTAGTTCATTGAGATTCATTAAATTCCCTATTTCTAGTGGAATTGAACCATGAATCTGATTGTCAAACAAATACAAAATTGTAAGGCTACTCAAATTACTTAGAGCAGGAGGGATTGTACCAGTCAGATTGTTTTGGTTCAACTTCAACTGAACAAGATCTTGCAGATTCCCAATCTGTGGAGGAATGGAGCCAGAGATTTGATTAATGGATAAGACTAGCTTATTCAAATTCACAAGATTCCCTATTTCAAGAGGTATTGATCCAGTTATTTCATTTGCGGACAGATCGAGGGATTTGAGTTTGTGAAGAGTGCCAATATGGGCTGGTATGGTTCCAGTAAGGGTATTGCCACTGAGATTGAGATGAACTAGGTTTGGAAATGATGGGAAGCATAAGGTATGGAGCTTACCTTGCAAGCCTGAATTAGGTAAACTTATCTTTGTTACGGTTCTAAGGCCATTGCATGAGATCCCAATCCATTGGCATGGAGAGATTGTGTTGGTACTGGCATTAGTAGCAGGAAGGGACCATGAATGAAGAGCTGGTGCTGGCAAGAGACTGGCTTTCCATTTCATGAGAGCCTTGGCTTCTCTGAGCGTCGATGCTGCTGTTGTTGCATGGGAAGAAAGAAAAGCTGGCAAAATGAGTAGAAATGCAAGCGAGAGAGACTTACGTATAGCCATAGCTGTTGTTGTTGCTTATGGTCTGTCAAGGACTTTACAATGGATGGGTATTTATAGTACAAGGTTGATTGTAATCTGGTCAAGCACGGCTAGCTCTTCTCTTTGACTATGAATAATGGCCGACATCAGAGTCATTGGACTCATCTCACTACTAAATGATGGGCATTTGTAAGTTGAATAGAGATCATCGACTAATTAGAATTTTAGCCATCTATGTTTTGAACGTCGATGTGATGGATTAGAATAATTTATTCAGTGGCATAGTAGCTTTAGATGACCATCCATAGTTTCTAACATCATTTTAATGGTTTAGATGGGCTTGCATGTATGCCACGTGTATGATGACTATGTGCACTAGTTCGACGATTGACGTCTAACAGAGTATGTTAGAATTTTGATATTATACCTTCCCTGATGTGACATCTCTACATATCGCTGATATCACGGGTGCGGAATGTCGACACTCCACTGCAGAAGCCAGTTGCCTTAACCGACATTACACGTATTTCGGTACTGGCACTGCCAATCGCCATGTTATTACTCACAGTGCTCTGTGGGGCCCACCATATTATATGAGTTTTGTCCACGCCGTTCATTCATTTTGGTCCATTATTTTAAGTCATTAGCCTGAAAAGTGAGGCAATCCAAATCTCAGATGTACCA
Source organism: Magnolia officinalis (assembly GCA_021015155.1). Classification (NCBI taxonomy): domain Eukaryota; kingdom Viridiplantae; phylum Streptophyta; class Magnoliopsida; order Magnoliales; family Magnoliaceae; genus Magnolia; species Magnolia officinalis. The sequence goes on along the minus strand of JAJHSJ010000018.1, from coordinate 47,115,450 downwards.
CACCAATGGAAATTTTGATAATCGAAATGACCACCGTTAAAAACTTTCTAGGCGCACTGCAATGTTTATTTGCCATCCGATCTTTTGATAAGGTCAGGTGCAGTGCACCTGGTCGTAAGAAAAGACAAATATCTGCCTGATCCAAAACTCCTATGGACAAGTGGAAATTTCCGGTGAAAGTATTCAATCACCATTGTTCATTGTGGTGTGGCTCACCAGAGAGTTGGATATACTTTCAGTTTTGGGCTCATGCTCTAAAATGAGGGGGCTAAATGGATGAACAGAGTAGATAAATCACAGGCATTATGCTTAGGTTTGTTCAGCTATGAGTGGTTACCAACAATATCAGTATGCAATCCGCCTCTTAACTTCGAATTTCCTGTCGATTCGGATTGCGCGCTGAGTTACTCAGTAGGCTCTTATCGTACCGGGTAAATTCTGTTAGCTCCACCGTGAATGTATATAATTTATCCATGCTGTCCATCCGTTTTTCCATCTTATTTTAGCGGTTGAGCCCAAAATTTCATACCCAAAGATTAAATGGACCATACCATAGGAAACAGTTGGAATAATGATTTCCACCATTGAAACCTTTTTAGGGCCCACAATGATATTTATTTCTCGTCAAACCTGTTCATACAATCACATAGACATGGATGAAGGGAAAAAACAAATACAAGCTTGATCCAACACTTCTGTGGCCCCTAAGAAATTTTCAATGGTAGATATTCAATTCACACTGTTTCATGTGGTGTGGTCTACTTGAGGTTTATACATACTTTATTTTTATGGCCAAGTCCTAAAATTATCTGGTAAAATGGATTGATGGAGTGGATAAAACACATAAATCATGGTGGATCCACATAATTTACTCAGTACGCTTAGGGTACTGAGTTACTCAGTACGCTATCCGCTTCCATATCCTGTGACACCCAAAGCTAAATGGGGCCACTATGATGGAACGGATTAAGCTACTCCCCCTGCCACCAGCCTGATGGTCGGTGTTATGTGGACCTTACCATGATGTATGTGTTTCATCCACGCCATCCATATATTTTCCTAGTCCATTTTATAATATGATACAAAAAATGAGTTATATCCCAATCTCAAGTGGACCACATTATAGGAAACGTGTATTGAATGAACGTCGACTATTAAAAACCTTTTGGAGGCCATAAAAGTTTTGGATCAAGCTGATCTTTGTTTTTTCCCTTCATCTGAGTCATATGACCTAATAAACAGATTGGATTTCAAATAAACAGTACAGTGGGCCTTAGGAAGATTTTAATGGTGGATATCCAATCACTATTATTTTCCTGTGGTGTGGTTCACCTAAGATTTATATCCCTCTAATTTTTTGTATCAAGCATAGAATGATCTGAACAATTGGATGAACGGAATGGATGAAACACATACATCATGGTGGAGCCCACGGAGCACCGACCATCAGCCCCGGGCTGGTGGGGGAGTAGAAAAATCCGTTTCCCACTATGATACTTTTTTTTTTCTTTTGAGAAATTTACAATCATACGACCCATTTATGCCTCATTTACATTTGTAAGCCCACCTCTTTTTACCTTTGAAGAATAAGCCCCATACGTACGGACGGCTTACCAAAGGTCGAAAATGCCCCTGTTTTTCCTTCCGGAAGAGGATCAGCCGCTGACGCTCCTCGAACTCCGAGTTATACGAACAGTTCAAAAGATATCAAAGTTACGTGGCCCACAGTTATGTATTTATTATATCCACTACGTTCATCCATATTTCGAGATCATTTTCGGAGCATTATCAAAAAAAAAAAAAAAATCATATCCAAAGATCAACTGGACCACACCAAAAAGAGCAGCGGGAAGGTTGATTTTCACTATTAAAATTTTTGTAGGGCCCACCATAACATTTATTTTCCATCCAATCTATTCATAAGGTCACAAAGACCTAGATAAAGAAGAAAAACAAATTTCATAATGATCCAAAACTTTTGTGAACTTAAAAGGGTTTTAATGGTAGACATTCAATCCTCTACAGCCTTTTACAGTGTGGTCCACTTGATAGCTAGATCTGTCTTATTTTTCGTCTCAAGCTTGATACGAGTTCACCAAATAGATGGACGGTTTGGATATAACACATACCTCATAAAAGGACCCATAAAAAATGGTGAGGATTACAACAGCAACAAGTAAAATAAAATAATAATAATAATAATAATAATAATAATAATAATAAATAATAATAATAATAATAATAAACAAGGAACTTATGGCTACAAGGTTTTCTATAGCTACAGATTATAACCGTAGCCATAGTCGTAGCCCTCGCAATTTCAATGTCCTTTTATATGCATTGAAGGTCTTTCGATATGTACTGAAGGTATTTCGATTAATCGAAAAGGTCCAGATCTGTCCAGCGAGTTTGCCTAAAAAATCCTACAATTTTCGATACATATCAAAGAGTATTCGATATGTATCGAAGGTGATTTGATCAATAGCTACGGATTATAACCGTAGCCAAAACTGTAGTATGTGTCAGTCTATAAAAAATTTTAATTTTTTAATTTTTTATTTTATTTTTTATTTTTTATTTTTACTTTTTAACACGAAAAACTTTATTCTACCTACAAATTTCTGTAATGCATATTTATATTAATATGTATATATAAGCATATAATTTTTTTTTTCTCTTTTTTTTCATTTCTTTCTTTTTTCATTTAATAAGAATATCTTCTAAACCAAAATTAGTTACTTGACATACCTATATGATTTTGGGGTAGGAGAAGCTACTTTAGCCAACCAACCTAGTTATTTTTCAATATTCCATCAGGTCTACGGTCGTAAATCCATGTCATTCACTTCGCGGTCAATTTCAATCAGTTCATAGTCAATTTCATTCACTTCGCGATCAATTCCATGCATTTCACGGTCAATCTCGGCGATTCCGTTTTAATTCACGGTCATTTCCATGCATTTCACGGTCATTTCCCTTTACCTCACGGTCATTTCCATGCATTTCACGGTGATTTCCCTACGCTTCATGATCATTTCTATGCATTTCACGTCAATCCCGCGATTCTATTTTGACTCACGGTCATTTCCATGCATTTCACGGTCAATTCTCTTCACTTCACAGTCATTTCCATGCATTTCACGGTCAATTCACTTCACTTCATGGTCATTTCCATGCATTTCACGGTCATTTCCATGCATTTCATGGTCAATTCCCTTCACTTCACGGTCATTTCCCTACACTTCATGGTCATTTCCATACATTTCACGGTCAATCCTGGCAATTCCGTTTTGATTCACGGTCATTTCCATGCATTTCACAGTCAATTCGCTTCACTTCATGGTCATTTCCATGCACTTCACGGTCAATCGCGACGATTCCGTTTTGATTCACGGTCATCTTCATGCATTTCATAGTCAATTCCCTTTACTTCACAGTCATTTTCATGCATTTCACAGTCATTTCCCTTCACTTCACGGTCATTTCCATGCATTTTACAATCAAATCGCTTCACTTCACAATTGTTTCCATGCAATTCACGGTCAATTCGCTTCACTTCACGGTCATTTCCATGCATTTCACGATCAATCCCGGCAGAATTGACCGTGAAATGCATGGAAATGACCGTGAAATGAACGGAATTGTCAGGATTGACCGTGAAGTGAAGGGAATTGACCGTGAAATACATGGAAATGCCCGTGAAGTGAAGCGAATTGACCGTGAAATGCATGAAAATGACCGTGAAGTGAAGGGAATTGACCATGAAATGCATGGAAATGATTATGAATCAAAATGGAATCACCGGGATTGACTATGAAAAGCATGAAAATGACTGTGAAGTGAAGGGAATTGACCGTGAAATGAATGGAAATGACCGTGAATCAAAACGGAATCATCAGGATTGACCGTGAAATGCATGGAAATGACCGTGAAGTGAAGGGAATTGACCGTGAAATGAATGGAAATGACCGTGAATCAAAACGGAATCGCCGGGACTGACCGTGAAATGCATGGAAATGACCGTAAAATCCATGGAAATGACCGTGAAGTGAAGGGAATTGACCATGAAATGCATGGAAATGACCATGAATCAAAACGAAATCACCGGGATTGACCGTGAAATGCATGGAAATGACAGTGAAGTGTAAGGAAATTACCGTGAAATGCATTAAAATGACCGTGAAGTAAAGGGAATTGACCGTGAAATGCATGGAAATGACCGTGAATCAAAACGGAATCGTCGGGATTGACCATGAAATGCATGGAAATGACCATGAAGTGAAGTGAATTGACCATGAAATGCATGGAAATGACCGTGGAGTGAAGGGAATTGACCGTGAAATGCATGAAAATGACCATGAATCAAAACGGAATCGCCGGGATTGACCGTGAAATGCATGGAAATGACCGTGAAGTGTAGGGAAAATGACCGTGAAATGCATGGAAATGACCGTGAAGTGAAGGGAATTGACCGTGAAATGCATGGAAATAACCATGAATTAAAATGGAATCGCTGGGATTGACCGTGAAATGCATGGAATTGATCGCGAAGTATATGAAATGAATGAAATTGACCGCGAAGTGAATGAAATGGATTTTTGACCATAGACCTGATGAAATCTTGAAAAATAACTAGGTTTGTTGGCTAAAGTAGCTTCTCCTACCCCAAAATCATATAGGGTATGTCAGTAACTAATTTTGGTTTAGAAGATAGTCTTGTTAAATGAATAAAGAAATAAATGAAAAAATGAGAGAAATTTTTTTTTATATGCTTTTATATATATATATATATATATATATATATATATATATATATATATATATATATATATATATATATATATATATATATATATATATGTATTAGAGAAAATTGTAGGTGGAATAAAGTTCTCCATGTAAAAAAATAAAATAAAAAATAAAAACAAATTTCATAAACTGGCACAAACTACAGTTATGGCTATGATTATAATCCGTAGCTATTGGTCAAATCACCTTCAATACATATTGAATACTCTTCGATATGTATCCAAAATTGCAAGATTTTTGAGGCAAACTCGCTAGACAGTTCTAAACCTTTTTCAAGTAATCAAAAGACCTTCAATACACATCGAAAGACCTTCCGTACATATAAAAGGACATATCAAAATGGCAGGGGCTACGGCCCGTAGCTACAGAAAACCCCTAGCCATAACTTCCTGGTTTATTTATTTATTATTATTTTATTTTAATTTTTGGTGTTGTAATCCCTACCGCTTTTTGTGGGTCCTATTATGAGGTATGTGTTATATCCAAACCGTCCATCTATTTGCCAAACTCGTATTAAGGCTTGAGACAAAGAATAAGACAACTCTAGCTATCAAGTGGACCACACGGTAAAAGGCTGTGAAGGATTGAACGTCTACCATTGAAATCCTTTAGGGGTCACAGAAGTTTTGAATCATTATAAAATTTGTTTTTCCTCTTCATTAAGGTCTTTGTGACCTTATGAATAGATTGGATGGAAAATAAATATTATGGTGGGCCCTACAAAATTTTTAACCGTAAAAATCAATTTTCCCACTGCTTTTTTTAGTGTGGTCCAGTTGATCTTTGGATATGATTTTTTTTTTGGATAATGATCTCGAAATATGGATGAACGTTGCGGAAATAATAAATACATAAATGTGGGGCCACGTAACTTTGATATCTTTTGAACCGTTCGTACAACTGGGAATTCGAGGAGCGTCTGCGCCCGTCTTCGAGCACCACCGATCCGCTTGAAGGAAAAAGCAGGGCCATTTTTTACCTTTGGCAAACCGTCCGTACATCTGGGGCTTATTCTTGAGAGGTAAAAAGATGTGGGCTTTAGAATGTAAATGGGCCATATATGTCGTCGACGTACAGTTGTAAATTTCTCTTTTCTTAAAAAAAAAAAAAAAAAAGAAGAGTTGGTGGACTAGGATACGAATTTCCTGCAAAAACCTTTCGCAGGAAGTTCCTGCATTGAAAACTTAGGTGGGCCTACAGTATTTTTGTGAGAAATCGACCCCATCTATTTATTTTGTGAGCTCATTTTAAGACTCGAAACAAAAATTGATCAGGATCCAAGACTCAAGTGGGCCGTACTGAAGGAAAAGGTGGATAGAGAATTTCCTACTGTTGAAACATTCCTAGGTTCGGGTGATATGGATAGACTGGTTACTATTGAAAAAGATTGAAAAAGTATTCCCATAGTCATTTTTCAACGAACTAGTCCGTCAATGTACAGTAGAATTGCTCAAAGAATCTCTTTTTGGAACTCTTATTTAATACTCTGGCAGGACATGACCCTTGATATGCAGGCACCTCAGATGTGGCACCTGAAATGTGGATATGCTTCAGTTTTGATTTCGTGCCCTAAAATGAGAGGGCAAAATGAATTAACGTCATGAATAAAATAATGTATTATGGTCAAGCCCGTCCAGTATTGAGCAGTTACCGACAACGTCGGTAGTATATATGCAATCCGCATCCTAATTTAGGTTATCTTCTGATCCCTATGCTAGGTGTGGAGCAATGTGATAAATTTTTTTTTTTCCCCACTGAAAAGTAGGTCGACACCGGTGGATTGTTGAAAAGGGATTGGAAAAGCATATCCAATGGTAATTTTTCAACAAATCATCTTCCCCAATCAGACACTTGAATTGTTTAAAATCTTGTTTTAGGATTCTCAATTATTTGATACTCTAACAGGGCATCACGCTTGATATGCAGGCAGCTCATGCCCTAACATAAGGGGGGCAAAATGAATGAATAACATGGATAAAACTCATAAATTATGGTCAACTCCATTCAGCAGCACGTGGCTAACGGCAGTGCCGATAAGCAATATGCGTCCTAACTTAGGTTAGGAACAAACCATTTTATTTCCATTCGGCAATTTGTTTATCTGCCCCTTGTGAGGACTTTGCATGAAAGGAGTGTTGTAATTGACTTTGATTATGCCTTTAATCATTATAACATAGTGGTATGATGAATATTTTCATCCTGACAATCTCTCCATAATTTTGAAGCTTAAATGCAAGAATGGGCTTTCAAATTTTGATTGAGCATGGGTGCACTTTTGGAAATGGATCTTGACCATCCAATCACGGGACCACCTCTTAGCTAAGGGAGGTAATGGCTAGGTAGCCTGCCCGACCTAACTTTCAGCCAAGCTTGAACCTACTGGTTTGGTGGCTGAGCTTGAGACTTGCATGCATGTACCGATCAATTTCAAACTGGGCTTAGGCTCAAGTCATTTTAGCCTGGCTGAGGCCAGTTGGACCCGATTTACATGTTCGTGTTATTTCCAACAACTTCATTCTAATCCTTGATTAAGCTACTCATCCATATTGAATATCTTTTGTTGGTTTCATTCCTTTAAAATCCTATTTCTCCGTACTTGCGTTGTCCCACCTAATTAGTTGATAGATTAGGAACACTAAAGTGGGAAATAGGAGTTTTTATCAATTTTCATGAGGCTTATGTCCAATCAATTTTTTTAGGACTCAGGCCTAGGCTTGTGCTAGGCCCATGCTAGGCTCGGGCTTAGGTATCATGGGTCAGGATGGGCCTGAGCCTAGCCTAACCTGGCCCAAACCTCGCCCCTTGCCGTCCCTAGTCTTAGCTAAGTCCCTTTAGGAATGGACTCACCCATAAGGGTGTTACTAAAAAAATTCCAAAGCTTTAGTGCTCTTAGAGCATTGTAAGTTACAGTGCTCTACACATTTTCGTAAGGTACCATGAAGATTGTCCATTCCTACTTCGATTTGCCTTATTTTCCATAGCCATCCGGTTCCCTAGCCATTGCTAGAATATCTGAGGTTACGTAACAAAGGCAGTCCTTTAGAAGCATAAGCAATCCATGATGGTCCTATTAAATAATGAATTAAATTGTTGCTTAAACTTTTTAAATTATCTTGACTATCCATATCTAGGGCCACTGAGCAAATATTTGTCAGATAACTATGATATTTTCATGATACCCATGAAATGGGCATTGGAACTAATAGACTGCAGTTCAACCGATCAGACTTTCATAGTGTACGCTATAACTAGGAGCACTACAAGTTACAGTGTTATGAGGCATTGAAGCATTTCCCGCACACATATATTGATTATTCTTAGGAAGGTATCAATTCGAGCTTTTAGATCAAGTGATTAATTGTTCTGCAGCAAAGTAGTATCAAAGCAGGAGGTCTCGTGTCCGAGCTTTTAGAGCAAGTGGTCAACGGTTGGATTATAGGCTCTCAGTCATGTGACAGAGTGAAATCCAAAACAGACGATGTCAAAGCAATGTCACAAAAGATCTGCCAGAAAAAAAATTCTGGATGTGGCGTGGTCTTCCAGTGGCGGTGACCTTGAACTGCGATGACAACACCAGCACTAAGAATCTCTACATAATCTCCGTGAAGGGGATCATGGGCCTGCTCAATCCCTTGCTGTCGGCTGGCCAATTGGAAAGGGAATTCATGGATTTTGTGGCCAAGAATTGCTAGTGCAGCCAATGCCATTGTTTAAGAGATGATGTTTGATGTTAGGATTTTTGATTTGTTGTTAGAGCCTTTATTTGTGATGCTTTGTTAGTAGATTGGCAATAAGTCTGATTGTTTTTTAGAGAATTTAGAAGCTACAATGAATTTGGATTTACTTTTTGTTCGAGTTCTTGATTTTATTTTATTTTATTATTATTTTTTTTTTTTTAAAACAACGGTTGGATCATAGAGTGGTGGAACCCATGTACAACAAAGAAAACCAAACCATCCGCTTGGATCTCTTGGCAAAGCATGGCAGGATATCACATTCTCTAATCGGGATTTTTCTCCTCATTGTTGGTATCGATGAAATCGAACAGTTTTGATATCATCGATAATTGCAGAATTTTTCACTGCTGGTTGCTGGACAGTTTTTTTTTTTTGTCCCGTCAATATGATTGAGAGATTTTCAGATCATATCGAGGCTTTCATCGAGAGTGGCTCGATATGATCGATAATTATTAGAATTTCCACCCCTGGTTGCTGGACAGTTTTGGTCCCGTCTCGATATGATCGAGAAACCTGTCGATGATATCGAAGCTGTTATCGAGAGACCTTCGATATGATCAACGAGTTCTGCAGATGTGATTGCGGAAACGCAGATTTTGCGGATTTTGTTTCCTATTTGGGTTACATCTCTCTGTATACTTATATATATGGGTGTATCCGGGATTGAGGTGTATTCCAGGGTATTCTAGGGTTTCCTAAAGCTTTGCTTAGGGTTATCAAAGGTGAGAGAGAGGGAGAAAGAGAGAGAGAGGAAGCTTGGGGAAGGGAGGCTACGCTCGTAGAGGTGATCTACCATATCTCAGCGCTTCTACGTCCTCGTAATCGGTGAGATCTCTCCATTTTCTCTTGTTTGTCTTATTGTTTATCCACTCCTGCGTGAGTGAAGAAGGTTTGATCCAAGCAGGGTGTACTTATGATCGGTTGTAACGTTCTGCTTTATAGTGGATTGTTGATCTGGACGAGGTCACATGGTTTTTACCTCTTTGAGGGTTTTCCACGTAAAAATCCCTGGTGTGATGTGGTTTATGCTTTGATTGTTTTTCATTGCATTATTGTTTCATAATTCTAGTTTGTTTCGGGCGGCTAGATCCTAAGGTTTTGTGCAAGGCCCCCAACAAAGTGGTATCAGAGCTAAGTTCATTGAACGGGTATGATCGGTTTTGAATTATGGAAGGTGGCTTATCAAGGATGATCAGCCTCAATGGTTCTAACTGGACCATATGGAAGGCTAAGATGGAGGACTTGCACTATCGCAAGGACCTATATTCTCCAATTTTAGGCATATCAGCAAAATCCAAGGATATGACTGATGATGATTGGAAGAAGATGGACCGGAAGGTGGTGGAGTTTATTAGACAATGGTTGGATGATTTTGTATTCCACCATGTGTCTACGGAAACCTCAGCCACTAGCCTATGGCTGAAATTACAAGGGCTGTATGAGAGGAAGACAGCCGGTAATAAGATTTTTCTGATAAGACGACTTGTGAATCTCAAGTTCAAAGATGGTGATTCTGTGGCCGATCATATGAATGATGTCAGTAATATAGTGAACCAACTCTCCACTATGAAGATGGTCCTGGATGATGAATTGCAGGCTTTGCTATTGCTTAGTTCATTGTCTGACAGTTGGGAGACATTGGTGGTGTTTCTAAGTAACTCCGCGCCAGACGGAAAGATATCCATGGAACAGGTTACTAGCTGTCTCTTCAATGAGGAGACAAGGAGGAAGTCTCAGGGGTCTACTCAGCAAGAGGCCCTTGTGACACAGGAACGGGGGAGAGGGAAGAACAGGAAGGGCGGAAAGGCCCGAAATAACTCAAGAGGCAAGTCAAGTAATAGGAAAGATGTTGATTGCTGGAATTGTGCCAAGAATGGCCACTACAAGCATGAATGTCGTGGTAAGAAAAACGACAAGAAAGGAAAAGGGAAGGAAGATGAATCAGATTCCACTATGGTCGCTTCAGATGGTGATATTGTAGTTATTCTTTCTACAGATCATGATGTATGTCTCACAGCTACAAGTCAGGACACCGACTGGGTGGTGACTCGGGACCTTCTTTTCATGCGACTCCATGCAAAGACTTCTTCACAAGCTACAAGTCAGGTGACTATGAGACTGTGAATATGGGAAATTCTGGTGTATCAAAAATCGTGGGAGCCGGTGATTTTGTGTGAAGACTTATGTGGGCTACACATTAGTTCTCAGGGATGTGAGGCATATCCCAGACCTTCGCCTCAACTTAATGTCGACGGGAAGGTTGGATGATGATGGCTATGAAAGCCAGTTTGCTGGTGGGCGATGGAAGCTCATCAAGGGTTCGTTGATTGTGGCCAGAGGAAAGAAGTTTTGCACCCTTTACAAGACAAGTGTCAGTATGTGCAAGGGTGGGTTGAACGCAGCGGAAGATTCATCTATTGACATGTGGCACAGGTTCTAGGCCACATGAGTGAAAAAATGCTTCAGGTACTAGCAAAGAAGCGGCTCCTTCCAAATGTGACAGGTACACCTCTCAAAACCTGTATTGATTGTTTATCAAGGAAATAGCATAGAGTTTCATTCATTAAAACTGTTTCTCATGTTAATAAATTGCATGCATTAGATTTGGTGTATTCTGATGTTTGTGGTCCTATGAGGACAAAAACCTTGGGTGGGGCATTGTATTTTGTTACTTTTATAGATGATGCATCTAAGAGGGTTTGGGTTTATGCTTTAAAATCCAAGGACAAGGTCTTCAGTGTGTTTAAATTGTTTCATGCTATGGTTAAGAGAGAGACATGTAGACCATTGAAGTACATCCGCACTGACAATTGTGGTGAATACATTGGCGACTTTCATGAGTACTGCAAGTCCCTGGGTATACGGCATGAACAGACGGTTCCCAAGACCCCCCAGCATAATGGTGTAGCTGAGCAAATGAATCGCACCATTGTTGAAAGAATCAGATGCATGTTATCCCATGCGAAGTTGCCCAAGACGTTCTGGGAGAAGCAATGCACACGGCAGTGTATTTGATAAACAGGTCTCCATCAGCCCCATTGAATGGAGAAGTACCTGAGAAGGTGTGGACTAGATAGGATCCATCGTACAGTCATCTCAGGGTGTTTGGATGCAGGGCATCCGTTCACGTACCAAAGGACGAGAGGTCCAAGCTCGATATGAAGATCAGACATTGTATGTTCTTAAGGTACGGTGATGAAAAGTTCGATTACAGGTTATGGGATCCAACCGAGAGGAAGTTCGTCAGGAGCAGAGATGTGGTTCCTTTGAAGATCAGTGTATAAAAGACATTGGTAAGCTAGAGAAGAACCAGCCTAGTTCAGGTGAGCTAGAAGACATGGATCCGGTTACTCCTCCCATGGTGCCTAATGATAGGGGAGTACAACAAGGTGCAGAGGACGAGGGAGTTCCTTCAGAAGATGGACCAGGGGAGCAACCCCCACTTGATCCACCTGTTGAGCCACAGGTGAGGAGGTCATATAGGGATAAACAGCCGTCCAAGAGGTACTCGCCGCATGAGTACATAATGCTAACCGATGGGAGAGAGCCAGAAGACTATTCTGAGGCCCTAGTCGATGAGCATAAGGGGAAGTGGTTGAAAGCTATGCAAGAGGAGATGAAATCCTTGCATAAGAACCACACATATGACATGGTGAAACTGCCTAAGGGCAAGAAAGCTTTGAGCAACAAGTGGGTGTTTAGAAAGAAGATTGTGACGCCCCGTCACTGTGGTCACATGTGGGCAGGCACACATGTGAGCGGGCCCCAAGGATGGCTGGCAGGCTACTGTGTACACAGTGAAGGTGAAGCTTTGTCCCACACCAGAAGTGCCGTCTGAAGTTGTGGTGGTTATATGTAGAGTTGTCACCCTATACTATATGAGGCCTTTTGGGGGAGTTTCCCGAGAACAAAACCGTGCGGGTTGTACCCAAAGCGGACAATATCATACAGTGTGGGTGTGGGCTGTTACAAATGGTATCAGAGCCGAGGACGGCTCTGCCCTCGGTGGGGGATATTGTGACGCCCCGTCAGTGTGGTCACATGTGGGCGGGCACACATGTGGGCGGGCCCCAAGGATGGCTGGCAGGCTACTGTACTGGCAGGCTATTGTGCACACAGTGAAGGTGAAGCTTTGTCCCACACCAGAAGTGCCGTCTGAAGTTGTGGTGGTTATATGTAGAGTTGTCACCCTATACTGTATGAGGCCTTTTGGGGGAGTTCCCCGAGAACAAAACCGTGCGGGCTGTGCCCAGAACGGACAATATCATACAGTGTGGGTGTGGGCTGTTAGACGAGATTTAAGGCCAGACTTGTGGTAAAAGATTTTGGTCAGATGAAAGGCATAGACTTCGAAGAGATATTCTCACCTATGGTGAAGATGACATCCATACAGGTGTTGCTGGGTTGGCAGCTAGCATGGATCTGGAGATAGAGCAGTTAGATGTTAAAATTTACTGCATTTCTCCATGGTGACCTAGAAGAAGAGATCTACATGCACCAACCAGAGGGGTTCGAAGTGAAGGGCAAAGAGCATATGGTGTGTAGGCTGAGGAAGAGCTTGTATGGATTGAAACAAGCTCCACGACAATGGTACAAGAAGTTCGACTCGTTTATGTTGAAACATGGGTATGACAGAATGGAGTCAGACCACTATGTGTTCACGCGCAAGTTCTCAGATGGTGATTTCTTAGTTTTGCCCTTATACGTTGATGGCATGCTCATTATGGGAAAAGACATCAAGAAGATCGACAGGCTAAAACAGGAGTTGGGCAAGTCTTTTGCGATGAAAGACTTGGGCTCGGCTAAACAGAACCTAGGAATGGAGATAACACACAGAAACAGCAGGAAGCTTTGGCTGTCACAAGAGTGGTATATTGAGAAAGTCCTAAAGCGGTTCAATATGAATGCAGTGAAGCCGGTCAGTACTCCACTGGATGGTCACTTCAAATTGAGTGACAAGCAGTATCCCAGACAAAGGCAGAAGTGGAAGAAATGCAAAAGATACCCTACGCGTCGGCTATAGGAAGTTTGATGTATGCTACGGTGTATACACGCCCAGACATAGCATATGCGGTTGGTGTTGTCAGCCGGTATCTTGTTAATCCTGGCAAAGAGCATTGGGCAGCGGTGAAATGGATACTGTGGTATCTAAGAGGCTCATCTAGGTTGAGCCTATGCTATGGTGACGAAAAACCTGTGTTAGAGGGCTACACAGATGCAGATAGGCAGGTGACATAGACTCCAGAAAGTCTACATCAGGGTTCATGTTTACATTTGCAGGGGGAGCGGTTTCTTGGCAGAGCAAGCTATAGAAGGTCGTAGCATTGTCGACGACAGAGGGCGAGTACATTACAGTCACAGAGGCATGTAAAGAGATGCTTTGGATGAAGAGGTTCCTGCAAGAACTTAGCCTGAAGCAGGAGGAGCACGTGGTCTATTGCGATAGTCAGAGTGATATACACTTGAGCAAGAATCCAAGTCAGCATTTCAAGTCGAAGTACATAGAGATTCGGTATCACTTGATCAGGGATACTTTGGAACAGAAGGTGTTACAGCTTGAGAAGGTCCACACGGACGATAATGGGTCAGACATGATGACTAAGGTTTTGCTCAAGGGCAAGTTTGAGGTTTGTAGAAATCGGGTTGGCTTGAGAAGGTGGATTGCTCCTGAGTCAAAAAGGGAGAAATTTGATGGGGATTTTCTCCCCATTATTGGTATCGATGAAATCGAATAGGTTTCGATATCATCGATAATTGCAGAATTTTTCACTGCTGGTTGCTGGACAATTTTTTTTGTCCTGTCGATATGATCGAAAGACTTTTAGATCATATCGAGGCTGTCATCGAGAGTGGCTCGATATGATCGATAATTATTGGAATTTTCACCCCTGGTTGCTGGACAGTTTTGGTCCCGTCTCAATATGATCGAGAGACCTGTCGATGATATCGAAGTTGTTATCGAGAGACCTTCGATATGATCGACGAGTTCCGCAGATGCGATTGCGGAAATGCAGATTTTACGGATTTTGTTTCCTATTTGGGTTACACCTCTCTATATACTTATATATATGGGTGTATCCGGGATTGGGGTGTATTCCACGGTATTCTAAGGTTTCTAAAGCTTTGCTTAGGGTTATCAAAGGTGGGAGAGAGGGAAAAAGAGATAGAGGAAGCTTGTGGAAGGGAGGCTATGCTCGTAGAGGTGATCTACCATATCTCAGCGCTTCCACGTCCTCATAATCGGTGAGATCTCTCCGTTTTCTCTTGTTTCTCTTATTGTTTATCCACTCCTGCGTGAGTGAAGAAGGTTTAATCCAAGTGGGGTATGCTTGTGGTCGGTTGTAACGTTCTGCTTTGTAGTGGATTGTTGATCTGGACGAGGTCCCGTGGTTTTTACCTCTTTGAGGGTTTTCCACGTAAAAATCCCTGGTGTGATGTGGTTTATGTTTTGATTGTTTTTCATTGCATTATTGTTCCATAATTCTGGTTTGTTTCGGGCGGCTAGATCCTAAGGTTTTGTGCAAGGCCCCCAACAATTTCTTTATGCATCATTTTCACATTTACTTGTAAGGACTAAAAGCAATGAGCTTTTTCAATCATTCTTAAATAATGAAAATCCATCTATCTACACTTAGTATTCTTGTAAATTAAACCGGATCATCTAAAAGTATAGCCCATATTGTAAATGTAGAGGATAACCATCACACAAAAAAAACATAGTTGTTCTTTCAACCTACTTTTATTACATAAGGATTTTGATCACCAAAACTAGAAGGCTACATTTAGATAAACATCAATTCCACTCATTGAACAATATCAGAACAAGAAAAACACATTCTATATACTGAATTTCATACAATAAACATAGTAATAATGTTCTTTCCACTTCACGCCCGAAACCTCATCCACCCAATTATAACTTAAGATCCATTAGTTGACGTAATGTAAGTGCATTGAATGGCTCTAGAGAAAAAGATGGCCTACCAACAGTTAGCTCCTGAGCCACATGGTGCATAGTTGGCCGAGAGTCTGGATCCGGACGAATGCAAGATAGTGCCATGGACACCACAAATACAACTTCCTGTGCAACATCAGACATCGGAACTGAGAGACGTTGGTCCAACATATCCTTTAGTGGTGTATCTTGTCTAGTTGATGATGACAAAGAGGAGATGAGCTCCCCAGGATGCCTTCCCATCATCACTTCGAGTGCCACAACACCAAAGCTATATACATCGCATTTTTCAGTCACCCTCATTGTATATGCAAGCTCTACAATAAAGAAGATAGCAAGTCATGTTCTTTTTTCTTTGCTATAAATATACGTCATGCCATTTTTCAATCACCCTCATTCCATATGCATGCTCTACAAGAATAAGATAGTCATGATCTTCTTTTCTCTTTGCTTAGCTAAATGCTTACCAGATATCAAAACTCACCTAGGTTTCATATGTTTTTGCTTGTTAACGGCAAGACATATCTACAAACTTAGCATGTACCAAAAGATGTATTTGATACATATTAAAAGATCTTACTAGAAAGTATGGATGATCCACACATCAGGCATGCCACATATACACTGACTGCGTATTGTTGGCTTTAAATTAATTAATAATTTATTTATTTATTTATAATAAATAAAAAAACAGTATTGTTTTCACGTTGCGGTGGCTTATATGATAGGTGAGGCTCATTTTTTCTCCCTTTTTTTGTCTTTTTTGTGTGGCTTATATGATAGTTGAGGCTCATTTTTTGGGGCGCCCACCCGAAACACTTTACATTGGCTTTATCAAATCAACACAGTTTCAGGTGGAATGATCCTACCTTTAAATAAGAAATAAAATAAAATTTGTACTACTAGGGCCCATAGTTCCAAGATCCAAACCACTGATAAACCCCAATTTGGATGGCTCATGCATTAGTAATTCTCCCATTTGGAAATCCTAACCATTTTGGTGGACGGTTGATAGACTATCGAGGAAAAAGAAAAGAAGCAATTGTGCATATTCAACAAAAAAAAAAAAAAAAAATCATAATTCAATGGTTAGGATTTTCCAATCTTGGAACTTCTTTTGTCGTGTGGGGCACACACTGTGTCAGACATTAAATTGATGGTTTGAATCGTAGAGGTGTGAAACCTTGTACAATGGAGAAAACCCAACGATCATGTTGAATCTTTTTAGAGCATTGCATAACACCACATTTCCTTATGCATGATGATCATTTTCACATTTACCTGTACAGGCCAGAAGCGATGAGCCTATTCAATCTTTTCTTAAATAGCGATAGTTCATCCTTCTACACTTGGTATGCATGTAAATTAATCCAGACCATCTGAAAACATAACCCATATTGTAGATGGAGAATATCCCAAAAACTACACTTATTAGAAGATTCTACCCATCCAATTGGTGGCCAAAAATTGGACATCCAAAAAAAAGTCAGCGCCACAAATTTAATAGACTGATAAAAGATAAAAGTTTGTTCGGTAACTGTGAATCACAAGTTAGTCTTACCATGCATCTATATGATCTCCACCATGCATAATGTAACAATGGTGGACCTCTAACATGGAAAAGGAAAATCATTCTTACGGTTATCTTTAATTGTAAAGTTGTATTTGTTCTAAATATTCACGGATGCTTCGTAATTTTTAGCCAAATAAAGTTGGGGATTGGAGCAATAAAATCATTTATATGTTTATTTACAAGGCCTGAGAGAAAAGGGAAATTTTTCAAATTCTAATTTTCTCATATTCCAGTCACCCTAGATTGTCACATTCGACAACAATATGTAACTAATGCACAAACTTTAGAGTATATGATTGCCAAAAAAATAAAATATATTCTTAAGAAAATAAAAACCAATCACTAATAGAACTATTAAAGCATGGAGAATGAACTAGCAACTAACCGGGAGCGATGTAACCACAAGTGCCTGCGAGCATGGTCCAATTAGATGAATCAGGTATCAGCAATCGTGCAGTGCCAAAGTCAGAGACAGTAGCCTCAAGCTCTGAATTCAACAGAATGTTATTGCTTGATAGGTCTCGATGGACAATCGGCAAGGTACAATCATGATGCATATAAGATAAAGCATGGGCCACACCTTTAATAACCTTTACTCTTAGAGTCCAGTCCAACTCTGCAGCTCCTTCATCATTGCTTAGGATGTTGGCCAAGCTTCCCCTTTCCATATACTCGTAGACTAGAAATGAGCATCGAGCATGGGAACAGAAGCCAAAAAGCTTCACAATATTACGATGGCGGATTTCTGTTAATGCTCGTATCTCATTTCTAAAACTTCTTTGATCAGATGGATCTCCGCCTTCAAGTGGGTGAAGTTTCTTCACAGCCACAACCTGGCCCGTTAGTAAATTTGCTTTGTACACTTTTCCATACCCTCCAATTCCAATGCAATACTTATCGTCAAAATCCTCCGTCGTTTCTACAATGTCTTCAAACACAGCAATTCCATCATAATTCCATATTGAAAATGGATTTCTGCTGCTCCTTTCGAGAACCTCTTTCTTTATATTTCTTCTTTTTTGATAATAAATGAAAGAAATACCGACGATTAAAGATGAAAGAAGTAATGCCCCTAGGATAGGAAGAATAATAATGATCACAACTCTGTGGCCTTTCCTCGCATTGCCATCACTTGTTAAAGAAGCATTACAAGGTCGCAAGCCTTTCGCTTCACCACATAAGCCTTTATTTTATGAATGCCTCTTCTGGAGCTTTCTGAAAGGCTTTGTTGTTGGGAAGAGGACCTTCCAAAGCATTGTATGAAAAGTCAATGGATTGCAAGCTCAACATCTCTTTAAAAGAAGGTGGAATGGAGCCTGACAGCACGTTGTGGGAGAGGTTTAACTTTTCGAGCCGAATCAACTTCCCAAGTTGTGGGGATATCTCTCCATTCAGGGAGTTATGACTTAGATCTAGTAAGACCTGTAGGTATACTAGATTGCCGATCTGAAAAGGAATGCTTCCATTGAAAACATTTTTGCTCAATTTCAAAGACTGGAGTTTGGAGCAATCCCCTAATTGAGGTGGTATTGGCCCACTTAGATGATTCGTTGAGAAGTCAAGAACCTCCAAATCGGATAGGTTTCCAATCTCTGTGGTACCTGACCAGAAAGCTGGTTATCATTTAAAGTCAATTGGAACAAAGAAGTCAGCCTCCCAAGTTCCTTTGGAATCTCTCCTACTAGATGGTTCGAAGAAAGACCAAGCACTCCTAGCTGCACCAAGCTGCCCAAGCTCGGGAGGAATTCCACCAGTGATCATGTTCCTGGAGAATTGTAGCTTAGCTTTGTTAAGTTTCGGCATTCTCCCCAGTTCGGTGAGAGTTCACCAAACAACAAGTTGTCGCTGATATCCATGAACGCAAGATGCGGGTATACACCAAAGGCTTCCGATACATTCGCCGTAAGTTGGTTCCCATTGAGTCGCACTCTTGTTAAGCTAGTGCAGTTTTTGAAGCTTGTTGGGATCACGCCAGTGAAATGGTTGTTTGGCGCAGCGAATACTTCAAGAGATCCACCATGGCATAAATGAGGTAAATTGCCAGAGATGTTGTTGCCATCCAAATAGAGTCTGGAAAGATTTGTCATGTTTGCCATTTCTTGAGGCAAGGAACCAGATAATTGACAATCAAAAAGGGACAAAAAAGTAAGCTTGGTCAAGTTTCCTAAGGTAGAAGGGATAGAACCTGTTAGACGGTTACTTTCCAACGATATCTCCTCCAAATTCTCAAGATTCCCTAACTCTGCAGGAATTGTGCCTGAAATCTGATTTTGGTATAAATACAATTTTGTGAGCATGGACAAGTTCCCAAATGTGGAAGGGATGGAACCTGTTAGAAGATTACTGGACATGGAAAGCTCCTCCAGATTAACCAAATTCCCTATTTCTAGGGGAATTGAACCAGAAATTTGGTTGTCGTGGAGATACAAAAGTGCAAGGCTGCTCAAATTACCGAAAACAGGAGGGATTGGACCAGCCAGATTGTTTTCATACAATTCTAGCTCAACCAGATTCTTTAGATTCCCTATTTCTGGAGGTATTGAATTAGATAATTGATTTCCGAACAGGTGAAAAACAGTGAGCATGGACAAGTTCCCTAAAGTGGAAGGGATAGAACCTGTTAGAAGGTTACTGGACATGGAAAGCTCCTCCAGATTAACCAAATTCCCTATTTCTGGTGGAATTGAACCAGAAACTTGGTTGTCATGTAAATTCAAAACTGTAAGGTTCCTCAAACTACCTAAAGCAGGAGGGATTGGACCAGTCAGATTGTTTTGGAACAATGTCAATTGAACCAGATCTTGTAGATTCCCAATCTGTGGAGGAATGGAGCCAGAGATTTCATTCTCAAAGAGCTGAAGGATTGTCAGATTTGTCAAATTCCCTAAACTGGAAGGGATGGAACCTGTTAGAATGTTACTGGACAAGTCAACTTCTTTTAGATTAATGAGTTTCCCTATTTCTGGTGGAATTGACCCAGAAACCTGGTTTTCGTATAAATACAAAATTGAAAGGTTGCTCAAATCACCTAAAGAGGGAGGAATCAGACCAGTTAGATTGTTTTGGGAAAAAGATATCTCCACCAATTTCTTGAGATTCCCTAATTCTGATGGAATTGTGCCTGAAATCTGATTTTGTTCTATATACAAAATTGTCAGCATGGTCAATTTCCCTAACCTGAAAGGGATTGAACCTGTTAGAAGGTTACGCGACAGAATAAGACTCTTGAGATTAACCAGATTCCCTAATTCTTGAGGAATAAAACCAGAAATTTGATTGTCAGGGAGGTGGAGGATAGTCAGTTTTGTCAAGTTCCCAAAATTGGAAGGGATAGAACCTGTTAGAAAGTTACTGGACAAATCAAGCCCTTTGAGATTAATCAAATTCCCTATTTCAGGTGGAATTGAACCAGAAAATTGATTGTCGTAGACATACAAAAATTCAAGGTTGCTCAAATTACCCAAAATAGGAGGAATTCGACTGGTCAGATTGTTTTGGTACAATGCTAGTTCATTGAGATTCATTAAATTCCCTATTTCTAGTGGAATTGAACCATGAATCTGATTGTCAAACAAATACAAAATTGTAAGGCTACTCAAATTACTTAGAGCAGGAGGGATTGTACCAGTCAGATTGTTTTGGTTCAACTTCAACTGAACAAGATCTTGCAGATTCCCAATCTGTGGAGGAATGGAGCCAGAGATTTGATTAATGGATAAGACTAGCTTATTCAAATTCACAAGATTCCCTATTTCAAGAGGTATTGATCCAGTTATTTCATTTGCGGACAGATCGAGGGATTTGAGTTTGTGAAGAGTGCCAATATGGGCTGGTATGGTTCCAGTAAGGGTATTGCCACTGAGATTGAGATGAACTAGGTTTGGAAATGATGGGAAGCATAAGGTATGGAGCTTACCTTGCAAGCCTGAATTAGGTAAACTTATCTTTGTTACGGTTCTAAGGCCATTGCATGAGATCCCAATCCATTTGCATGGAGAGATTGTGTTGGTACTGGCATTAGTAGCAGGAAGGGACCATGAATGAAGAGCTGGTGCTGGCAAGAGACTGGCTTTCCATTTCATGAGAGCCTTGGCTTCTCTGAGCGTCGATGCTGCTGTTGTTGCATGGGAAGAAAGAAAAGCTGGCAAAATGAGTAGAAATGCAAGCGAGAGAGATTTACGTATGGCCATAGCTGTTGTTGTTGCTTATGGTCTGTCCAGGACTTTACAATGGATGGGTATTTATAGTACAAGGTTGATTGTAATCTGGTCAAGCACGGCTCTTCTCTTTGACTATGAATAATGGCCGAGATCAGAGTCATTGGACGAGATCAGAGTCATTGGACTCATCTCACTACTAAACGATGGGCATTTGTTAATTGAATAGAGATCCTCGACGAATTAGAATTTTCGCCATCGATGTTTTAAACGTCGATGTGATGGGTCAGAATAATTTATTCAGTGGCATAGTAGCATTAGGGCCTCTTTGGGAGCGTGGATATGGAACCCATGGATTCGGAGCCCCTGGGATTTGAAACCCCTGGATTTGCAATCCTCCCAATGTATTTGCATATTATATCTAGGGGGGTTTGAATTTAATTACTAAATTAACATTAATATATCTAATTAGTGACATATATAATTTTTGACACAATGGTTGTGATAAGCACGCTGAAATGTATGTTTTACCTGAAAACGATGAAATTCTAGGTCAGCGACAAGCACAAGATCATATTTGAGTGACTAACCAATAATTTTTAATAGTTGATTAACGTGGACAATGTTTAGACTGTGCTGGACAATGTTTGGATGGTGTTGATCATCATTAGTTGGCCATATGCCCAATAGACTAATAGTATAGTGACACACATGTTACACAATCAACTATTGAAATGATTTAAGGTATAATTCAAGCGCTCGTGGATTGCAAATCCTTTGGATTTTACTTTATGATGCCAAACCATGGGGGAATTTGAAACCCCCTCGAATCCCCTCCCATCTCCTCCAATACACGTGCCAAACGATCCCTTAGGGCCTGTTTGGCTAGGTGGATTAAGAGGGATTAGGAGGGATGGGATGATAAATTCCCGAGATATGCCAAACGAGCCAAACAGACCTGATGAACTTGCCCCGGGATATAGCAAAACCATGGATCTTAAACCAATCCACTAACATCACCATCATTACCTTAAAATTGATCCCATCCCTCCTACTCCCTTTCAATCGTGCGTGGGGCGTGTTTGGTTGGATGGATTGAAGGGATTGAAAGGTAAAATCTCAAGATATGCTAGGCGTGCCAAACGAACTCGGTGAATTTGTCCCATGGATCTTAAACCAATCCACTGACACCACCATCATTACCTTAAAATCCATCCCATCCTTGTAATCCCATGGGATCTGTCCAACTAAACAGGCCCTTAGATATCTTCCATGGTTTCTAACATTATTTTAGGGACTGTTTGGCCAAGTAGACTAGATGAGATTAGATTGTATTGGAAGGGATTGGAAGGAGCAATCCCATGATTGGCCAGCGTGCCAAACAGGCACGTTGAACTTCTGCCTAGATTAGAGATTGCCGGCAATCCACTGTCATCACCATCATTACCTTGAAATCCACCCAATCCCTCCTAATCCCATCTATTTTGTCTGGGACATGTTTGGGTGGACAGATTGGAAGGGATTGGCCGTGCCTAATCCAGGATTGGTCAGGCGGGCCAAACATATTCGGTGGTAGATTCTCTGGATATAGCAATCCCATGGATTGCCAGCAATCCACTGACGCAGCCATTATTACCTGCCATCCACCCTAATACAATCTAATCCCATGCGATGGGCCCGTCCAAACAAGCCCCTGATGGTTTAGATGGGCTTGCATGTATGACACATTAATGACGATCATGTGCACTAGTACGAGGATTAACGTCTAACAGGGTATTTTAGATTTTTGATATCTTCGCTGATGTCACATCTCTACATATCACTGATATCACGGGTGTGGAATGTCGACACTCCACTGAAGAAGCCAGTTGCCTTAACCCACGTTACATGTATTTTGGTACTGGCACTGCCAATCGCCATGTTATTACTCAACGTTGCTCTGTGGGGCCCACCATATTATATGAGTT
Organism: Magnolia officinalis; assembly: GCA_021015155.1. Classification (NCBI taxonomy): domain Eukaryota; kingdom Viridiplantae; phylum Streptophyta; class Magnoliopsida; order Magnoliales; family Magnoliaceae; genus Magnolia; species Magnolia officinalis. The sequence continues at coordinate 47,092,252 of JAJHSJ010000018.1, read as the reverse complement.
TTGTCCACGCCGTTCATTCATTTTGGTCCATTATTTTAAGTCATCAGCCTGAAAAATGAGGCAGATCTAAATCTCAGATGTACCACACCATTGGAAATTTTGATAATTGTAATGCCCACCGTTAAAAACTTCCTAGGCGCACTGCAATGTTTATTTGCCATCCAATCTTTTGATAAGGCCAGATGCAGTGTAACTGGTCGAAAGAAAACACAAATATCTGCCTGATTCAAAACTCCTATGGACAAGTGGAAATTTCTGGTGATAAGTATTCAATCACCATTGTTCATGGTGGTGTGGCTCACTATAGAGTTGGATATACTTTCAGTTTTGGGCTCATGCTTTAAAATGAGGGGGCTAAATGGATGAACAGAGTGGATAAATCACAGGTATTACGTTCAGGTCTCTTCAACAATGAGTGGTTACCAACAATATCGGTATGCAATCCGCCTCTTAACTTAGAATATCCAGTGAGCCCCCAAAGCTCTGTGGGGCTACTATGATACTTTTCTTCTTCGTTTTTCAAAAATAAGTTAGTGGACTAGGACGCGGATTTCCAGCGAAAACCTTAGGTGGGCCCTACAGTTTTTTTTTTTGTTTTTTTTTTAATAATCTACCGTGTTTATCCGTTTTGTGAACTCATCTTAGGACTTGAAACAAAAATTGATCAGTATCTACAACTTAAGTGGGCCGCATTGAAGGAAAAGGTGGATAGGGAATTTCCTACTGTTGAAACCTCCCTAGGTTCGACGGTGATGTTTAAATACCATCCATTCCGTTCATAACGTCCCTCCTACTGGGATGAGCTGAGAACACAAATATTACCCAGATTCAAAACTTCAATGGCTCTGTGAATATTTCAACTCTGTACGTTCAATCCTCACGTTTTTGGCCCACTTAGAGTATTGGATCCGGCTCATTTTTGGTTCTGTCCCAAAATGAGTTCAAAAAACGGATGTGGGATGGATTTATCACAAACATTATGGTAGCTAGCCCCACCTAGGTTTTCAACTCAGGAAATTTCTGCGAAACGCTTTCGGAGGAAATCCGCGTCCGGTGGACATGGATGGAGCGTCGAAAAAGATTGAAAAAGTATTCCCATGGTCATTTTTCAACGAACCAGTCTGTCAATGTACAGTAGAATTGTTTAAAGAAACTCTTTTAGGAACTCTCAGTTATTTAATACTCTGGCAGGACATGATCCTTGATATGCAAGCACCTGAGATTTGGATATACTTCGGTTTTGAACTGGTGCCCTAAGATGAAAAGTCAAAATGAACTAACATCAGGGATAGAATACATACATTATGGTCAAGTCTGTCCAGTATTTTGCAGTTACCTGCAATGTCGGCAGTATACACTCCCCATCCTGATTCAAGTTATCTTGTGATCCCTATGCTAGGTGTGGCGCAATGTGATAAATTTTTTTTTCCCACTGGAAAGTAAGTGGACACTGGTAGATTGTTGAAAAAGGATTGGAAAAGCCTATCCAATGGTACTTTTTCAACAAATCATCTTGAGAAATTTGGGACTGTGGACCCATCTTTTATCCAGCTGTTTGTACGAAACAATACAAACCTTGTTTCGTACGGACAGTGAATTTGAGGACGAAAATATCCCTCCTTTCACGGAAACGGATCGGGTACTCCCCCTCCCACCAGCCAATGACGGATGGTCGGTGGTGGTCCGTGAGCCCCACCATGATGTATGCTTTTCATCCATGCCATCCATATATATTTTCCACATCATAAGTATGCTTTTCATTCATGCCGTCCATATATTTTTCCACATCATTTTATGATATGAGACCAAAAATGAGGTATATCCAAATCAGGTGTACCACATTACAGGAAATAGTGTTGAATGAGTGTCAACCATTAGAAACCTTTAGGTGGCCCACTGTGATGTTTGTGAGAAATCCTCTCCGTCTAAGTTCATTCATAGGGTCACAAAGACCTGGATGAAGAGGAAAAACAAATTTCATAATGATCCAAAACTTCTATAACCCCTAAAAGCGTTTCAATGGTAGACGTTCAATTCCCCACTGCCTTTTACAGTGTGGTCCACTTGACAGATAGATCTGTCTTATTTTTCGTCTCAAGCCTTAATATGAGCTCGCCAAATAGATGGACGGTTTGGATATGACACAGACCTCATGATGGGACCCACAAAAGCAACAAAGTAATAAAAAAAAAAACACGAACTTCGCTGCCGCGTGCAGTCTGTTACGGTTATGGCTACGGTTATAATCCGTAGCCATATTGTATCGAAAATTGCAGGGATTTTTAGGCAAACTCGCTGGATAGTTCTGGACTTTTTCGTTAATATCGAAAGATGTTCGATAATGTAAGCTACGATTATTGTTACAGTTATAATCCATAGGCATAGGGTCCCACTTACCCTAACTCACTACCTTCTTTCTTTCTTTTTTTTTCGTTGTAATCCCCATAGCATTTTGTGGGCCCCATTATGAGGTATGTGTTATATCCAAACCATCCATCTATTTGACGAGCTCATATTAAGGCTTGAGACAAAAAATAAGACAGATCTTGCTATCAAGTGGACCACACTATAAAAGGCAGTGGAGGATTGAACGTCTACTATTAAAACCCTTTTAGGGGTCATATAAGTTTTGGATCATTATAAAATTTGTTTTTCCTCTTCATCCATGTTTTTGTGACCTTATGAATAGATTGGATGGAAAATATATGTTATGGTGGGCCCTACAAAATTTTTAACGGTGCAAATCAATTTCCCTCTACTCTTTGCGGTGTGGTCCAGTTGATCTTTGGATATGATTTTATATATATAATATATATATAATATATATATATATATATATATATATAATATATATATAATATATATAATGCTCTGGATGAACGTTGTGGATGTAATAAATACATAATTGTGGGGCCCATGTAACTTTGATCTCCTATGAGCAGGGCGAACATGAAAATTGAGCAGGGCAAATTAGAAATTGAGCGGGGCAAACTGAAAATTGAGTGGGGCAAACATGAAATTGAGTGGGGCAAACTGAAAATTGAGTGGGGCAAACTAGAAATTGAGCGGGGCAAACATGAAATTGAGCGGGGCAAACTGAAAATTGAGTGGAGCAAACTAGAAATCGAGAGGGGCAAACATGAAATTGAGCGGGGCAAACTGAAAATTGAGCGGGGCAAACTAAAACTTGAGCGGGACAAACTGAAAATTAAGCGGGTGTTCACTCCCCAAGTATAGGGTTGTGATGTAGTAATAAAACTCGGTAAGACCGAGGTCGAATCCACAGGGACTGAACCTGTACGTGATCTGAAACCAACTAGAACTAGAACTAGACCAAGATGAAATCTAAATCATTTATAAATTGAGAGGAATAATGGTGAAATAATTAACTAAACTTAAGAGAATTCAGAGGAAGAAAACTAGGGATTCAGAGGATCCACTTGTAGAGATCAAGGAGATCTTATGCCTGCTTCAAAAATCATGGAAATTAACTGAACTGACGTTAATATAGTTTTCAAGAGATGAAGATTATGATTAGAATGGATTCCATCACTAAACCATGCCCAGGGACAAAGCAAACAACAGAATAAAAATTACCAACCAGTCAACATGTTTATGAAGTTGGAAGGGTACCGTCATCCAACATGCCCAGGAACGATGGTAAACAACAGGGCTTCCTGACGTCATAAACATCAAAAGAAAAAGGAAATACTCAAGCTATTGCAGACCCATTATAATTTCATCAACAACAGAACCATTAAAGACTAAAAATATTCCCTTAATAATAAACTAATAACAAACTCAATTATTAAATTCAAATTAAATTAAAGGCATAGGAGACACTCCCATCATCTACACTACAAGCTTCACCCCTTAGCCCTAGCTAAGGGGTTAGCCCAACATGGTTAAACTAAATGCCATAGGGTTCATAGAACAATAAAACAGAGAAAAAATAGAAAGAAAACTAATTAAAATTCAAAAACTCCTCTCTCCTTCCCTGTTCACGTCCAAGCTCCAGCCCAAGCTCTGATCTCAGCTCCGATCCCCCTTCACGTCCCGCCCTCTCCTCTTTTATAGCCAAAAAAATTCCGTCTGGGAGCTGCTGTAACAGCATCATAGATGAACTCTGCTGCGTCAGAGTTCTGCACTCCCTACATAAAAATCATCACCTGACTTGCGTTTGAATTTTTGTCTTGGCGAACAGAGGACCAGATGCATGATCCAACCGGTCAAGCTTCTTGACCTTGGTCGGTTGCACCCTGGGAGAAACTTTCACAGTCTTGATCACACCAGAAGGTGGCCCACTGATCACCGAATAACCAGGATCCTCCAATTAAAGAAAAGAATCGGTTTCCCTTGTGATTGATCCTGTGCACACTGTATTTTGTATGAATTCTCCAAAACTTGTATTTTTGTATTAAAATGGGCCCCGAATACGATAGACGGTCCGGATCAGTCTTTTGAACCCTTGATAGTGGCCCACCAGGCACGTCCGCAGCTCTCTGTTGCGAAACAGAGATTCGGTTTCGCCACGTCAAGATTGGTGGGTCCCACAATGATATCTATGTAAACATCTACCCCGTCCATTGAAATGCTGGCGAAAAACCGTTCAGGACTGACGAGCATTGTTCGATTTCAGTGTGGCCCACTTGATTTTTCACTTCGCTGTCCGTCTTACGTTTGACGGTGGAAATCGCATGATCGTACGCATGGGACCAAAAGGAAAGCTTGGTGAGGGCTATGGCTGCCCCACGAGATGATGGACGTTCTGGATCATTCATTTGCATGATGAGTGGGGCCCACTATTGAAACCGGACGGATGCTGTCCGCCCGCTAGTTCCAGCGCCAGAAGAAGACGGGTCAGCCCGTCTTTGACCGGGCTGACCGTCCGGTGCAAAACGGCTGTGCGTGTGCTGTGCACACGCACCATGTAAGGTGGGTCCCTCCTTGATGTATATATGCAATCTACTCCGTCCATCTATTTTGTCGCATCAATTAAGGCGTTGAGTCCAAAATTGAAGCATATCCAGAGATCAGGTGGGCCCCACTTAAGGATTTAAGGGGCTGATCTGTCCGTTGAGCCACTTACGAAATGATCCAGTGGCTCATTTTTGACGTGTACGGTTAATTCATGGTCTTTAAGTCTCGTATGAAGTTCTGAGCCAAACGGATGGTGAGAACCCTGTGATCTTGCATTCTGGCTGACTTTCAGGCCACTTGATCTTCAGTTCCTCAGTTTTCTTGGATCTCTGGCGTTGATCTTGGTCTCTTGGGGTCCGTCCCTTGCCTTTGTGACCTCTGAGCATTAAATCTCATCTTTTAGCATCTTATTTCAATCCAAGCTCGTAAATACGCTCTGCATCACAAACATGATTAAATCGAACCGTTAAGCAGTATTATGTTTGTAAATCCATGTAATCAATGGGGTCTAATATGTAATATTTGGCCCTCAACACAACCCCCAACCAGCATTTTGCTAGTCCCGAGCAAAGTATGCGGAAAATAAGTTGAGAATTACATGACAATTTCTATAAACTCGAGTGATTTTTGAAAAAATAATCTAGATATTAAAATTTTAAGATTCATGAATGTTGGGTATTACCTTCTCCTGGACTCAAGCTCACGGTAACTTCATAATCAAGTTGAAATATTAATCCATTAATTAGAAAGCTTCTAAACATTAAGATCCATGGGTGTATAGTGTAATCTCGGCTTAACAACATTAAGAAATCTAATTGTCAATTTTGATGATAACGTTGATGATCCAAAGAGCATTCAGGACAACCAAAACCTAAACCAGTACTTGCCTTACAGTTCTTCTTTCTTTTTTTTTCTTTTTTTTCTTTTTTCTTTTTTTTTTTTTAAAAAAAAATTTTCCAGCTTTTGATTTTTTCATGAACAGTAATGCCAAGGAGGGGAATCAAGTCCTCACCTATAGGGAGCAAACCTATGGTGAAGTTTATTCACCCAACCCTTTCCGACTCATTCTTGGGGAATTGAATCCCCACCTGTAGGGAGCAAACCTATGGTGAAGGCCATTCGCCCAATCCTTTCAATTTCTCAGGTTTGTTCCTTTCAAGCTTAGTGGTCACCAAGTTAATTCTTAAATATCAAACTGAACTTTAATGTGCAAGCAAGATATGTCTTGTGAAATCATGACTCAATCAATGTTTAAAACCTCTAATCATGGATTAACAATTTGATTTTAACTGTGAAATCTAACAAAGAACGGAATCTAAGAGTCACAAATTACCAACATCACTTATCATGTAATTCTAAATTAAAGATGGCTGTCAAGATCACTTCGAATTCTCGAGAAATTGCAGAAATTTTTTTAAAAAAAATTTCACAAATTTTGCTCAAGACCAAGAAAACACTGATTAGGAAACCTAATCTCCCACCCCCAACCTAAAATCTACATTGTCCTCAATGTAAAAGATGTAAGCATGCAATGCACATGGGACAACAAAAGTACATGAGAAGTGATGGGAAGATAGTACCTGGGTAACGAGTCGAGAGAGACTTTTCCATAGAGATCTCAACATGAGAGCGGGTCAGCACAAGAGTAAAACCAATCGAAAGTAAAACAAAAATAAAATCCTACCTATACCTGTTGAGGGTCGAATATTGCATATCAAACCCCGTTATTTCCTAGAGTTAAGAACATTGTACTGTTTAATGGTCTAATTTAGGCGTATTTGTGATGCAGGGCGTATTTTACGAACTTGGATTGAAATAGGAACGCTAAAAGCGTGGATTTACGCTCAGAATTCACCAAACCAATGGACGGGACCCCAGGGGACCAAGATCACTTGATCTACATGCCAGAGATTCGAGAAAATCAAGCTGTTCACGTTAAAGAGGCTTGAATTGATCTAAGATCATGGAATTCCCACCATCCATTCGGCTCGAAATGTCATGCATGGCCAGGGGACCATAAATTAACCGTAACGTACACGCCGAATTTCACCGTTCGATCCCTATGGAAGTAGCTTAACGGACAGATCAGCCCTCAGGATCATAATTCTGAGCCCACCTGCTGTTTGGATGGGCCTCATCTTCGGTCCCTACAGGTTAAATGATATGACAAAACTGATGGATGGAGCGAATTTCTCGAAAACATCAAATTGGGACCCACCTTGCATACGCACGTGTACAGCCCACGCACTCCCGCGTACCACCGAGACCATCCAAGTCTGTCAGCGCGAGCTGACCGACTCCTGCTCGAATTCAAACAGAGATTTTTATCTCTGTTGCGCAACGGACGAACCACGTCCATTTAGTGGGCCACCACCGTCGATCAGGCAGTCAATCTAGACCGTTCATTCACTCCAACGGACAAAACCGACCGTATAAATGGTGGATTTTCTAATTCCAGCTCTCGTACACGTGGAGACAGTGTCCACAGCATCTACGGACGGCGGAACTAAAGATCAAGTGGTCCGTGCCGATTTCAATTAAATCTCGCCATTTCTTAACGGTTTTTCACGAGGAATCAAATGAACGGCATGGATTCTCCAAACGTCAGCTGAAGTGGGCCCCGCCAAGAACCTACGCAGGTCTGTTTCGCAGCCCACGTACGTCGAGAAAACCGACCGCTGTGGGCCGTAATGTGATCAAATACAAGGTCAGATCGAAGATCCAGACCGTCCAAAAGGTGGAGAGGAGGGTTTTCACCCTTCCTATGCAGTCGGAATCCACGAAATGGATGACCATTCGTCTCGGATTCAGTCCAAACGCAAGAAATTTGTGTGTCTTTGCTCCGTAAAACAGAGGGTGTGCAGTCCGTCTTTTGGGCAAATTTCATGCGTAAAGAGGGTGCGGAACTCGTTCTTCACGGCATCCTGGCCTATAAGAAAGAGGAGAGAGAGAGAGAGAAAAAAAAAAAAAAAACATCATCTTTGGCTGGACGTGGAGGCAGGGGCTGGAGCATGGAGCACCAGGGAGAGAGAGATTAAAAAAAAAAAAGAGGTTTTCTTTTCCTTTATTATTTATTTGTTTTTTTTCTGATTATGGAGAGATCAAGTTCATCCAAGTCAGGCTAAACCTCTTAGGTAGGGCTAAGAGGTGAAGCTTGTAGCATGATGGGAGAGACTTTGCTTGTACCTTTTTGTTTAGACTGACTGACGTTGATTTTAGTTTAATTAAGGGAATGTTTTTTTTTAGTCTTTAATGGTCTGTTGTGACTGAAATTACAATGGGTCTGCAATGGCTGTGAGCATGTTCCTTTCCTTTTTCTGTTTATGACGTCAGGAAGCCCTATTGTTCACCATCGTCTCCTGGGCATGGTTGGATGTCGGTACCCTTCCTAACTTTCATACATTGATTGGTTGGTAATTAGCTTAATTCCGTTGTTTGCTTTGTCTCATGGGCATGGTTTAGCGATGGAATCCATTCTAATTCATACACCTTTCATGTCTTGAAGACTATATTAAGGTCAGTTCAGTTTGATTTTCATGGCTACACCTTTCATCTCCCTGAACTCTACAAGTGGATCCTCTGAATCCCTAGTTTCCCTTCTCTGAATTTTCTTCTCAGTTTAGATTAATATTTCACCATTATTCCCACTTATTCACTCGGTTTATATTTCATCTTATTCTAGTTCTAGTTCTACTTAGTTTCAGATAACGTACAGGTTTCGGTCCCTGTGGATTCGACCTCGGTCTTACCGAGATTATTACTACATCACAACCCTATACTTGGGGAGTGAACAATACCACTTTCGCAGGTGCTCTTGATTGCATTTAGCATATGCAACAAGCCTTTAAACCTCCAGGTTGCCCCTAGTGGACGAGTTGTAGTCTCGTGAGGGTTTGCAGTAATGTTACCCACAAACATTGAACTAACTAAGAAAATGAAATAAATTGAAAAGCTGGGTTGCCTCCCAGGAGCGCTAAGTTTATCGTCTTCAGCCAGACTGTAGCAACTACCCTAGTCCTATGCAAACAGGAAACCTACCTATACCTCCATCAGACTAGGAGATCATTCCTGGTAAACAGGATCAGTCAGAGGCATGGACATGTCCTCTGAATCAAATTTCTCTACAAATGGTTTTAATCGATGTCCATTTACTTTAAACTCTTTACCATTGTCGGGATCTCTTATCTCAACGGCCCCATGAGGATAAGCGAGTAACAACAATGTAAGGGCCGGTCCAACGAGATCGAAGCTTACCCGAAAGAGATGTAATCGAGAATTATACAAAAGGACTTTCTGACCTGGCGTGAATGATTTCCGTAAAATAGTTGATCATGAAATGCCTTCATCCTATCCTTGTAAATTCTCGAGTCATTCTCTCGAGTTCTCATACGCGTCGTTCCGGATTTCTTCAAGTTCATTTATTTGAAGTTTGCGTAGCGAGCCAGCATTGTTCAGATTGAAATTCAGATTTTTGATCTCCCAGTAGGCTCTATGTTCCAACTCCACAGGCAAGTGGCAAGCCTTCCCATAGACGAGTCTAAAGGGAGATATTCCAATAGGGGTTTTAAAAGCAGTACGGTCAGGTTTAACCGTTTTCTCCAAAATATGTTTGATCTCTCTATTAGAAATCTCAGCTTGCCCACTTGTCTGTGGGTGGTATGGGGTGCTCACCTTATGAGTGATACCGTATTTCTTCATTAAACTCTTGAATGGCCTATTACAAAAGTGTGAGCCCCCATCACTAATGATGGCTCGAGGCGTTCCGAATCGGGAAAAGATGTTTTCTTTTAAGAATTTAATGACCGTGCGATGGTCATTAGTTCGACACGGAATCATTTCGACTCATTTAGTGACATAGTCTACGGCAAGCAAAATATATAAATTCCCAAAAGATTGGGGGAATGGTCCCATGAAATCGATGCCCCAACAATCAAATGCCTCTATGATAAGAATGGGATTCAAGGGCATCATATTTCGACGGGACAATGCTCCCAATTTCTGACAACGCTCACAAGCTTTGCAAAACTCATGAGTGTCCCTGAACATAGTGGGCCAATAGAAGCCACACTGCAGTATCTTGGCCGTGGTCTTTTTTGCAGAAAAGTGACCACCACAGGCCTGTGAGTGACAAAAGGAGATGACACTCTGATGCTTATCATCTGGCACACATCTCCTTAAGATCTGGTCTGGGCAATATTTAAACAAATAAGGATCATCCCAGAAAAAGTTGCGCACCTCGGTGAAAAATTTCTTCTTATCTTGCGCAGTCCACTGTGTCGGTATGGAACCTGTAGCAAGATAATTAGCAATATCAGCGAACCAAGGTGAGTGGGAGACTCTGAACAGTTGTTCATCAGGGAACATGTCGTTGATATGGGTCGCCTCAAGGGAATCGGAGGTATTAAGGCGAGAAAGGTGATCGGCCACTACGTTCTCTACTCCTTTTTTATCTTTAATTTTCAAATCAAATTCTTGGAGTAGAAGGATCCATCGTATCAGGCGGGGCTTAGAATCATTCTTAGAAAGAAGATACTTTAGTGCCGCATGATCTGTATAGATAATGATCTTGGATCCGATCAGGTAGGACCTAAATTTGTCCAAGGCGAACACTACGGCTAAGAGTTCTTTTTCCGTAGTCGAGTAGTTCACTTGGGCAGGATTTAAAGTCCTACTCGCGTAATGGATGACGTAGGGCCTCTTATCTTTTCTCTGGCCTAGAACCGCTCCAAGTGCATAATCAGAGGCGTCGCACATAAGCTCAAAAGGAAGGCTCCAGTCGGGTGGCTGCATGATGGGTGCAGTGGTTAACGTGCCTTTAAGCTTAGTGAAAGCTTCCTGGCACTGCTCAGTCCACTCGTATGGAGCATCCTTTTGAAGAAGATTACATAAAGGACGAGAGAGGAGACTAAAGTCCTTTATGAATCGCCTGTAAAATCCTGCGTGTCCTAAGAAGGATCGCACGTCCCTGATGTTCTTGGGTGGAGGTAGGTTAGAGATAAGATCGATTTTTGCCTTATCTACCTCAATTCCCTTGGATGAGATGATATGTCCAAGGACAATCCCCTTATGAACCATGAAATGACACTTCTCCCAATTAAGTACCAGATTCTTTTCTTCACATCTTTTCAGCACACATTTGAGATTCTCTAAGCACTCGCTGAAAGATGAACCGAAAACAGAGAAATCGTCCATAAAGACCTCTAGATATTTCCCCACCATGTCAGAAAAGATACTCAGCATACATCGCTTAAAGGTGGTAGGGGCATTACATAACCCGAATGGCATCCTTCTGTAAGCAAAGGTGCCATAGGGGCAAGTAAATGTGGTCTTTTCCTGGTCCTCAGGGGCGATTTCAATTTGGTTATAGCCCGAATACCCGTCAAGGAAACTGTAATAGGAATGACCGGCTAACCTTTCCAGGATCTGATCAATGAATGGTAAAGGAAAGTGGTCTTTCCTCGTGACGGTATTTAATTTCCTGTAGTCAATGCACATTCTCCAACCAGTAGTGACTCTAGTTGGCACGAGTTCATTATTAGCATTGGCTACGATGGTGATTCCGGACTTCTTAGGAACCACCTGAGTTGGACTCACCCATTGACTATCAGATATAGGGTATATGATACCCACATCCAATAGTTTGAGAACCTCGGCCTTAACCACTTCCTTCATGTTTGGATTTAGTCTACGTTGTGGTTGCCGAGCGGTCTTCGCATTATCCTCAAGATATATGCGGTGAGTACAAATCGAGGGGTCGATTCCCTTGAGGCCTGCGATCGTCCATCCAAGGGCTCCCTTATGCTGAATGAGAGTAGCTATGAGCATACTCTCCTGTTCTTTCTCCAGGTGGGCAGAGATCACCACCGGGTATGTCTCATCTTGACCTAAATAGGCATATTTCAAATCAGAGGGCAAAGATTTTAGGTCAAGCTTCGATGCCTTGAGGTTAGACGGTAGAGGCACTACATCGATTTGTGGTAATTCTTCAAATTGTGGCCTCCACCGGTTAACTTCAAGTACCGGTGCGGTATCCAGCAAGGCACACGTCTCCCTAATCATATCATCATCAAACTCATGGGAGTGGGCCAGGCACGTCTCGAGAGGGTCGGAGGATAAGGTCAGAGGTGTCGTATCTTCCACGAAAGAGTCAATCATGTTAATGTCGTGGATATCGTCATCATCCTCTGAGTTGTTGCCGTTATTGAAAAAGATGTTTGACTCCAATGTCAAATTTCCAAAAGACATAGTCATGACACCATTCCTGCAATTGATAATTGTATTTGACATGGCAAGGAATGGGCGACCAAGAATGACGGGAATCTGAGTGCTTATGTTATTGATGGGTTCGGTGTCCAGGATGATAAAATCTACAAGGTAGTAAAATCTATCGACACATCCTCAATTATCCCTCTTGGTACACGAACAGAGCAATCGACAAGTTGTAGTGTGGTTAGGGTGGGTTTTAACTCACCCAAACCTAACTGTTTGTATACCGAGTAGGGAATCAGATTGACTCTCGCTCCTAAGTCAAGAAGTGCGTGATCAATTCGATGGTTCCCGATTACACACGATATGGTTGGGCTACCGGGATCTTTGAATTTCTGCGGCACGTCTTGCTTCAGGATGGCACTCACTTTCTCAGTTAAGAAAATCTTCTTTTGAATACTCTGCCGTCTTTTGGTCGTACATAGGTCTTTCAGAAATTTTGCATATGAAGGAATCTGTTTTACGACATCAAGAAGAGGAATGTTGACTTTCACTTGTTTCAACACCTCTAGAATATCCTAAGAATTAGAAAGACGTATTGGTGCAACCAACTGTTGGGGGAACGGAGCAACTGGCTTCTCTAGAAGTTCCGGTTCTAATTTTTGTGGGGTATCACTAGATCCATTATTATTGTCCTCTTCTGGTTCTTGAGGCTTTTCAGGCCTAACCGGAAGGGTTTTATCAATGATCTTCCCACTCCTAAGAGTGGTGATGGATTTAGCGTGCCCCATTTGATTTGAGGAGCTGGGATCATTTATCTCGTACTGCGGTTTAGGATTGGGGAGAGGTTGTGCAGGAAGCATCCCCTTTTCTATAACCGTCATACGAGAGTCTATCTTTTGCATAAAATCTGTAAATCCTCGCATCGCCTGAGCCAACTCTTGTATGGAATTTTGAACCGGTTCTTGAGGTTTCCCCTGATTTGGATTTTGGAAAAAACCTTGGGGGGTAGCCGTTTGTCCATTTCTCCAACTAAAGTTTGGATGATTTTTCCAACCAGGATTGTATGTATTGGAGTTGGGTCCAGTAAAAGGTCTTTGATAGTTGTTCACGGCATTGGCTTGTTCATTCAACACTCCTCGAAAGGCAGGTATTGTAGGACAGTTTTCAGTTGTGTGTGAATGTTGCAATCACAGATGCCGCAAACAACCTCATTGACCTTATCCTTCTTTCCTTCCATGGCCTCAAATTTTCTTATGAGATTAGTCACTTTATAATTGAGATCATCCTCTTCTTTCAGGAGATACAATCCACCTTTCTCCTTAGATTGAGTTGGCCTAGACGTGGTGTTTGATTTTGGGTAATAGTCCCAAGATTGTGTTTTTTCCGCCAGACTGTCGAGGTAGTCCCATACCTGGTCGACATCTTTGTTAATGAACTCTCCATTGCACATTGTCTCGACCATTTGGTGCATGGAAGATGTCAGTCCATCGTAGAAAAAATTTGTAATGCGCCACGTTTCAAAGCCGTGTTGTGGGCATGAACTGACCAGATCCTTAAACCTTTCCCAACATTGGAAGAATGTTCATCTTCCTTTTGGGCAAAGTTCATGATTGCTTTTCTGAGGGTAATTGTTTTATGATGTGGGAAGAATTTTTTTATGAATTCCCTCTGCATATCATTCCATGTGCCAATAGATCGAGGACGCAGTGAATGTAGCCACGTCTTAGCCTTCTCTTTTAAGGAAAAAGAAAGAGAGTTTCAGCCTGATAGTATCCTCGGATACATTGGGAAAGTATAAGGTGGCGATAATCTCATCGAACTCTTTCAAATGTAAGTATGGACTTTCTGATTCGAGCCCATGGAATTTAGGAAGGAGTTGGATAACTCCTGGCTTGATGTCCATCTGTCCTGTATTTTCAGGAAAAATCATACACGAGGGCGTACTCACTCCCGCCGGTTGTAAATAATCTCATAAAGTACGAGGCGGGGGTGCTTGATGCACCTCATTCTCATCATGTATTTCCTCATCCCTGTGGTGAGGTAGTGCTTGAGGTTGATTTGCAGCCATAACCTCAATTAACTCAAGGGGAATTCGAGCGGTGTCTAATCCTGCGATGGACATCAACCCCTCAACTAATCCTCCTTCAGTCAAGAGACGTCGAGTGTCGTCACGGGCCACTTGGGCATGAAACACTCGCAGCCCTCAATTAAATTCTAAACCTAATTCTAAGAAAGAAAAATGAAAATCTAAAAAGAAAGAGAGAGTTGGAAGGAGATTACCAAATTGAAGTCCCTAAGTTTAAAACCTGTAAAATAAAACAAAACAAGTTAGTTTCTAAAGATAATAGGCCTAGGAGTAGAAAATTCCTAAGAAGAAGAATAGCAATTAACTAAGTTCTAAATTTAGAAAAGAGAAATCCTAAAATGGAAAGTAGGAACCTCTAAACAATTTAGGAAAAATCTAAACTAGAAAGTAAGTGAGTAATGGAAGAGATTTGAAAACAAAGAAAGTACAAGTCAGAAAGAGCTTACTGAGTTAGAAAAACCTACAAAACAAGAGGGTTAGTTTCTAAATAGAAAATCTAAAAATAGAAAATTTTCTAGAAATAATATAGGAAATAAGGTTAGATTCTAAAAAGGGAAAAACTATAAGAAATTTCTAAAATTAAAAGAAATTAGAAAATTTTCTAAAACTCAAACCTTAATTCTAAAAATAGAAAGAAAGAAGATTTAAGAAAGAGCATACCAATTTAGAAAGCTATCTCAGAAACCTATAAAAGAGAAATGTTAGTAAAATCCTAAACTTACTCTTAATTCTAAAACTAATTAATTTCAAATTACGTAGCCGTCTGTCCCCGGCAACGACGCCAAAAACTTGTTCACTCCCCAAGTATAGGGTTGTGATGTAGTAATAAAACTCGGTAAGACCGAGGTCGAATCCACAGGGACTGAAACCTGTACGTGATCTGAAACCAACTAGAACTAGAACTAGACCAAGATGAAATCTAAATCAGTTATAATTTGAGGAATAATGGTGAAATAATTAACTAAACTTAAGAGAATTCAGAGGAAGAAACTAGGGATTCAGAGGATCCACTTGTAGAGATCAGGGAGATCTTATGCCTGCTTCAAAAATCATGGAAATTAAACTGAACTGACGTTGATATAGTTTTCAAGAGATGAAAGATATATGAATTAGAATGGATTCCATCACTAAACCATGCCCAGGAGACAAAGCAAACAACAGAATTAAACTAGTTACCAACCAGTCAACATGTTTATGAAGGTTAGGAAGGGTACCGTCATCCAACCATGCCCAGGAGACGATGGTAAACAACAGGGCTTCCTGACGTCATAAACATCAAAAGAAAAAGAAAATACTCAAAGCTATTGCAGACCCATTGTAATTTCAGTCACAACAGACCATTAAAGACTAAAAATATTCCCTTAATAATCAAACTAATAACAAACTCAATTCTTAAATTCAAATTAAATTAAAGGCATAGGAGACACTCCCATCTCACTACAAGCTTCACCCCTTAGCCCTAGCTAAGGGGTTTAGCCCAACATGGTTAAACTAAATGCCATAGGGTTCATAGAAAATAAAACAGAAAAAGAAATAGAAAGAAAACTAATTAAAATTCCAAAAACTCCTCTCTCCTTCCCTGTTCACGTCCAAGCTCCAGCCCAAGCTCTGATCTCAGCTCCGATCGCCCTTCACGTCCCAGCCCTCTCCTCTTTTATAGCCAAAAAAATTCCATCTGGGAGCTGCTGTAACAGCATCATAGATGAACTCTGCTGCGACAGAGTTCCGCACTCCCTATGTAAAAATCATCACCTGACTTGCGTTTGAATTTTTGTCTTGGCGAACAAAGGACCAGATGCATGATCCAACCGGTCAAGCTTCTTGACCTTGGTCGGTTGCACCCTGGGAAAAACTTTCACAGTCTTGATCACACCAGAAGGTGGCCCACTGATCACCGAATAACCAGGATCCTCCAGTTAAAGAAAAGAATCGGTTTCCCTTGTGATTGATCCTGTGCACACTGTATTTTCTATGAATTCTCCAAAAACTTGTATTTTTGTATTAAAATGGGCCCCGAATACGATAGACGGTCCGGATCAGTCTTTTAAACCCTTGATAGTGGCCCACCAGGCACGTCCACAGCTCTCTGTTGCGAAACAGAGATTCGGTTTCGCCACGTCAAGATTGGTGGGTCCCACAATGATATCTATGTAAACATCTACCCCGTCCATTGAAATGCTGGCGAAAAACTGTTCAGGACTGATGAGCGTTGTTCGATTTCAGTGTGGCCCACTTGATTTTTCACTTCGCCGTCCGTCTTACGTTTGACGGTGGAAATCGCATGATCGTACGCATGGGACCAAAAGGAAAGCTTGGTGAGGGCTATGGCTGCCCCACGAGATGAGTGGACGGTCTGGATCATTCATTTGCATGATGAGTGGGGCCCACTATTGAAACTGGACGGACGCTGTCCGCCCGGTTCCAGTGCCAGAAGAAGACGGGTCAGCCCGTCTTTGACCGGGCTGACCGTCCGGTGCAAGACGGCTGTGCGTGTGCTGTGCACACGCACCATGTAAGGTGGGTCCCTCCTTGATGAATATATGCAATCTACTCCGTCCATCTATTTTGTCGCATCAATTAAGGCGTTGAGTCCAAAATTGAAGCATATCTAGAGATCAGGTGGGCCCCACTTAAGGATTTAAGGGGCTGATCTGTCCGTTGAGCCACTTACGAAACGATCCAGTGGCTCATTTTTGACGTGTACGGTTAATTCATGGTCTTTAAGTCTTGTATGAAGTTCTGAGCCAAACGGATGGTGAGAACCCTGTGATCTTGCATTCTGGCTGACTTTCAGGCCACTTGATCTTCAGTTCCTCAGTTTTCTTGGATCTCTGGCGTTGATCTTGGTCTCTTGGGGTCCGTCCCTTGCCTTTGTGACCTCTGAGCATTAAATCTCATCTTTTAGCATCTTATTTCAATCCAAGCTCGTAAATACGCTCTGCATCACAAACATGATTAAATCGAACCGTTAAGCAGTATTATGTTTGTAAATTCATGTAATCAATGGGGTCTAATACGTAATATTTGGCCCTCAACAGCGGGGCAGACATGAAATTGAGCGGAGCAAACATGAAATTGAATGGGGCAAACTGAAAATTGAGTGGGGCAAACATGAAATTGAGTAGGGCAAACTGAAAATTGAGTGGGGCAAAATGAAATTGAGCGGGGCAAATTGAAAATTGAGCGGGGCTAACATGAAATTGAGCGGGGCTAACTGAAAATTGAGCAGGGCAAACATAAAATTGAGCGGGGCAAACATGAAATTGAGTGGGGCCAACAAGAATTCAGCGGGGCAAACTAAAAATTCAGCGGGGCAAACAAGAAATTGAGTGGGGCAAACCTGAATTCAGTAGGGCAAACTTGAAATTGAGCGAGGCAAACACAAAATTTAGCGGGGCAAACTAGAAATTGAGCGGGACACACATGAAATTGAGCGAGGCAAACATGAGGTCTACATTAGGGACCGAATGCATTTTATATAGGGGAGTGGTTATGGGAGAGAGTTCTATGAGTCTTATCATGAGGTATATGTTATATCCAGATCGTACATCCATTTGGGGAGCTTGTCTTAAGGGTTGAGATGAAAAATAAGACAGATCTAACTATTAAGTGAACTACATTGCAAAAAACCAGTAGAGGATTGAATGTCTACCACTGAAACCCTTTTTGGGCTCAAAGAAGTTTTGGATCAATATGAAATTTATTTTTACTCTTCATTCAGGTGTTTGTTACGTAATGAAAAGATTGGATGTAACATAAACATTACGGTGGGCCCTACAAAAAGTTTAACGGTGAAAATCATTATTGTTGCTACTATTTATGGTGTGGTCCAGATGATCTTTGGATATGATTCAGTTTTTTGGATAATGCTCTAAAATAATCTAGATATAATAAATACATCACTGTGTGGCTATGTAACTTTGATCTCCTTTGAACTGTTCGTACAATTGGAGATCGAGGAGCGTCAGTGCTCCTCTTCCAACGACACGTACCTATAACAGCTGTACACCAGCTAATCAGCTTCTCTCTCCAGCACAATACGCGATCATTTGAGACGCTTACATGTTAAGAAAGTCTAATGGTGGATTAGGTATTGCCCTGCCAGTTCTGAGCTCCAGACAAACTAGTCTCCTAGGCCTAACATGTTTATTTGTCATCTAACTGGTTCATAAGGTCTCTTAAACATTAATGAAGGGAAAACATAAATATATTTTGTTTTCCACTGTTTTCCCTACTCAATTTCATGTTTGCCCCGCTCAATTTCATGTTTACCCTGCTCAATTTCTAGTTTGCCTCGCTCAATTTCATGTTTACCCTGCTCAATTTCTAGTTTGCCTCGCTCAATTTCATGTTTGCCCCACTGAAATTTATGTTTGCCCCGCTCAATTTCTCATTGGCCCCGCTCAATTTCATGTCTGCCCTGCTCAATTTCATGTTTGCCCCACTGAATTTCGTGTTTGCCTCACTTAATTTCATGTTTGCCCCACTGAAATTCATATTTGTCCCACTGAATTTCTAGTTTGCCCTGCTCAATTTTATGTTTGCCCCGCTCAATTTCTTGTTGACCCCACTCAATTTCTAGTTTGCCCTGCTCAATTTCTAGTTTTCCCCGCTCAATTTCAATTTTGCCCCGCTCAATTTCCAGTTTGACCGTGAAGTTATTGAAATTGACCACGAAGTGAATGAAATGGATTTTCGACCATCGACCCGATGGAATCTTGGAAAATAACTAGGTTTGTTGGCTAAATTAGCTTCTCTTACCCCAAAATCATATGTCGTACGTTAAGTAAATCATTTTAGTTTAGGAGATATGCTTGTTGAATAAATAGACAAATAAATGAATTAAAAGAGATAAAAAAATTTTATATGCTTATATATACATATTTATATAAATATGTATTAGAGAAAAACGTAGGTAGAATAAAGTTCTCCATGTAAAAAAAAATTAAAATTTTTTTTATTTAAAAAATAAAAATAATGCATAGACTGCAACGGACTACAGTTATCGCTACGGTTATAATCCGTAGCCATAGGGAAAACTGTAGGATTTTTTAGGCAAACTCACTGGATAGTTCGGGACCTTTTTCCATATATTGAAAGACCTTCGATACATATTAAAAAAGCAGGGGCTACGACTATGGCTACGGTTATAATCCGTAGCTATAGATTCATAGTTTTTTTTTTAATTATTTTTTTTTTGCTGTTGTAATCCCCACCGCCTTTTGTGGGTCCCATCATGAGGTCTGTGTTATATCCAAACCGTCCATCTATTTGGCAAGCTCATATTAAGCTTGAGACGTAAAATAAGACAGATCTAACTATCAAGTGGACCACACTGTAAAAGGTAATGGGAAATTGAACGTCTACCATTAAAACCCTTTTAGGGGTTACAGAAGTTTTAGATCATTATGAAATTTATTTTTCCTCTTCATCCAAGCCTTTGTTACCTTATGAATAGATTGGATGGAAAATAAATGTTATGGTGGGCCCTACAAAATTTTTAACAGTGAAAATCAGTTTTCCCGCTGCTCTTTGTGGTGTGGTCCAGTTGATCTTTGGATATGATTTTTTTTTTTTTTTGGATAATGCTCCGAAATGATCTCGAAATATGGATGAACGTTGTGGATATAATAAATACATAGCTGTGGGGCCATGTAACTTTGATCTCTTTTGAGCTGTTCATACAACTCTCGGTTGGAGGAGCGTCAACGCTCGTCTTCGAAATGAAGGGAGGGGTATTTTCGTCCTCAAATTCGCTGTCCGTACGAGCAGGTCTAAGTTCCCAAACAAAGTTTGTATTGTTTCATAAAAACAGCTGGATAAAAGGTGGGGTCCACAGTCCCAAATTTCTCAATCATCTTCACCAAATAGACACTTAATTGTTTAAAATCTTGTTTTAGGATTCTCAATTATTTGATACTCTACATACTCTACCAGGGCATCACGCTTGATATGCGGGCACCTGATATTTGGATATGCTTCAGTTTTGAGATCATGCCCTAATATAAGGGGATAAAATGAATAAACAACATGGATAAAACTCATAAATTATGGTCAACTCCATCCAGCAGCACGTGGCTAACGGCAGTGCCCATATGCAATATTAGAGCTGGGCATCGGACCGGATTTGGTCCAACCCGATTCGGTCCGAAATCTACGTGGTCGGATCCGAACCCAATCCGATCCAGCACCGAGTTCGAGACATCTGACCTGAACCGATTCGTTGCATGATTGGCCTGACTCGAACCGAGTCCGACTCGGTCAGGGAAAGCAAGTCGGATAGGAGTCAGTATGAATCACTTTTTTCAATGGTGAAAATCACTATCCTCGCTGCTATTTTCGTGTGGTCCATTTGAACTTTAGATATGATTCATTTTTTTCCAAATGCTTTAAAATGATCACGAAAAATTGATAAACGGTATAGATATAATAAATACATCATTGTGGGGCCCACGTAATGTGGATCTCATTTGAGCCGTTCGTACAACTCGGAGCTCGAGGAGTACAGCTGTGTTGAGACGTCCACAACACGCTAGCAGTTGGTTGTTACGTGTTATGCACGAAAGTCCCGTGCATGTAACGTTAGCAAGTTCTGTGGGTCTCATCATGGGGTATGTGTTATATCCAAACCGTCCATCCATTTGACGAGCTCGTTTTAAGGCTTGAGATGAAAAACAAGACAGATCTAACTATCAAGTGGACCACAGTTAAAAAAGCTGTGGTGCTTGAACATCTACCATTGAAACTCTTTTTGGATTAATTAGAAATTTGTTTTTTCCTCTTAATACAGGCCTCTGTTATCTTATGAACAGATTGGATGGAAAATAAACGTTATGGTGGGCCCTAAGAATTGTTTAACAGTGAAAATCATTCTCAGCTGTTATTTGCAGTGTGGTCCAGATGATCTTTGGATATGATTCATTTTTTGGATAATGCTCCATTATAATCTCTAAAAATATATGAATGGTGTAGATATGATAAATACATCCCCGTGGAGCCATATAACTTTGATCTCACCGTTCGTACAACTCGGAGCTCGAGGAGCGTCAGTGCTCGTCTTCGCATGACACGTACCTACAGCTAGCTACTGCTAGCTTTGTGTGGTACACGGGCAATCCTCTTACCGTAGTGAGTAAACTCTGTTGGGGCCCACCTTGAATTCATGTGGTTTATCCATGTTGTCCATTCGTTTTTCCATATCATTTTAGTGGTTGAACCCAAAATTGATGAATATCCAAAGCTCAAGTGAACCATACCATAGGAAAAATTAGAAATATCGATATGAACCACTCTGGATCGAGCCAAATCAAATCGGTCCGGTTCCATTCGGATCGGGTCGGTCCGGATTAACCACAACCCGATCTCGATTCGAAAATGGTCAGATCTAAAGGGCCCCTACTCGATCCGCACCGATCCAGACCGTTGGTTCGGTTTGGAACCGATTGGATCGAGTCTGATTGGGTCGGATCCACCAGATCGAGTCAGATGTGCCCAGCTCTATGCAATATGCGTCCTAACTTAGGATAAGAACAAACCATTTTCCCCAATCAGATAACAGAATTGTTTAAATGATTTGATATTGGGACTCAATTATTTGATACATGGGTAGTGGGGTGCGCTGTGATATTTTCTTCTTTTTTTCCACCAAAAAGTAAGTGTACATTGCTAAATTTTGGAGAAAAGATTGAAAAAGCATATCCATTAATGGTCCTTTTTGACAGGCCATTAATTATTCCCCGATCATGTAGTGGAATTGTTTAAATAATTTGTATCTTATCTAGATTTGGAATGCCTTGAGCCATTATTAGTGATGAAGGATCTTACTTTGGCAATAGGTCATTTGAAACATTAATAATAATAATGCAATATTTGACATATAGTGAGCATCCATTATCACCCACATATGAGTGGCCAAGCTGAAATATTAGATATGGAGATTAAACAAAATTTGGAGAAAAAAGTGAATTCATATCATAAAGATTAATCACTTCGACTAACTAACACGCTGTGGGACTTGTCATACAACCTATAAAACTCCTATAAGTATGTCACCCTATAGACTTCTCTATGGAAAGGCTGCCACTTACCCATGGAATTGGAACATAAGGCGTATTAGGCTATAAGGAATTTCACGGCCACTCTCTCTCTCTCTCTCTCTCTCTCTCTCTCTCTCTCTCTCTCTCTCTCTCTCTCTCTCACACATCCATTGTCTAGATGTTTCTTTCTTTTTTTATAACATTATTTTACAACACCGTTTACACGTTGTTTATAACAAAATAGAATGACACACCACTACCCCCTTTCTCTCGCGTATTAACACACACGAGGGGCCTACGAGAGTTAGGGGTGATGTGCACCTCCTCGAGAAAAGTAAAAAACAAAGTAATAAAAAGATATAGAGTTGTCGATTTTTGCAATGTCCAAACATTGTAAAAACATCTAGATGCGAAGCCAAAACCAGAACCTGTTATAAGGGCTTGACATTGATGGGGAGCCCACACACGGAGAAAAAATGGGTCAGGTTTAGGCAGATGACCATTTGAACATCAAGTGTTCCAAGGTCCCTAAATTGTATAAGTTTATGAGACGATCAGGTAGTTCATTCGATAGATCTTGAATGAATAGATGGGGTGCATGTAAAGCATGATTGAGCATTCATGGGGTTGGTTCACAAGGTTGGGTTGCGTTCTAGACAAAATTCTAACAAATGGTTTAGATTTGACGTGGCACGGCCGTGTGGTAAGATGTGATGAATAGTTGGGAATCATCCCAAGACTTCACACGTTGAAACCTTAAATTTCGAGAAAAACTTATTTTAAAAATTATTCAGAAACCTTTACATGGCTCCCATGTGATGCATGAATGGTCCCCCTAGGAACTAAACATTTGATCTCATGGTGTACCACGTATTCTAGCTAATGCACTATTAAAATTGTGATCAGATATATGAGCCGATTGGGTGTTACTACTCATGTGCATAATGGATGGTTGGATGAACCCAATAATAAAAGTTAAGTTGGCCTTAGTACTTTAATATATGTCAGAAGATAATTATGTGGGCTGTTCTTCAAGTGGATCATTACGTTGAGAGATTTTTTTTTTTTTCACACACGCACACACACCCCACGCACTCACGCTGGTGGAATTTCACCACCTATGGGTACTCGAACCCTTGACCAGGAGTTGAAACTCTTGGGAGTCTACCACCCCAGCAAGAGTAAGGACCCTACGTTGAGAGATTTAAAGTGTAGCATGAATGAAGAGTATGGGTAAGTGAATGGTGCATTTAGGAATTTCTAATATTGTGAAATTTAAAAAAAAAAAAATCTATTACTTAATGGTCTTAAAAAATATATCCAAACAAACATGGTGTTGTATTTTAAATTATTTTAAAATAATTTAGTGTTTCAAAATATCCATTGGTCATAGGTGCCCTTTGGATGTGTCTTTTCACTGAAGTTTGAAAGGTTGCATCCTTTCAATTTTTATTTTGAAAAATTGTGTCTTTTGGAGCCTAAGGGTCGCACCAATTGGATTTAAATCCAATAGTCACAACCCTTTGTGAAAGGGTGTCTCTCCACCCTTAAGGGTGTCTTCACAAAGTCTATAAATAGACTTCTGATTTTAAGTTTTGAAATGGATTAGAAAATCAGGTTTCCTCTTAAAAATGTGTTTAAGTATTTTTTTTAGTTCGGGTTAAGACTACAAGTGGTTCGAGCCCGTGTACAGTGAGTGCACCGCTGGGACCGGGTCATAGTCGTTGTATCTTGGAGGTCGATTGCTCTGGAAACCTGTTGCACTTGGGACGCTGTCCAAGGGGAGCAAATTCGATTTCAAGCCGAGTGACTCACGTCACGCCTCGACTTATACAAATTGATAAGTTTTTTAACTTTCTTATTTTAATTTTATATAATTTAAATAGTTTTCCAAAATTCAATTTTCAACAATCTTGATATCGAATTTGGTTTGGAAAACTATTTAAGAATTACGGTTGCATCTATTTAGTTGGAATAGCCCAAAATGAAACCACACCAACCCAATTTGTGGGCCATGACTCGTATAATCTAGAGTTGTCATATCTCACATAATGGTCAAGATCTTGTAGATACTTATTATGTAAGTTCTTTGGACCACATGTACAAAAGTGAACGTATGCACTAACTAAGTAGGATATACACTGATCTTAACATCTCTGTACAATAAAGATCAACCCATATAATCTGGAACCCTCATATACCATCTAATAGTTAGGATCTTATACATATTTAGTGTACATATTTTCTGGACCACCTGTGTAAATCATGTAGAAGGCTTAAAGTTGTGCACTGATGCTATAGTCTATTGATTGTTTTTATGTTTATATCATTGACAATGCCAGTCTACCACACACAACAAGATCAAGTCATATGTGCGTGGTGCCACACCAAGTTGGTATCCACTAATATTCACCATTTGTATACAATGAGGATTGATATGGAATGTATATAAAACTAGGTTATCAGGGTGGGACACAAGTATTAAGAACTTTTTCAACCACCATGCATGCATAAACAAAGAAGAGCCACTTTCACATAGAATCTTTAAAATATAAATGATGGGAACCATGTGAATCAATGATGGTACTGTACACAAGAATACTATCATACATGTGCAAACCAGAAGTAAAGAACATTATGATTATTTCATGTTATAAACCTTACTTGTCATCCTCCCTCAAGTCGTTGCTTGCTTATGCCAAACACACATGATGTTCCAAACTGTTCATCTTGGGCTCGTTGTTATTGTTGTTGTTTGTATGTATAAATCCTGACCCGGATTCCGGATTTGAAACGTTGTGAGAATGAATAACAGTTGTGAATGTGGGGGGATCTAATGGCTTTAAGGCCCTAAGATTTTAAAGAGAAAATAAAAGATTTCCTCATTTCTATTTTCATCTCCAAGGTTTTGTACGGTTAGGATTATTCTAATGTCTATCCTCTAGTTGTGTCTATTGTTGAACTTTTGAATGCACCAAAATTCTTGATGCTTAATATTCGTTACATACATCAAGTGTGTCCTTTGATGTCATGTTGTGGGGTCAAAATATCATGTTTGGATCTTTGGTTACTATATAATAAGAAACGGTTCATGTAATAAATAAATAAATAAATAAATAAGGTTTATCAATCGATGACTGAGATTATTCTCTACTGTTCACCCATAAGAGTCCACTAGATGAACCATCTAGATCACTGGGGTGATGCTCCCATCTTTATAATAAAATACCGTCTTGATCAGGTGTCTATTCTTGCCGAAACTGTATATTAGGCACAAAGTTTATTAATTGGATGGCTAGGATCGTTGGTGCAATTTTGCAAAATTGGCCATTAGATAGTTTAAATCGACTCAATGTATTATAAAAAATTTATCCTAAGAATTTTCAAATAAGCGGTCAAGATCATCTCTTGGTGGGCAGAAGGAGCGAATCCCTTTAAAATCAATATCTCCACAATTGTTGTTATAAACTGCTACATGAGTAGTGTACATCCTGTTTAATTTAGCATAATTTAAGTTATGTTGATGTTAACATGCAGTTGGGTGATGTTACTCATGACTCATCAATTTTCTTTGTTGATTAATTGAGAAATGCAACACTCTCAAATAGGGAGAGATCCTAAAGTTCTCATGTTAGTACGGTGTATGTGTGAAAGATCCCGACCATCTACCAAGTAGGGCTATAAATAAACAGGCTCTGTCTAAAAGCCAAACATGAACGCTGATAAGAAAGGCATTCTCTTTCAAGTATATATGATAAGTGGATTGGCCAAATGGGGCAGAGCATTGTCTATCATCAAATGCATATATTGCTTAGATCAGATCCCTCACACATGTATGGCAAGTCATGTGAAGTAGGCATAACACTTCTCATTACTGGAATAGTTTTCTGTCACATGATTTCATGCTTACTTGGAATTATAACTTTAGATCATCTTTATGTCATCTATGGTGCCTACTGCATGTATAGAATCCATGATCCAAAATATCAATCTTAATCATGTCATTTTTCATATGGTACATGTAAGAGTGAAAATATTATTTAGTGGGTTTTGCCTTTAATGGCCTAAATGGAGGGGTATTCATATCGGACACATGACACATATAGATGATGCATCAATGCTAGTCATTGATGGAAGTAACATCATGTGAAGGCAAAAGGTCAAAAGGTGAATAGAAAAAATAAAAAATAAAAATACTTTTATGATTTTCAACTAAGGGAATAGGTTGGAAAGACCCACTAAATGCATAGTCTGAATTCACCGCTAGATGACAATTGGATTATAGTTACAATTCATTTTAGATGTGGCTCTTCCTTGGTTGTTCTATAGAATGATGATATGGCTCATCATTGATTGTTCTATAGAATGATGGTTCTCACATGCCTTGATTAGAATGAATTCAATGGACATTATCAGATCGATAATTGAGTCAATTAAACCATGGGACTAGTTATAACTATATTCTTATATAAATACTCATATTTTCTTCTTGTACGAATAAATCCGCTTATAATCACATCCATCATCAACATCATTCTATGGTAGGATCCAATACTTTTTAAGAAAATATTATTTTCATCCGATCATTTGCCAATCTAGGACACGTGTTAGATCTAGTCAATTCATATGATAGTTCCTATGAAATCCTCAAACTTAAAATTTGATTAATAGGTTTATCAGGTAGGCCATAGATATATTTATCTAACCTAAATCTAAAATTGTGGGGGTGTACTTGAATGCATTTAGATAAACCACTTAACCCATGAAGTACAAGTTTAGTCAATGACTATTTGATAAATGGGTTGACATGAAGGTTTGTACCAAGAAAAGTATATGATGAATGTTGTGGATCAATATGCACATGTGTTACATTGACATCATATAGGTTTTTGAAACAAGATATCTGGAATCAAACTGATTGCATGTTTTGATGATCTAATTGGTAGCCATCGAATAAATGTTCAGAAAGAAAATTTGTTAGTGTTTTGAATTCAAAAGATAATTGTTGGGTCAATGGGATTTTCAGGCTATATTTTATTCTCATTGGAGGCTGGTTTTGGACATTTGGGATTGGTATTCATATGAGACTATAAGTTCATTTGATGAACTATGTTATTTTACCATCAATAAATGTAACTATTGGCCAAATTTATGCACCTATGGAGCCCATTGTTTAATCCATTGATCAAGATACTTGATAATGAACTTCAACATTTCTCCTCCATATTCAGTTGCCAAATATCCATTAATTGTATTGAATTCTAATCTCTAATTGATAAATTGGCCAACCTTTTATGTGTTAGGGAACAGATGATAACATGATAATGTTGCGATATGATTACATGAAAGTTATACTCTATTTTAGTTGTCATATGTCTATGCATGACAGATTACTCTAGCCTCTTTGTACTGCAGATATAATAAGTTCGATTGACTTTACCACCAGTTAGTTGAATGGTGGTCTAGTGAGGTTGGTTGAATAGTAAGAGCACATTAAAGGCTAAGAAAGTTGGTTGTATGCAGAGCAGGTATCTGTTACTTGATGGAATCGTAATTCTCTGTGAGGTTAGAAATGAGTTCAGTATGCTTTGGCTTGAGATACGAATAATCAAAGAGGCTGCAACTGACTGTCAAAGACTTGATTGAGGAGCAAAAGGAGAAATCAGCATAGGCAGAAGATCATTTATGAGTAGCTAGTTGGTGAGGCAATAGCTTGCCAATACGATGATCCCTAGCTGATCTGAAAGAATGATTTGCCACAATAGGACTAACACGGATGGAGGTAAAAGGCCTACGGGTCATAAATCCTCTGACTAAGTGACTATCTAAAAGATTAGTCAATGATACATTGAAGGGAATGGGGCTGAGCCTAATATATAAGCTACCAGTGTTGGCAACCCAACCTATACGAGTAGAGATCCTATTAGATAGGTTCAATGGGTAAACAACAAGACACGAGGTAGATGATTGCACTGATGTAAATGAGCCCCTTCTATGTTGTACAGTGAGAGCAGCAATGAAGAAGGATGAGTTTTAGAACTCTTAATGAATCCATAGCCATATATTTGGTGGTGTATACAGTTGCTGCATACACTTGATGGAATTCACCTATATGGGTGTGGAGGTGGAGGCCGCTTCCTATAAGAATCTAGGCGAATTCTCTAGAGCACTCATGAAATCCAGGTAATGGTGCATGGCTGAAATGCACCAAATCGCAGAATCACTTGTAGCGGAAAAGTTGTGTGAGTGACATGTACTTGCGATCTACATCAAAAGGAATCAGGTTCAAGACTATGGTGTCACCTGATTCCTGTAGACCTGTCATGTTTACTCTAATGTCGGTTCAAGTCTATGGTGACACCGGCACCATTGCACAACTCTTTCATCTTAACCTGAAATGTCAAAAATTTTGAAACATGTGGGGGATTGTTGTATTTTAAATTATTTTAAAATAATTTAGTGTTTCAAAATATCCATTGGTTATAGGTGCCATTTGGATGTGTCTTTTCACTTAAGTTTGAAAGGTTGCATCCTTTCAATTTTTATTTTGAAAAATTGTGTCTTTTGGAGCCTAAGGGTCGCACCAATTGGATTTAAATCCAATAGTCACAACCCTTTGTGAAAGGGTGTCTCTACACCCTTAAGAGTGTCTTCACAAAGTCTATAAATAGTCTTCTGATTTTAAGTTTTGAAATGGATTAGAAAATCAGGTTTCCTCTTAAAAATGTGTTCAAGTATTTTTTAGCTCGGGTTAAGACTACAAGTGGTTCGAGCCCGTATACAATGAGTGCACCGCTGGGACCGGGTCATAGTCGTTGTATCCTGGAGGTCGATTGCTCTGGAAACCTATTGCACTTGGGACGCTGTCCAAGGGGAGCAAATTCGATTTCAAGCCGAGTGACTCACGTCATGCCTTGACTTATACAAATTGATAAGTTTTTTAACTTTCTTATTTTAATTTTATATAATTTAAATAGTTTTCCAAAATCCAATTTCCAACACATGGTGTATTCTAAAAAGTAAACCGATGAGATTGATGGAACATAGGAGAATTACAAAGGTAGTTGGGATTCGATGATTGAGTGGGCCATTAAGGAGATATTGCATAAAATTATAATGGACAATCAAATTTTAATATTCACGAGTATAAATCATAGGTGTATGATCTAATGAGTCAAGTGATGCTTGTTTCACATTCAGATGTGTAGAAACATGCTTTTGAGCATGGTCTAAGTGTGTAAGAGTGTAAGCTGTAATTTATACCTAAGGGTCCCTTAGAATGGAAAAGTAATGGTAGGAAAGGTTTATACACCTCTAGTAAACAAGATGGCCGGTTCACATCCTTGGATGAACAAGGACACGAGTGGATCTAATGGTTCTAAGATGACAACACTATGATAGAATGGTCTGATAAGGACAAGAACGGTTAGATAGCTAAATCTATAGCCAACTAGACATCTCTATGGCTAGTTTAGTAATTATACGAGTGTAAGTTCGTATAGGAATGGTTAAAGGTAACTTTTAGTGCTGAAGTGCACGTAAAATAAGTGTACACGTCGAAATATTTTTACATACAAGGCAACTAAGTTAGGATATGCATAACATTAACACGCAATGATAATAAAAGACTAAACTACCCTAAAATTACCTGAAGTATTATTTACTTACTCCCTTTAAAGAAATTTTATCTTGAAATTTATCATACCTAAGATTCAAAAATATATGGATACTTCTCTCTGATATCTGCCTTCATACTTCAAACACCTTTTTGTGGAGTATTGGTTGTTATATATACTTTTCACAAAAATGATTCTATTATACAACTCTTACAACGATTGATTGGATTGTAGTCTTTTTTTCAACAAAATCAGTCTCCCCTCTTAGAATAAAGGCGGCTAAAATTTCTTTTTTTTCCTCTCTACACTTCATAACTTTGAAGATTTGATCTCTCTAGTTCTTTGTCGACATAGAATCGAGTACACTTCCTTAATGTTTAAATACTTCTAACATTTTTCTTGACCCTACGTAAGCTACAAGTATGGATTTTGCATTGTTCATCTAGGCTTATTGCTCTAAAATATCTGTTATAGTTCCACTGGCCTTAAATATTCTTTTAAAACTTGTCCAATGTTGAAGTAAATAATTTCATAAACTGTGTTGATCATAACCCTATGACCTAGTTGATGCTAAAACTTGCTCGGATATGGCAGTGTTGCAATTTGGGCAGCGTGGATTAATAGTTAAGATGCTAGTGCTCGAGGGATGAGGGTCCACATGCGATCACAGTGATGTCTTGAAAATAACAAAAAGTGGAAGACTTATGGCTTAAATATACTATGTGTCAATTGTTGAGGGTCAAATATTACATATTAGACCCCAGTTATTACCTGAATTTACGAACATAATATTGTTTAACAGCCCATTTTAATCGTGTTTGTGATGTAAGGTGTATTTAGGAGCCTGGACTGAAAAGGGGTACTAAAAGCATTGATTTAATGCTCGTAAATCACCAAGGCAAGGGACGGACCCCAGAAGACCGAGATCGAAGAAATTACAAGCCGGATATCCAAGAAAATCATGCTACTCATGTTAAACAGGCCTGAAAATCATCTAGAATGCAAGATCACAGGGTTTCCACCATCCGTTCATCTCGAAACTTAATATATGGCCTAATGACCATAAATTAACTGTACATGTCAAATTTCACCCATTGGATCCTTGTAAAAGTAGCCCAACGATCAGATCAGCCCCTAAAATCCCGATTTGGGGCTCGCCTGATATCTGGATATGCTTCAATTTTAGTCTCAACCCCTTAAATGAGGTGCTAAAATGGATGAACGGAGCGGATTCTCATAAAGATCAATGTGGATCCCACTCCGAGGGTACGCATGTGCATAACACACGTGCACGAGACATGTATCGGTTGGGCTGCCCGGTCAAAGTCGGGCTGGCCCGACCTCTTTCTCTTCCTCGAGCGTGAAACGTCCAGCGAACGTGCCTACCCATCTAGGTTTGAGAAGTGGGGCCTACCCATCATCCAAATATGTAATCTGGACCGTCCATTGAGTCCCTAGGGTAGGGACAACCCTAAACATGGTGGGCTTTTGGTCCCATGCACATGTACACACTGGATCGCTAGAAAATACAGGATGGATGGCGAATTGATTTTATATAGTGGACCGCACCAAAACTCAACCAAAACTATTCCTTTCCAACTGAAATTTTGCCAAAAATCTAATGAGCAAGGTGGATTTTTTAGAAAATATCACTGTGAGGCCCACCGAACATGTCAACGTAATGGAATTCACACCATACGGGGAGTTGTGGGCCACTGTTTGTGGTCGAATGAGTGATCCAAATTGTTCAGAACCTTCAAAGGGGGGTTTTTACCCCAACCATGGAGCCAAAATCAGGTTTCTTGGCTGTGTACAGTCCAGAAACTCGATCCAAACGCAGGTCTATCGCGTTCTTGTGACTACCAGCTGCGAAAATAAATTCCACCGCCTTTCAGCCCTCTAAACCGCCCCGGGGGCCTATAAAAGAGAGGGAGAAGAACGTGGGAGGGACATCTTGGGACGTGAGCAGCCGTGGAGAGTATTTCTTTCCTTTAATTCTTTCCCTCAGATTTTAGCTGATCATGCCTATGCTCGGCTAAACCTCTTAGCTAGGGCTAAGAGGTGAAGCTTGTAGTAAGATGGGAGCCTTTTCTTTATGCTTTAATTTAAGTAAGATAACTGATTTTGATTCTAGTTTGATTAAAGGGAATGCCTTTAGTTTTTAATGGTTTGTTGTGATTTAAATTACAATGGATCTGCGATATCTTCTGGTATTTTCCATGCACGTATGAAGGCTATAATCGTAGGGACCCTGTTGTTCACCATCGTCCCATGGGCATGGATGGATGATGGAATCCTTCCCTATGTTCACAACTCTCTAAGATTGGATGTGGATTGGTTAAATTCTGTTGTTTACTTTGTCTCCTGGGCATGGTCATGTGATGGAATCGAGTCTAATTCTCATACCTCTCATCTCCGGAAAACTGGATCAAGGGAAGTTCATAGTTAATTTTTAATGTTATACCTTTCATTTGGATGAAGATAGGACTCTGAGTCCAATTGTGTTCTTGATTTAGATTACATCATCTCTTAGTTCTAGTTCGAGTTACTTTTAGATAACGTACTAGGTATAGTCCCTGTGGATTCGACCTCGGTCTTACCGAGATTATTACTACATCGCAACCCTATACTTGGGGTGTGAACATCAAGGGGTGTGAACATCAATACACCAATACTCCACTTATTGATGATCAACACATGAGACCACCTCGGGGGGGTTACCGTGACCGAGTATCAATGTAGTGTTTAAATTCAATGATTCAAGGACTAAGTGTCGGAGTAGTGTTTAAATTCAATGAACCGGCACATCCTCGGTCAATGCCCCCATCCATTTTCCAACTCAATTTATGGCATGAGCTAAAAAATGAGCTAGATCCAAATCTTATGTCGACCACACCATAAGAAAATAATGAATTGAACTCCCACCATTAAAAACTTCCTAAGGTCCAGTGTAATGTTTATTTTCTATCCTACCTATTGGTTAGGCCATGCATGCCGGGATTAAGGAAAAACAACAATATCATCTTCATCCAAAACTTTTGTGGCCCCAGAGAAAGTTTTAATTGTGGGGCGTTCCTACATTGTTTCGTGTGGCATGGTCCACCTGAGATTTGAATTTGGCTCATTCATGCGTTCATGCTACGCATTGAGCTTGTAAAATGGATGGATGGCTTGGATTAAATAAATACATCATTGTTGGGGCACGAGCACTAACCAACAACCAGGTGGCTATTGGGAGTCTCAACATCCCAATCAATATATAATCAGCTAGAGGTGGGCATACCGATGTATATGTAAAATTTACTCTGATCATAAGGGTCATGATGATAATTAAGGCACATGAATCCAACATTAGCCACATCCATAATAATTATGGTCGGCCACATGAGTAGAAATGGTGCCAGGATGCCCACCATTCAAACTGTTTCACTTGGTTTGGCTCGCATACACATGTGGGCCTAGTGATTGGTCTTCATGAATTAATTTCCACAAGACAACCAATGGTTGGAGTGGATTTTACATAAACATCGTAGTGGGCTTATAAAAATTCAAAGATAAGAATCTTCCTCTCCTACTATTTCCTTTTTTGTAACGCCCCTAACTCATAAATCTATCAAAATTTTGTGCCTTGTGCCTTAATTGCTATGACAAACTTGATAGATGGAGTGGATTTTAAGGATGCATCATGGTAAGGCCCACTTCAAACACACTTATATAAATTGCATGACGAGGGATAAGGTGCACAAAAGGTCCCTACCATAATTTAATTATTTTATCCACACTGTTACTCATTTTTATATGATTATTTTAAGACATGAGCCAAAACTTGAGGTAGTTTCAGGGCTTAAGTGGACCACAAAGTGGGGATTAAACGTCCACCATTAAAAACTTCCTGGGAGCTGGATAAGTGTTGGATCAAGATGAAATTTGTGTTTTCACTTCATCCAAGTCTGCATGACATTATTAATAGGTTGGGTGGTAAAAAAAACATCACTGTGGCCCTTAGAAAGGTTTCAACTGTGGGTGTCATTATCACTGTAGCTTCCTTTGATGTTGTCCATTGGATCTGTGTATCTACTTCATTTTTTGTATAATAGCTTAAAATGATCTTAGAAAAGCGATGAACAGTGTGGATAAAATAATTACATTACGGTGGGCCCCATAGAGCCCTGCCCGAACGGATTACCGTCCGGGCGGGGGGTGGGACGCAATCCGCGTCTGTGTGTGTGTGTGTGTGTATAACTTTCATTATCATTTATTGGGCTCACCAAGACGTGATTTACAAATCCAGCCCATCCATTGTGTCCTACTTGGATGAGGGGTTAGACCAAGTTTCAGCCGCATCCAAAACTCAGGTGGGCTCCACCAAGTGCTTTTATATGTTTTGGGCATGTCTTCACATGTTTTTAGATGGTATGGCCTACCGAGTTCCATATACGACTGATTTTTGGGATATCCCATAACCTATAGGAAACCCATTAAATGCAAGGTTTTGATATTCGACACACATCACGGTGGGGCCCAACAAACTAGACCCCATGGTAAGTTCCTATGAAGTCGACCTCATGGTACCATTTCCATATATATATATATATATATATATATATATATATATATATATATATAGATATATATATATATATATATATATGTGCACCAGTTCGCACGGAACTCATGCGCAGTTTTTGAGAACTCATCATACGTGATGTGATTGCATAATCTGAATGGTCCATGTGATGCGGCACCTCGTGAAACCCCCAAGGCCCAACTTTTACTTTGATCCAAAACTTTGGTGGACCATGGAAAAAGAAAATGATTTTCTCCCTTGATTTGCATCTCTTTGCTATGACCCACCGGAGTTTTAGATCAGGATGAAAATTGGTACCTTGGGGTTTCATGGGATGCTGCATCACATGAACCATTCGGATTAGACGCTCATGACACGTGTGTAAAGGTGCACATGTGCACAGGTGAGCATAGAGGCATGCTCACCTATGCACGTGTGCACCTTTGCGCACGTGTCAAGGGCGTCTAATCTGAACGGTCCATGTGATGTGGCATCCCATGAAACCCCATGGAACCAATTTTCACCCTGATCTAAAACTCTGGTGGGCCATAGCAAAGAGAGATGCAAATCAACTGAGGAAACTATTTTCCTTTTTCATGGCCCACTAAGTTTTGGATTAAAGTAGAAATTGGGCTTAATGGTTTCATGGGGTGTTGCATCACATGCATCGTTCAAATTTTGGATGCACATCAAGTATGATGAGTTCTCAAAAAGTTCGCACGAGTTCCATTTCCTATATATATATATATATATATATAGGGAAAAGGTACTATGCGCTCGAGCTCACGGGTCCGTCTCATGAGGTCTAGCTGTGTGGGCCCCACCGTGATGTGTTTCGAACATCTACCCCATCAGTCAGATGCACCATTCCATCGTGGTCCAAGGTCCCAAAAATCAAGTCAATCTGTGACTTGTGTGGGCCACACCACATACAAAAGTGGAGAGGGGCCGTACACCATTAAAACATGCATAACCATTTTTGAGGGCCCACCAAGATGTGGTTTGCAAATCCAACCCATCCATTATGTGTGTCCCACTTGAATGAGGGTTCAGACCAAGTTTCAGGCGCATTCAAAACTCAGGTGGGCCCCACCAAGTGCTTTTATATGTTTTAACGGTGTCTTCACATAATTTTAGATGGTATGGCCCACCTGAGTTCCGTATACGGCTGATTTTTGAGATATCCCATTATTTAAAGGGTACCCATCAAATGCACGGTGTTGATGGTCGACATGCATCACGGTGGGGCCCACACAGCTCGACCTCACGATAAGCTTATCGTCAGCTCGACTCATTGTACCTTTCCCTATATATATATATATATATATATATATCTTATATATATATATATCTATAGATATATATATAAGATTAGTGGACATTTTTATACTTAAAAATGAAAACAGTTTAATTTTTCTTAATAGGTGCAAAATATTCCATTTCTAAATGCCTGCATGTTAAGCGTCATACCCAGGCAGAGTATCAAATGCCTTCCCAAGACAGATGCAAATTTCCAGCCAAAGCTAGGAAATTCCTATGCAAGGATGATGAGTTGGCCACTACAATTTTTATGAGAAATCTACTCCGTTCATCCGTTTTCCGAGATGATTTTAGGACATATACCAAAATTAAGGTGGATATAAAACTCGGCCACACGAGAGGAAATAGTGGGGATTCAGTGCGCACTGTTGAAACATTCTTATGGTCATAAATGTCACGCCCTAGAATTTGGGTATCCGAGTAGGGCTACTCAATACCCGAATTCCAAGCACGTGAGCTAAAATTTATGTATTATCATTAATGCACAAGTAAATACTCAATCACACAAGACTATGTACATATAAAATAAAGGAGAACAACTATTAATTTCAAACTTAATTAAACAACATTGTACCATACCATCTACAACTTACGTAACTAATTAAATTAATAACTTATTACATTAATATTTGAAATTTCAAAAGAAGCCTAATAACAATGCAACTAATAATAAAGGCCCTCTTGCTCGAAATATTCCAACTTGGCACCTGTATGATTTAAATTAATGTGAGTACAACAACTCAGTAGGATGAGGATCGTCTCATACACAAATCTGAAGTTCTAGATTTCTTATGCCTTTAAGTAAAGTAATATATTTGAAATAAACATAACAACAAAACTTATGATAATATCGAGTAAATGAATGTAAAAATGGTATGCATGCGATACTATTTATGATTCCACATAAATAATTAAATAGACATTCATCATTAATTATAACACCATACTCAGTGTATGACCACGTTGCATTAACGTCCACGCACCGGTATCTTGTGGTGAGGGACTCATTTATACGTTAGTTGGTCAAACTATTACTCCAGTTGTACTTCTAACGTATGTCTATGCACATAATTATACTCATACGTCGTACACAAAGGAGACTCCGAAGGATCCAACGGGTACTAGGAGTCTTCCACCCAAAGGACACAATTTCCCTACTTGCTGGTTTTAGGGTCTGTCACTCAAGGAACACGATTGCCCTATTTGCTAGCTTTAAGGTCTTTCACCTAAGGGACATGATTGTCATACTTGCTGTAACGACTCGAAATTTTCCGTACAATGGTTCGAGTACCACCTCGACCAGAAATCACTTAGGATTAAATCCTTTAGAAATTTGACAAAGTTAACTAAGTGCTAAACTAGATTAGCCATGAAATCCATTGGAATCGCTTTAAATACGATCTGCAAGACCCAAAACTTGTAGAATCATTGACGCTAGGTTACCCTAAAGTCTAGGATCAAACTCATTACCCGACTGCTGTCGGGAACACATTAAAACTCCGTATCAGGTCTAGACCGCACATCGGGAGTCCGAACACTACGAAGTTAAGGACTTAGGACCACCTCGCTGGGCTTGACAACTATCTCGGAAATCAAATCCAGACAATGTCCCACGGCTGTTCGCTCGAGTCCGGAGCGAGAGAGTGTGAAAACCCTAGTTTTCTTTACAAAATAAATATCTTGAATAGTGATCTGGCACGTGTCGCTTGCGGACATTTTATAAGCAACCAGACCATCAGAATCTGACCCAAATACACCCTTGGATCAGGGAAAATTTCACAAACATTTGCATGTACTTGAAATTTCGGATCGAGACCCGCCGACCGTTGAATTGAAACTGGTCCGTCATGCATGATCTAAAAATCCGACTAAAACAAAAACTTAACTTTACCTGATCCATGGTCGGTGAGCTTAAGTCCGACTTTTGGCTCGAGGAGGCCCGCCAGAAATCCTCCGTTGAGCTAAAACAACGCCGCTTTGGTTATAACCTAAGTATACTTTGACCTTAAGTCTATTTCAGAGAGTTTTTAGGCTATATAAGGACCTTAGAACACCCTCTCTCACAGCCACATGAATTTGGAAAAAATCCTAAGTAAGAAGAGAGAAAAAGAGAGAGAAAGCTAGAGAGTTGTGGGAGAATCTCCCTGCTACTGTTTCCAGCCACTACACGGGCTGCACCACCCCTTTCTTGTCGCTTTCCCGGCGATACCGACTTCGTTTTAAGGTAAGAAACCCTAACCCTAAATCTGTTTTGGGGTGTGAAGGTTATAGGTTATGAAATAGCTAACCGGTTTCACTCTTTAGGCTGCAAAACTGCCGAATACGGAAGCCTAACGAACCTAGCTGATTCGTTGCGATTCTACGGTGTAAGGTGAGGACTTTAGGTGTATAGGTTACGGTTTTCAATGCTTTCAATGTCAGATAATGATAGATTCATTATCTGCATGTAATTGCACATGTACAAAGTGCTTTCTGTTTTCCATTTCGATTAAAGATGTAGAATATGAAATTTTACATACTCTAGTATACGTAGAAATATCGTATACGTATAAATTTTAGAAAATATGTTTGTCATGATTATTTGTTGTATGAAATTTGGTATATGGATAAAATATTTATTTGGCGAAAAGATTCGCCATAATACATGTTTGCTAATATACACTATGTATGTAGAAATAGTGTATTGTAGAAAATACCGTATATGTATATAATTTGGAGAGGTGTTTGCCATGACTATTTGCTGTATGAATATGATATACATGGATAAAATACTCTCTTGGCTAAAGGATAGCCCTAATGCATATTTTACTAACATATATCATGTATGTGGAAATAGTGTACTCTAAGTGTTTGTGAAAATGCTTGTGAGAGTAAGTGCTTAGATGTTAGTGCCTTAGATAGGTGTTGAGATGGGGTTCTCAACTACCTTAGAGACATGTATGATTTCCTCCATGTGGTTGTTTACTCTAACCACTTACTTATGAAATATATGTGTTTGTATCCCTATTTGTATAGTGCTCTATAACATGCTTTATAACATGCTTTGTAACATGTTTTATAACATGCTTTATGACATGCTTGTTAACATGCTTGAGTTGCTTTGTTTATTATGCTTTACACCACATGCTATAAGTAAGGATTAATTGATTTTGGGACTATGTCTATAGTCCAGACATTCGGTACTAGACTTGAAATTGTGGTTGAGATTCATGTCGCCACGAAAGATGTATTTGACGAACCTGAGTCGTACTTCGGTTGGCGATGGTGGTTGACCACACGAAGTGTTTCTGCGCTTCATATCGTTCAACTTGTTGTGCGCTCGAGCTAGCCGAGCACGTCAAAACCCGATATATGTCTAATATAGTTCACCATGTTGGTCGCACAGCTTGAACCTAGGATACCAAACTTACTAGTGGAATCTCGTTAACCATGGTACATCGATCCGCTAAGACTCATGAGCCGATTATGGTGGTATGGGACACTATATTCGAGCTGTCGGCCTACACTGATTGGTGACGAGCCCTTTGTAGTGACCTCAAGCATACTCTGAATTTGCGGTGAGGCGACGAGTCTTGCCGCAGTATATAGAGTATGGACTAGGCCTGTATCTGTATAGTGACGAACCGTTAAAAAGGTGATGGGGGAGTGGTGTAACCTTTTGTACGTAACAGCCCTAGCAGCCTTTGCAGTGACCTAAAAAACACACCATCGTCTGAGATTAACTAGGACTGACGACCCTAGAATGGATCATGTTTGGGAATGATACATGGGAGGTACCTTAGTTTCCCAATACTGCTGCTTGAAATGGACTAATAATTACTCGGTAATCATGCTCATCATCGCACTGCATGTGCCTAGTAGATGTGGAGCACTGAGGGATGAACGCATTCGCGAACACAAGACGATGTCGCATGAGGGTGGTTTGGCAAGGGCATTCATCATGTCATTTCATACTTGCATTTAATAAGAGTAGTTAGGATTGTTTGATTGTACTGCTTTATCATTACTGCTTGACTGAATTGATAACATGTTAACTTATGCTTTATTGTTCCACTGAGTTAGCTACTCACTCCCACGTTACGGGACGGTGTTGTACACACCAACCAGACTCTGTCACAGCTATAGATGGCACGTCGGTTCAGGAGGTGGAGCCTGACTACGATGAGGACCAGGACGAGTTCTCATACATGCAGTACTCTGACGGCTTTGCTTAGGCCGACTGCATCGCGGGGATTTCAGGACTCACCTTTTAGTTGTATTTTGACTTTTTGACTCAGAAACAATACATGTATATGGGTACTCAGTTAGTGTTCATACTCTGGAGTTCGTGATGGTTTTGTTTCCTCACATACCTTATATATACAATTTCAGTCTTCCGCTTGCCTTTATACAATTGATCTGGAGTATGAATTACTGTTTTGGTATAATCTCACTCATGTTTATTGCTCTAACACAGACAACATTTAATCATCATTATCTATGTTGCATAAGTGATGCGTTGGAACTCAGGAGTTGAGTTCATACTCGACCCCCGAATTTTAGGGCGTTACACTTGCTGATACAACTATACTTTTTATATAGGGTTGTTCGCGAGTTGAGCTAGCTCGAATAACTCGCTCGACTTGTCTCGAGTCAGCTCGGATTGACTCGGCTTGAATGACTAAGTCATGCCGAGTCAAACTTAAATCTTGTAGCTCGAGTTGAGTTCGAGCCGAGTTCAACCATGGGCCATTTTAATTCGACTCGAACTCAAACTCAACTCAACTCGAAACTCGAACTTGAGCTCAACTCGGCTCGATTAGAAATAGGTTTTTATAATTTAAATATTACAAGATTCTAAAAACCCTACCCCACCCGCATGGCTGCACGTCTCCCTTTCCCTTTCTTCTCTATCTCTACCCCACCCAGCTCGTTGCCCACCTCACGCCTACCCGACGAGCAACATCAATTAGAGGTGGGCCACCACCACCTATGGCCTATGACTGCCCGAGCGCTACCCGAATGTTAACTCAATCTCGCCCAATCCCGACAAGGTGGGTGCATCTCTTTTTCTTCTTCTTCTTCTTCTTCTTCTTCTTCTTCTTCTTCTTTTCCTCTTTCTTGATTCTGTTGGAGATCTAATCATCCAGATGAAGATTTGAATGGACGGTTGTGATCATTTACCCTTTTATGTGGGCGGATACAACGCATGCATGAGGTAAGAGGATCGGGTTCCGTGATGGCCTGATGTGTTGGGCCAGGTGCTAGAGAATGGGGTTGATGAGTGGCTTGGATCTCAATCGGGTTCCGTGATGGCCCGCCCGATGCACGTCATCCATCTATTTAGACAGTGGGCCCACCTGATGTATGCATTGTATCCATGATGTCCATCTATTTGAATAGTGGGCCCACCTAATGTATGGGTAATATCCACACTATCCATCTGTTTGGACAATGGGCCCACCTGATGTATGCGTTGTATCCATGTTGTCCATCAATTTGGATAGTGGGCCCACCTAATGTATGGGTTATATCCACATTGTCCATCTGTTTGGACAATGGGCCCACCTCATGTATGCGTTGTATCCATGTTGTCCATCTATTTGGATAGTGGGCCCACCTAATGTATGGGTTATATCCACATTGTCCATCTATTTGGTGTAAAAACCATCTAATGTGATTGATTTTCTTTTCCAACAATCCGTAAATCGTATCCCTAAATGTCTAGAAATGCTCCAGATAGGCTAACTTGGACAGTCCAAAAGATCGATCTGAGCTGTTCATTAAGTCTAGAACACATTTCAACAGTTACAATCTTAAAATAGAGGAGAGAGCAGAGAGAGAGAGAGAGAGAGAGATGAGAGACAGAGAGAGAGAGAGAGAGAGAGAGAGAGAGAGAGAGAGAGAGAGAGAGAGAGAGATTGGTGGAGCTTGAGAGATCAATGGATGCAGTTCATGCTGTAGAAGCATTATGCGAGGTTATACAGTCATTCTAATAGATCTGCCAAAACTTTATATAGCTTTTGTTATGTAGTTCAAAAGTGGGGAAGTTTCAGTGAATTGCCCTTACATTAAATTGGTGACAAGAAAATGAGAATTTTCCATCAGCTCACCTGTCAAGGGTACCATCCAGAATCAAATACCAAACACGCACAATTTGCTTTGTATTGGATATTTACTTCAAGGTGTCAAATAAGATTATACAAATTGATGTCAAATGCTTAAATACTATAAGGAAATAGCATAATCTATTGCATAATATAATAATTAAAAAATAACTCCAGGCATCAGCATGATAATAATTACAAAACAGTGGGATTCTTCTACTTTTCTTCTTTCCACAATTTCACGTTGGCAGCAATGTCAATCTTCACCAACAAATTTATGCACCACAAATATAGATAAGCAGAAACAAATTTGTTTAACAATTTCACAGAAAATTCTAGAGTTTTACTTGCTCAACAAACATACCAAGGCCCACACTGTCCATGAAGTCTTTAACTCCAGTCCCTCCATTTTTCACTTAACACTTGTCATAGATTTTAATTCATACTTTATTATATCCCATATTAAATAAGTATCCTTATCTAAAACTTCTGTAGCTTTGAAATATGTTTTGTTTCTAAATGGTGTGAAGCAAGCAATGTCTTCAGATGATCCATCCACCAATATTTGGGATTATGGATCCCAAGTGTACTCCCTAACTTTTGAAAAAATGAAAATCCAATGTAAATTGTGTGGGGCCAGATTTGTTATCAAAACAAATCGGCTTAGACCACACTTATCAGGTCGGGAGGGATGCAAAACCATGTCCCAAAGCATCAGAGGAGATACGATTTTTATATTAGGCTCTTGTAGACTCTAACTAGAAGCCTTCTACTCCCTCCCCCACACCGAATACAACTAGCCATAGGATATACAATAATAGACCCGTTCTAATCAATGAAGATTCTGAAATAGAGATGGTGAAGAGAATAAGTAGGGAAGAGGAAGAAGAGAATGCAGCTAGATTAAGAAGATTGGACGAAGAGCAATTACAATTAGCCTTAAAGTTGAGCAAGGAAGAGGCAGATGCATCAAGATATCAACGATGTACTCCTCGTCAACATGACACAAAAGCAAGATCGAGCTCGACAAGCAAGAAACCATCAAAGTTTATTTCCAAACTCGCCACATTCTACAAGAACTTGGGTATTCCGTATAGATCAGCTCATAAAAATATTTTAAAAAAATTAGTTGAATCTATAAAAGAGTATAGTGAAATAGTCTCCCCACCTTCTGATTTAGGGGAGGTTAATGATCATATTGGAGAGGATAGTACCACTAGCCCGAGCTTGGATGATGAAAATTATGGATCTTGATCTAGAGTAGGAAAATTAACTTTGATGTATTAAGTTTTTTAATTATAATCTTATAAACTTGTAGAGTTGCAGTTGTAGACTTGTAGTTGTACTCGTATGGACTTAACTTTCCTACTAAATTGTTGTAACTTAACTAAAATGTTGTATGTTAGTAATTATATGCATTATCTTCTTATTTGTTCTTAAACATCATCTTCTTGTAGAGTTGTAGTTGTATGGATAAATTGTTTCTTATATATTTTGATAATTGTTCTTTATATATTGTCATATTGATGCTTATGATTATTTGTAATCTGATGTTGTTAATTAATACTTAGGCCACTTGGTGGTTTAGCAATATACCCCCTATTTAGAAATTTATATTGAACAAGTACAATCATTCCATTGAAAATATTTGTTCTTTATGAATTCTTAAATTGTCCCATTTTGGACAGTTCGGTACCATACCATGTACTTAGGTTGTCATCATTCAATTTACATGTGGTTGGAATTTCAGTAGTGCTTCCCTATATTTTCTCCAGATATGTGGTTCTTTACTAGTTAGTTTCTACTACATGTGTAATGGATTACATGTGGGTGTGGCAACCAATTAGTATTGAATTTTACATATATCTGTAGAATATAGGAAGGTGCTACCAAAATTTCGGCTCGCATGTAAATTGTATGGGGACAATACATGGTATGTTACCGAATGGGATAGAAACAATTAGCACCTCTAGATAGAGACAAGTAGGAATAAGATATTTTAAAACAATTAGTAAAAAAAAAATTGAAACAAATATGGACAATTTATAATTATGTATATGTATATATCCCGATGGATTTATTTATTAGGGGACTATTTGAGATACTTGTGTCTTGCAGTTTATGGAGAGGCTCGATATTATTTGTATTATATATTTATATGTATGTATAAATGTCGTTAACTGATTCCTTCAATGTATAAAATCTCTGATCTTACTCTATTCTTGTTATCTTTTGATTTTTAGATGACTACTGAAGAAAACCCAAGTACTCCTGGCCCTGGTATGTCAATCAATTCTCATTTTTCCGTGGATGAAGAAAAATTAGAGAACAAAGTTGAAACAACTTTAGGTTCTGTGAAAGGGAAAAAAAGATCGGCAATATGGGAATCTTTTGATGAGATCACACAACTAGATGGTTCTGTCAAGATTAAATGCAAGTTTTGTAAGACTCTTTACGGCAAACATTTTGGTTC
Source organism: Magnolia officinalis (assembly GCA_021015155.1). Lineage (NCBI taxonomy): Eukaryota > Viridiplantae > Streptophyta > Magnoliopsida > Magnoliales > Magnoliaceae > Magnolia > Magnolia officinalis. The sequence continues at coordinate 47,047,939 of JAJHSJ010000018.1, read as the reverse complement.
TTTTACAACTCACTATCAGAGGCATCTAGATAAATGTGTGAAGAGACCAAGAACATTGAAGGGTGGAGTCCAACAACTGCTTTCATTTACTATTTCTGAATATGACGACTCTAAAGCTGCACTCTCAACGTATAAGTATGACCCGGATAAACTGAATAAGTGGTTTGCGAGGTTAGTGATAGTCAATGAGAAGCCATTCATCATAGTAGAAAGCAAGGTTTTCATGAGATTCTGTAAATTTCTAAATCCCAGATGTGAAAAGGCCTCTTGATCTACTATGAAAAGAGAGTGCATGAAGATGTATGCTGTTGAGAAAGCTAACTTGAAAGCTCTCCTGAAATCCGTATCCATAATAAGTTTGCATCAGATATGTGGACGGCCTCGAATTAGAGAAAGGGATATATGTCATTGACCGAACACTTCATTGATGCGGATTGGAAACTACAAAAGAGGATTTTAAACTTCCGCCACGTTCCTCCTCCTCATATCGGTGTGGTACTGGCCGATTGCATTTACAACTGTCTTGTTGAATGGGGCATTGAAAAGAAAATTTCTTCAATTACTTTAGATAATGTCTCGTCCAACGATACGTTGATTTCTTTTTTACGTACTCAGTTTAAGGTTGCCGGAAATTTATTCTTCGAAAGTAAAATATTCCAAGTTAGATGTTGTGCTCACATACTCAACTTGATTATGCAAGAAGGGTTAAAAGCAATTGATTTAACGATTGCAAATATACGAGATAACGTTAAATATATAAGGGGGTCACCTTCAAGACTGAGTACGTGGAATGATATAATCCAACGTTTGGATTTGAAATCTAAACAGCAGCTGAAGTTAGATGTCTGCACTCGGTGGAATTCGACTT